>CM075339.1:84082985-84682985 GCA_037788925.1 Mytilus galloprovincialis
CTCTTAAATAATGCCCATGTTGTTACGTTCTACACATCGTAACTATTCTAATCAGAGAGGAAGTAGTTGATGCAAGCTATACTTTATTGTAGTTTTAACATGAGTAGGCGTTATATTCGTGGTATTTTAGCCCTTGCTTTCGCTCGGGCCCAAAATAATCACTAATATAAAGCCAACCCATGTTAAAACTACAATAAAATATAGTTTGCATCAATTATTTTTGTACTGATTTTGTCCTATCAAAGGCGTTTACATATACTGAAAGAAGCTTTTATTTTGTCATCGGGAGATTTAGCACAGAGGTAGTTTATCTTTCATGTAATTTAAATTTTTTAAGAAACCTTATCACATGGTTCAGGTATTAGCATACTTTTTCAAAAAGATTTGACATGTATTTCAAATGATGATTGTTCGTTTATAAAGACAAAAAGACTGGGTGTCTGTACGTTAACGACACTTAAAATAAACTGACGTTGATTATTAAAGACCCGATCCTATGTAAAATTATTGATAGACGCCAACAAAGTGTAGCAATTAATTGAAAAAAGTAAAATCACAAAAATACTGAACTCAGAGGAAAATCAATACGGAAAGTCCTTAATCACATGGCAAAATCAAATAACAAAACGCATCAAAACGAATAGACAAGAACTGTCATATTCCTGACTTGGTACAGGCATTTTCAAATGTAGAAAATGGTGGATTAAACCTGGTTCTATAGCGCTAACCCTCTCTCTTTTTAATAACAGTCTCATCGAACTGTTTGGTTGATTCGCTTAGTTTACGACTTGATTCCTTTGCTTGGCTCCATAACTTAAACAAAAAAAAAGGGTGAAAGATACATTTTGTACCAAATAGTCATTCACATAAGTGTAGAATAAACTGACAACACCATGACCAAAAACAAGAAAGACCAACAATTAGACAAGTACACAAAATAAATTACCAATCATCTCACTACAGTGTTTTGATTAGTTGAAAAAAAAAAAAAAAAAAGCAAATATATATACTTGCTTTATGTATAATATTTGATGATTTTCGTTCTTAATTTTGCTATGTTACCGAAAATTGGAATAACGAAAGGTTTCATTTCACTATAGTTGACTTTAAACTTAAAGCAAATAAAATGCAGTGATATTGCATTTCAATATCTTCACATTCGACACAATCAGATGACTATTAAAATATCGTAGTATTTTGTCGACGGAATGACTCAATTGTTGAAAAAAACCAGACGCTTAGCTCAATCATCAATGCTCTTCGATCAACTTTGGACTTGTTTGGGACTTGCTTCGTCATTAAAGTGCGAGGTTTGGCATGCAACAAAACCAGGTTAAACCCACCATTTTCCCTTTTAAAATGTCCTGTACCAAGTCAGGAAGATGGTCATTGTTATATTATTGTTCGTTTCTTAGTGTGTAACATTTTAACATTGCGTCGTTTGTTTTCTCTTATTTTTGAGTGTAAATTCACATTGCGATAAGACGTGTCACGGTACTTGTCTATCCCAAGTTCATGTAATTGGTTTTGATGTTATATTTGTTATTCTCGTGGGATTTTGTCTGATGCTTGATCCGTTTCTGAGTGTGTTACATTTCAGTGTTGTGTCGTTATTCTCCTTTTATATTTAATGCGTTTCCCTCGGTTTTAGTTTGTTACCCCGATTTTGTTTTTTGTCCATGGATTTATGAGTTTTGAATAGCGGTATACTACAGTTGCCTTTATTTGGCTTTTTAAACATTTTGATATGAGCGTCCATGATGAGTCTTGTGTAGACGAACCGCGCCTATGGCTTACTAAATTATAATCCTGGTACTTTTGTTAGTTATTGCTGCATTTCTACGAGTGTCATCAGTACTCATGAGCATGTCTGAATAATTTTTATCATTTAAGGCAAATCCTTCCACCTCCCAAAACAAAAGAAAATTGTAAAGATCTTTCTTCAAGGGTGATAGTTCCTAGGAGATAAATGTTATCTTCGGCGTTTTGCATTTGCGCCGATCTGCATTTCATTTGCGCCGATTTATTTTACAGGTAAATTACAGGTGAATGTTATTTTTCATTTATCATTATTGACCTTCGTTAGCCATTTGTACAAATGGTATGAATTGTCATACATGATATTCATATGACTGTTGTCCTCTGCTCACCACGGGGAGGTGGAAGTAGTCTTCATTGAAGATCTTATCTTGCTGGTAATTTTTCTTAATTTATGTATCTATCTATCTATCTATTATGACTTTTTAAGAGATAAAAAACGCAAACAAAAGGGTAAAACACTTTACTTAAAAGTGTAGGAATCAACCGTCCAAACCTTTTAGTGAGCTGGTCTTGCTACTAACTTTTGCCCTTTAATATTTTTCTGTATGTATTATAAATCAAATCAAATATTTTATTGTCGTAGAAACTTTACAGTTTGTGACCAACATATATTAACACAATAAACATATAAATCAAACAAACACAATAAAAACAGCATTAAAATTTATAACAACAAACAAGCTGTTAAGAGTCCCCTGCTCTCAGTTCTAGTTTTCAAGATAAAAGTCAAAAATTGAAAGAAAGGTATATTTTTTCATTAAAAAAAAAGTTTTTTTTTATAAGAAGTCGTCTGCCAATTTTTATATATTCACACAATTGGTAGAGCTCAAATTTTCTCTATTCATAATGGTTTTCAAAATTATAGACAAAACTTCCGTTTCCCCCTGTCTTCTATTTTTAACTATTGCAGACATTTTGGATGACAGGTTGGGTCATCTGACACATTTTAAAACTTAATTAGCCGATAAATAAAAAGTTGTTGTGGCCAAGTTAAGTTAAATTTGTTTAAGTAGTTTCATATCTGTAAAATTTCAAAGACGACGGACCCTAAGTTATGAGAAAAGGTCATTGACCAATTGTGCCAGCTGAGCTAAGGGATATGCATCATTGCGATAATAACCAGCAAAAAATACGTCAAACTCTGACGCACTCATAGCATAGTTGTGACTATTTATTTCATATGAGCGTTTTTCTCGTACGTTCATTGTAGAAAAAAAACTATGCGTGAAAGTTTCTAACCGCAAAACAACTCTACCATAATTTAACAATTAAAAAAAATGCAAACATGACTTGTATATTTTATTTGGACAAATAAGAATTAGATTAAGCATGCTAATGAGGAAGATATTATAGATATAAACACACAGTTAAAGAGGTAATTGATTGATGCCGCACGTCACATAATTTCACACATTTTCTGAGAATTTGTAACATGCTTTTCCTTTTATGACCAACTCAGGTGCATTATGTTTTTAGGTCTGTGCAATCCTTCGTTCGTTATGTCCATTTGTTCGTTAAGTCCATTTTCAAAAATTGTTCAAAACTAAGTTTCAAGTTGATTGGACTTCAACTTCATCAAATAATTATCATGACCAACTTGGAACTTAGTACACATGTTCCCTATTATATGATGTCTAATTAATGCCAAATTAGAGTTTTGAGTGGCACTGAACATTTAAAATGATAGTGTGCGTGGGACATCCGTGTACTACATGTATGGACACGTTCTATTTTTTACATATTATATTAATTCACATGTACGCACGTAAAAAGACATTTGATGAACTTAAATAATGTACAACTTTTTATACTTGAATTCAAAAATCTAATTTTAAATAAACAGTTAAATATATGACATATACTAGTGTTTGTTACGTTCGTGTTTTCATACAGTGTTTCAGAAGGTGTACTGACTATGAAACCTGTACATTGAATATTTCTGAGATTTTTGAAATTCATTAAAATTAAGGAATGCATCTCCTTCATGCAAAACACTCTGATTCCTTGCCCAGCTTTTGCCATACCTTTTTTGTTCTTTTTGGTTTATAGCTCTTCATTCTTTTGACAAGCTTTGGATTTTCAAATAATTTGGCCTTGGGCATCACCGAAGAGACATTGATTGTCGAAATGCACATCAGGTACCGTTTATCTTATAGCAAAAACTTATAGCAAGTGGAGGTGTTATTGACTTTGAAATAGCTGTTTTGTTTTTAATAGCAATTAATTGATTGATAATTCGAATTAAAATTTAAATATCACTAAAGTTATGAAAACTTCCCGCTTATATGGCAAGGTTAAGAAATATTGCTAAAATGACAGCACTACGTGACAAAAATACAACAGAAACACACAAACAAATAATATATAGTCGATCACCTTCCATCAACGACAGACAGCAAAAACAGTGACGTACTAATGTAACGAAAAAATGTAATCTTGAATTATATACAATTATTTTCACATTACCTGTACATAGACAATAACTGTTTAGTGTCTTTAAATATCAGCTGTATTTGTGCGAGGCTAGGGAACAAGGTGTATGCGAGGGTTTAGCGAGCTACTACACCTGTTTCGAGCCGAGTACAATTAATTCTGTATATTGTTTGTGTTTTGAAAGACACAAAACTAACATATTTAGCATTTATTTTATTGCATTTGTAATCACTGGAGACCCGCGTAGTAATATCAAAATCACACATTATGCTGAAGACGGGTTCGCAAAAAAGAATCTCGAATGGTCAACAATAATACATCGCTCAAGGTGAATAATTATCTAATTTAACATAACAACTAATTTCAACAGTAATTAATGAATGACTATTATCTATTTTGAATTTATTGAACCATAAAACTAATTTTTGACTCTTCACATTGAATAATCCGCGAAGCGGATTATGTATAATGTGAAGAGTCAAAAATTAGTTTTATGGTTCAATAAAATCAAAATATATTATTGCCATTCATTATAAATAAATTTCTATCAAAAGTAAGACTCAAATAACTTTTTATATTGTATATTTTAACAATAACAACGTACACATGTTGGCGCATGAATTCACAACGTCAGAGTGGGCGTGTCGCCATCAAAATTGACAACATTGAAAATAAAACTAATAACTTTTAACCAATCAGAAGACAGTAAAAACACAAAATTTATTTATAAACAAATAATAAAACATTATCAAATTTGAAACAGAAGTGTACGAGTTGTCCTACGCTTCAGACTTGACATTCACTAAACATGCATGCTGAAATTGACATGGTTTATTTTGTGTAACACAATCATACACATTCAAGTTTTGAAATCGACAATTGTCATCGTCATTGGAATGCAACTGGAATACACATTCTGAAGTCACGCAGGTTCAAACAATACTCAGTCCGGCAGTGGACGGAGCTTTCAAGCGATATCTGTAAAATAGGGGTAAATTCAGTAAATAGATATACGTCATCAGGGACCGCCCATTTGTGGGAGAGCTTTCTGTCTAAAAGTGAAGTCATGTGCTCTTCTGATTGGTACAGAAGATAATGTTTGTAATAAATATTTTTTGGTAGATTGATCAAAACTAGAGTTGAAAACAAAAAAGGCTAAATGTACTAATTGTTTTCCCTAAATGGTTGAAAAGTTACTGTTACAAGCTACTACATTCATTAAATAGGAAAGTATTTCTGCAGCAGAAGTAAGAATAAGATATGTTTTAGTAAACGGTTCCAAGTCCGAATAAAGGAGTAGGGAAGTATTTATTTTTCTAATTGGCGCAATCGTATGTTTTATTTTTGGCGCAATCGTATGTTTTATTTTTGGCGCAAATGATACTATGTAATTTTAAAACATGTGGCGAAAACGTAGCTTTTGAGAAAAAAGTTGTGGCGCAAAAGGACGCATTTTTGGCGCAAACGGATCATCTCCCAAATACCCGATAAGACATACTAGTTACACATTTTATATAACCGAAACCGTAACAGAAACACAAAATAAACCCCACATGAATGTTGGATGTACAAAATGCAGGCACATGTGATTCAGGGAATCATTTATGTATCTACTAGCCCAAGTGTGTCTTTATAAAAAATTGTTTCATCAAATCCATATTTGATGACCCTTTAGTTTTAATTTCACGGATAGGTTGATTAATTGATTGTAATATAGGACACTATTTTGATACTTATAATTAGGAACACCAGACGTGAATTTTATTTAAAAAGAATCATCAGTAGGCTTAGATCTAAATAGTTGCCAGAGAAACTCCAAAGCGATTGAGAAAATTGAGAATAAAAAATCGAATGAATTATGCCAAATCTGGTAAGGCCATTTATACCTTATATGGTAACTAGGTCAGGAAGTTTTGTCATTTAGTTAATTTTCTTTATGATGACATGGATTTGAAGTGATATCGCCTTTATAATATATAAAATTTTATAGTTTGACCAAAATTGGCCTGATTGCCTAGGATACGATGTGTTTGATGAGCACATACACACATGTTCAAACCCACCATATTCTGTATATGCATGAGTCAAGTCAGTACTCAAAGCGTTTGTTGTTGGTTATAACCCATCAACATATTTTTCGCTTGCTATAGAAGCATAAGGCAGGTCGTTTTTTTGTTTGTTTTTGGTTTTTGGCAGACAGTTTGATTTTGCCACGTGAATAGGGACTTTCCGATTGAATTTTCCTTGGAATTCAGTATATTTTGTGATTTTACTTTTGTCTCATTTGCAAACAAACCAAATCGTATTTGTAATTCATAAAACAAACCAATTGAACCGTAGGACGAAGATAGAGAACCAAAAGTTATAAGACAATCTCATACTTGCAATAGTATATAAAAGGACATCTAGACATTAAAATTCGACATTCAATGATAGAAGAATTTTTGAACCATATATCTTTTAATAATGCACAAGTTATGATAGATTTAACACAAACAACTTACTATTTAAAAGCACTCTCAGTTTGTGGTTGGTATCGTGTTGCTTAGTCCTTAGTTTTCCATGTTGTGTCTTCTGAACTATTCTTTGTCTGTTTGTCTTTTTATCGTTAGTTTTGGACTTGTCAGTTTATTTTCGATCTAAACATTTGAATGTCCCTCTGGTATCTTTCGGTTATTTTTATGTTTGTAACAAATCCTAAATATAATTAAAAACCAATTCTTCAGAGAACAATTGAAGGTCTTTCCACCTCGATAATAAGAATGCAATTTAAAAGACAGTGTTGGAAAATGTCACTCCTGGTTCGTGTAATTTATGACTTCAAACTGATATAAAACAATATACAATAATAGGTACTTTTTCATAGGAAAAGTCTGAAATAGGCTACTTCCGGTTAAAATACGATACTCTCCAATTGACCTTGTACATGATGAAATATCTACAACCAAATACAGAAGACTGAATTGTTTTATAATGAACCAGTAAGAATTTTTAGCAAAGGTCAAATCTAGAACGTCGAATTGATTTTTTGACCTTGACCTTAATTTCAAGATCATATGCCAGTGATCTCAAATCTAAAGAACCCAGGTCAATCACTCGTTTGGTTGTGGAGTAATACTTATTTCAAATACATAAGGGGAGATACACATCATATCATTAACTGTTACGGTTTCTTTTATATAAAGATAACAAGCAAAATTCAAAATTTAGAACATGACCTTGACCTTTGACCTTGACCTCAATTTCCTCAAAATTGACCAAAGACTCCATATCAAAAGACTAGGCCTCAACGACTTATCATGTGTGAATTTATCCAACATATCGCCTATCCTAAAATTTCAAAGGGAAATAACTCCCATAAGATGTCATCCGATCACTCCAGTCTAATAAACCAAATCATTCTTAAGAGTAGACGAACAATTTGGTGGAAACAGTTTGTTAAAATATTTTACGGTTTTAGAGATATAGCGATAACAAGACAAAAAGGAAAGCAGGATAACTCATATACGAATAAGTGTTTGGTCACCACACTGGATGAGTTTTGACACCTCCATTACTGTACAACATCATTGGCCAAAAATCCATTCGATATGTTGTAAAACAAAAAAACATTTCAGACGGCAGAAGAAGAAAAAAAAATAATCAGAAGAAAAAACGAAAAGTGGAAAGACTTTATTACAACAGAATAGTAGAATTACTTTTTTACATTGATTTGCCTTCATTTTTGATTGGGGAGATAAGCATACATGGGAACAAAATAAAGGGGCAATAATGTAACAAAGACAACAACGTATTATATGAAATTGAAGCGTATTGACTTGGTAAGACCAGATTGTTATATGGAAGGCTAAGATGGTTATCAACTTAATATTCTTCAAGAATTCATCAGGCGTGAAAATTGATTTTATATGTATTATATGGTAAAAGACGTCATTTCCAACATCAGTAACCTGCAAAATCAAGACAAACAGTTTATTACTAAAATCATTGATATATTAATTTATACTCAGACACTTTTTTTAGATAACATGCACGTTAATGCAGAATATGTATCGTCAATTACAGAAATTGTTATCTTTGAACGTTTCAGTAGTTTTTGTACTATATTGGTGTGGATATACTTCTGATTTCAATATAATGCATGTGTTTTGAAAAAAAAATGTAGAAAGTTAAAAAAAATATTGATTTATCGTGAGTATTACATTACTGACAGTTTATTCATATTCGAACAAATCATTGATTTGTTTCATTAATTCATTTGATCGAAATAGTACTACTTCTAATAATATAAACAGTTATAGTATGCACAATTAAAAACTGCAGAAAAGCCAAATAAAATCACTGCTTGAACCTGTTAAATAAGTTACAAATTGTAAATGAAAATAGTCAAGAAGTTCAAAATAAAAGAGAAACAAAATGAAATCACAAATGGTAAAAATTAACAAAAATAATTGTTTTCTCATTATTAATTATCGTTTAATTATGTCTGTTCGGATAATATCTTTTATTAAGCAAAATGAAGATTGATTGACTCTCTTTTATAAACACCTGCGTCTTATAATTTGTTATAACGGGGTAATGTAATATCGTACTTCGTTAAAGGTTATTTCTATAGAATTGTATTCCACCGTCGAAGTACACAAAAACTCTACCCTAAACTACTATTCCCTGAAGTTAAAATTCTTGTTATTCTACTTGAGGTGGTACCCAACACTTTCACTAATATTAATTTAGCCCTCTTAGTTTTCATAAAATTTTGTCAACGTATCTACTTTGATCCTTTAACAAAAATATAAAAAAATCAAACAATTCAAACCAACCGTTTTGTCAGAAAAATTACACTGGTTAAATAGCAGTTTGACAAACACCAATTTTGATCATTGAGAAGCTTAATACAGATACAGTTAAGTCGGCTTCATATCTTGACTTACATCTAGAAATTGACAATGAGGGTCGGTTGAAGACACAACTTTACGACAAAAGAGATGATTTCAGCTTTCCAATTGTGAACTTTCCATTTCTAAGTAGCAACTTTCCAACAGCACCTGCATACGGGGTATATATCTCCCAATTGATACGATATTCCCGTGCTTGCATTTCCTATCATGATTTTCTTGATAGAGGGTTACTGCTCACTAGGAAGCTATTAAACCAAGATTTCCAAATGGTGAAGTTGAAATCATCCCTTCGTAAAATTTACGGACGCAATCACGAGTTGGTTGACCGTTATAAAATAACCGTTTCACAAATGATATCGGATATGTTCCTTATGTCGTAACTACAATCCCCTTCCCTTTCATGAATTTGACCTACCGAATACGACTATTTAATGGATTTGTAATCACATAAGCAACCCTTCCGGAGCACCTGAGCTCATCCCTAGTTTTTTGTGGGGTTCGTGTTGTTTATTCCTTAGTTTTCTATGTTGTGTCATGTGTACTATTGTTTTTCTGTTTGTCTTTTTTCATTTTTAGCCATGGCGTTGTCAGTTTGTTTTAGATTTACGAGTTTGACTGTCCCTTTGGTATCTTTCGTCCCTCTTTAATATACCTTTTATAACACAACGTTATTAAAACGTTTAGCTGACGTTATCTCATTGTAGTGCTAAGTACCTCTTTAACATGTTTAACATGGATAAAGTTGAATTCTTTAGTTTCTGATTCAATACTTACAGAAATGACTTTCACATACATGAACGAAATTTCTCTTGCAATCATAATCAAGCCAGGTATAGGGTTTGCTGTTGTTATTAAACATTAATCCACAGTTACAATCTGTGCCTTTACTTCCCCAGCCACTATACCATGGTTTATATTTTGCTATGGTCTGATTATAAATCCAACGGAATTCTCCTTCTTTTAGGTCTGTTAGTCCCACCCATACATCAATATTGTCTGAAAGAAGCTAAATTTTCAATCTAGTGTTCGAACGCAATACAGCACTTTTGTTTTTTCACCAGAATAGATTTTTCGAACATATCTGGAAGCATAACAAAATGTATAGTGCATGTATATTTCATCATATACATTTACTTTTCCAGATCAAGTATATATTTTGTTTTATATTTTAATTGAATCTTTTGCAGTAATATAACTATGATGTAATACTTTTCTCGCCAGATTAAACATGTTAAAAATGTGTAAAGTGATGTCTGTAGTTTTTTTATCCGTTAAGTTTCATCAAGGTTAATTGTCAAACATAACAGCAATATGTCTGATGCCATTTTGATAAAAAAAAGTACTCATTATTATTAACACATTTTATGTGACAAGTTAGAAAAGTGTTCAATGTTTTTGATTTTGTAAATATTGCCGGTATATTTAATGACCATTCTGTTAATGAACAAGTTCCTGGATATTTTGACAATACTGAGCTCCCTCTTATTTGTTATATTTACAAGAAATCTACCCGGAAATTTGTGTTTAATTATAACCAATTGTGTAAAGATGGTAATATCAGTGAAAATACACCTACTTCATGTAATTGTAGTAATTCCGCATACATTTATGGACCCATTTCCCATGTTATAACTGGAGATCTTAACATCGTTCAAGACCGAGAGTTAAAATCATTCCTCAGTAAAGGACCTAAATATCGTCCTCCGTCAGTTATTAATTGGAATGAGTGTCGTTATATCATCCACGACTCACTCCGTACTTACTGTTTGAAATTGATAAAACGGGAAAAAGCTGACAAAAAATCTTTGGACTCTTTTTTTAATTCAGTAATGAACATAGTTGATATACGTATTCAACATTTTAAAGAACATTTTATTATTTACAATAACCACAATAAACCTATTTCTCGTATCAAATATAAACTAAAAGAACAAGCCAAACTTTAAGCTACCGCTTTACAAGCAGAATCAAATACAATGAAAGTCCCTACTATGTATTTGCTTCCGAAGCTACACAAAACACCGTACACATATAGATTTATTTCGTCTTAAAGCTATTGTTCCACTACTAAATTGTCTATTCTTCTTACCAGTACACTTGATACAATCAAAAACCTGATAATAAATTGTTCAAATAAGGCCTTCGAAAATAGTGGAATTAATTACTTTTGGAGTGTCAAGAACTCGTTGGAAGTACTTGATAAATTGCATGCTTATATTGGTGATTTTGAATCTGTTCAAAGTTTTGATTTTTCTACCCTGTATACCACATTTCCTCACATTCTCATTAAGAAAAAAATTACCCACCTAATTAAATGGTCATTTAAAAAGTCAGAATGTGAATATATATGTTCAAACTCTTTTAGGTCATTTTTTAGTAGCATTAAACAAAAAAAACTATGTACATTGGACATGCTTTGATACTATATATGCCCTTGATTTTTTACTAAATAACATTTTTGTTCGCTTTGGAGATTCCGTATATCGTCAGGTTATCGGAATCCCAATGGGGACTTACTCTGCACCACTTATTGCGGACCTGTTTTTGTATTGTTATGAGTTACAATTTATGACAAAAATCAGCAAAGACCCATCGAAAGAACATCTCATAAACAAATTTAATAATACTTTTAGATATTTGGATGATATTTTGGCTCTCAATTATGACGACTTCAGTATGTATACTAAAGAAATTTATCCTGTTGAACTTACTTTAAATAAAGCTAATACTTACAATGACCACTGCCCTTTCCTCGATCTCGATATCTATATCACTAACGGAAAGCTTAATACTAAAATTTATGATAAAAGAGATGATTTTTCATTTCCTATCGTTAATTATCAATTTTTAGATGGTGACGTTCCCTTGTCACCATCTTACGGTGTTTATATATCTCAACTTGTACGATTCGCTCGTGTGTATAACAATGTTTTAGAATTTAACGAGATACATTTATGTATCACTGAAAAAATATTACACCAGGGTTTTCGATATCACAAACTAGTCAAAACATTTACTAAATTTTATCATCGGTATAAGGACATCATTCGTAAATATAGCTCAACATGCATACATCTTATACGTTCAGGTATTTCACATCAATTTTTTTATGGAAATATTCTTTATAAAGCACAAACATGTCAGTATTCACCAAAGAAACTAACAAAACCTGTAAAAACCAGTTGTTGGCATGACACGGGTTTTGTTCTCCTCATATATGTTATGATGGTATGATACTAAACCCCTAACGGGAAGGATTGTGCCTGATATTCATATGATGAAATCATAATCTTCCAATCAGTTTAATTGAAGTCTGGAGCTGGCATGTCAGTTAACTGCTAGTAGTCTGTTGTTATTTATGTATTATTGTCATTTTGTTTATTTCCCTTGGTTACATCTTCTGACATCAGACTCGGACTTCTCTTGAATTGTATTTTAAATGTGCGTATTGTAATGCATTTACTTTTCTACATTGGCTAAATGTATAGGGGGAGGGTTGAGATCTCATAAACATGTTTAACACCGCCGCGTTTTTGCGCCTGTCCCAAGTCAGGAGCCTCTGGCCTTTGTTAGTCTTGTAATATTTTAATTTTAGTTTCTTGTGTACAATTTGGAAATTAGTATGGCGTTCATTATCACTGAACTAGTATATATTTGTTTAGGGACCAGCTGAAGGACGCCTCCGGGTGCGGGAATTTCTCGCTACATTGAAGACCTGTTAGTGACCTTCTGCTGTTGTTTTTTCTGTGGTCGGGTTTGTCTCTTTAACACATTCCCCATTTCCATTTTCAATTTTATCAATTCAACAATTTTGATTCTCAAAAGATTGCCTATGCCCACCAAGCGGTAGTGCGAACTAAATAGAAAACTGTTTTGATTTTTAAACACAAAAATTTCAATTAATTGTCAAAGGTAAATTATTGAAATATATTTTGAGCCTAAATTACGAGTAGGTTTCTTTATAAATATTCAGTTATGTTATATGCATATATACTGCATACAGATGATAAAAAAAGAAGGTGGTTTTACTGCCATCGAGACAACTGCCAACACAATGAGAATTTACAAAACAGTATTAATTGTTCATGCAATAACTGAACGTTTTAACAATATTTTCCACAAATATGAAAAACTTTTTAGTTTTCTATATGGTACAGAATAAAAGGTTATCGAATGAAACTGACCAATCCTAACTGACCCATTTGAATGTCAATTAAAGGCAATTGAGGGAAATCAAATGTATTTCCATAGAACAAAACCCCCTACACAACGCAGACCAAACCCCGTATAATAAACAGTAATATAATTGAATATATAGGGAATTCAGGATTGTTTCTTGTATTTATGTTATTTCATTATTTATTGGTTTGGTCAACTTATGGTTTTGATTGTCCGGTAAGTATTGTTGTACTATCTTGGAACAACGTGTGGATTTTATAAAGATGAACAACACATACTATAAATGTGCTGCAAAGTTAAATATATAATTACCTTTTAACTGTTCATAACGTTCCCTTGTTTTCATTTTGATATTCTTAACCAAGGATTATTGTACGTACATGTTCTGTTATCTATTATCCATCTATTTTTATGCCACATCATCAATTTTTGCTAAATGTCCTCCAAGCTGAATGCAACGCTACTAGCAAATAAACAAAAGTAAACAAAACTGAATTATATATTATATAGGGGATAAGGTCTCTGCGCAATGCTAGGCGGTGTTGTCGTAGAAGTAAGAAATAAAAAGTATAGGTTACAGCCCCGGCGCCGTGGAGGAAGTTACGAATCAAATCTACTCTTACATCGTTAGGTTGATTTTCTAGGCACTTTATATATATATAATATATATATAACTCGTCTAAACATCAACCTAACAATGTTAGATCTATAAATTTGCTTTCGCAAATTATTTGTTCTGCCCTCGCCGGGATTCAACCCATGCTACTAAGATATCGTGACACCAGATCGCCTGCACTGTAGCCGTCCCGCTAGACCACACGAATATCTGGGCTTCATAAAATGAAGCTTTCGGTGGCCGGGTGTTACCTTTCCACGTCAGTTTTAATCTAGCGTCGTACTAAAGTACATAATATATATATAAGGGTTCATTCTGGCTATTCCTACATTTTGAATTTTATAGGTAAAATAGTAAAATCTTATGTAGGAGTTCCCAGAATTTGTATGTAAACAATCAGATTATGTAGGATTATATTGTAACAACACTTAACTAATTATTTAAGGTAAATCCAGGTAATTCTTGTGGAAAATAAAGAAAAAGAACATAAATTTTATTACAATATTTTAAATTCATTCAATATTTCAATATTTTATATGTAAATTTGTTAAAAGCAAATTTGTGGTAAATAATATTCAAAAACACAAAATGAATTTATAGGCTCAATGTAATTTACAAGTATTTGAAATTATATAAAAGTACATTTGTAAATGATATCAATTGAAATATAAAGTTATCTAAATTGTAG
The DNA here is from genome assembly GCA_037788925.1 of Mytilus galloprovincialis. Classification (NCBI taxonomy): domain Eukaryota; kingdom Metazoa; phylum Mollusca; class Bivalvia; order Mytilida; family Mytilidae; genus Mytilus; species Mytilus galloprovincialis. Next base: position 84,097,621 of record CM075339.1, read on the forward strand.
TAATTTTTCTTTGAAATAAAGCACTAATAAATAAGAAATAAATTTTGAGTTACACTACATACTCATTGAATTAAAGCACCAAAAGTACACTAAATTGACATTAAAGCAATGCATTTATACAGTAAAAAATTTCATTTAATTAAACACATAAGAATAAATAAAGTCTGAATGAATGTTCAGCAGATGAGAAGCAGCATCTACATACTAGATTGGCACACTTTCATCATTCTGTAACCTTGTTTTCAATGTTTGAATACAAAAATTAGAAAATGTGGTATATTTCCATATGCGACCTCTCTCCACAAGAGACCAAAATGGCACAGAAATTGACAACTATAGGTCACCGAATGGCCTTCAACAATGAGCAAAGCCAATACCGCATAGTCAGCTTAAAGACCCGAAGTGACAAATAGAAATACATCTCACAAAAACACCAAGTGGACGTGGACGAGTACTAATACATCCCCACAACAAAACAACAATTTGTACAGATCTGAGAGTACTCGCAGTTAGTTTAAATCCGATAACAACTAATAAAAAATTTCATTCATCTCAGACTAAAATATCAAGCTTTTCACATCTGACATCCTATGGATTTAGAAAAAAAACCATCACAAAGTCTGTCATCTATTTCCCTGTATATTTTCTCCTTCTTGGACCATGTTTACCACCAATTCTGTAATGCTTAGTGTGAAGCAAGAGCAAGGAAGGCTTCTTCTTGACTCAACAACTTGATCATGATGAAGATGTTTGGGTGTGGTGCATTGGCTAACTTCTTTAGTTTATTATGTCAACCTTCTAAATGATTTGTTGTTAAAAAATCACTTTTTATTCAAATAATGAAACCATTCAAATCTTTGAAGCTTAAGTTGAAATTGGTGGGTACTATTAAATGCTTTAACTACCTTTTCTTTTAAATGATTTTATTTTCAAGAAATTCCATATTAGAAACACTTTATCATAAAACTTGATACGGGTTTTCCAACTACCAAAAAATAAGCAACATTTTTTACATAAATTTCATATAAATAGTTATTTTATTTAAAATCCACAGTTAAAGTTACCTGGGACCTAATTAGAGACTAATGATTAAAACAACATATCTTGCAATAACAACATCTATTGTTATTCCACTAATCCCCCATGTAGGAATAGCCAGAATAGAAAAATACAAAATGTAGGAATAGCCAGAAGACACCATATATAAGGCATCAAGATGTTATTGTAACAGACCAGCTAAATTATCTATAGTAAAGGATCTTACAAATTAATGTAAGACACAGTCACAGAAAATAATTATATTTATAAGTACGTCTGAGCCAGTGACAACTCTACAACAGATTTATCCATCGGATCACCAGCAGTGATGGTGATACATGGTTATGAACATTAGGTATATACAACTCGTCTAAACATCAACCCAACAATGTTAGATCTTTAAATTTGCTTTCGCAAATTCTTTGTTATTCCCTCGCCGGGATACGAACCCATGCTAATGAGATATCGTGAGACCAAATCGCCTGCACTGTAGCCGTTCCGCTAGACCACATATATTACTCGTCTTAACATCCACCCAACAATGTTAGATCTGAAAATTTGCTTTCGCAATTTTTTGTTCTTCCCCTCGCCGGGATTCGAACCCATGCTACTGAGACATCGTGACACCTTCATGCCTTATATATCATGTTCTGTAGTACGACGCTATATTAAAACGGACGTGGACAGGTAACACCCCGCCACCGAAAGCTTCTCATCTGTTTTGTATTCTAGAACAGGCTGTTTGTCAATGGTAAGAACATATTTTAGTTTAATATAGAGTTTAAAAAATGGCATTTTGAATTTAAGACAATCTGTAATTGTCCTAGTACTAGACAATTTAAATAAAATACCCTGAGCCATTTATGGTAAACAGCTTAAACACAAACAGATTAAGGAACAACGATGAATTACACGAAGACACATACCACAGTAACATACCGGACTAACATGGTATTGATATATATTTCAGGAGTTTTTGTTTTTGTAGTACAAGAAGAAAGTCAAAACAATGATGGTTTAAATAAAAGATCATTGTCAATTTTACTAAAGAACACTTTTTGATTGTTTTTACAAATGAGACATCACATAATTGTTGTTATAGTCTTGAGTATGTAAACGTATTGTTAAAAACGTTTTACAATCCGTTCGTCTAAATTGAATTAATTCTTAAATGGTTTACAAATATACGGACTTAAATCCTCAAAAACAACATTTTATTAATTTGTATAATGTTTTTTTAGTACTTGTTTATAGAGTTTGCATGCACAAAGTTGTTCACCTAATTTACAAGTATTATTGTTTGAATATGTTTTACCCCATATTTACATGTTAATGAGTCTAAGATCACATTTTTATGAAATTTTATTTTATCATGGTTAATGTCTTAGCCCTATGGAATAAAATTCAAAACCCCGCTGCTTTCTATTCTAACTTAAGTTTCAAGCATTAAAGACTATCAAGTTATATGCATATGTTTAACTTTCACAATTGTATTAAAAAAATAGGTTTTATGCGTTCCATCAGGTTTCTCTGATATTTACCATCGAAACTTAGGTAGATAGAGTATACCGACATCCTGGATTGTATAAAGTCATAACTTAATATGTCTAGATCATTAAATGATATGTAATTATTTTGTGAAAGCAATGAAATTCATGTATTGCCATTTATACGAACTATCATTTTTTTTATAAAAAGAAGTAGGTGTTTTATATAAACGTTCCGTCAGTTTGGCCAAATAAGGGGGAAAACTATTTTAAAAATTGAAACATGTAACTAGATCATTTTTTTTTTTTTTATTTTTTGAAAGCACGTCAGATGACCTATACAACATGCACAATCTCTTTTTTTTTTAAATTATTGTTCTTATATTTTCCTGTTGACACAAAAAGTAAAATCACAAAAATACTGAACTCAGAGGAAAATCAATTTGGAAAGTCCATAATCGCATGGCAAAATCAAAAAACAAAACGCATCAAAAACGAATGGACAAGAACTGTCATATTCCTGACTTGGTACAGGCATTTTCAAATGTAAAAAATGGTGGATTAAACCTGGTTCTATAGCGCTAACTTTCCACTCAAAACGCTTTTTAATATATTAAATATAATAATATGTAAAGCATTGATATTAATTTAATTAGAGAATATATAATGAGTACATCGTTTTTAATTGAAAAGCATCAGCCACCTTAATTTCTAAGTTGTGATATTACAGATTTTTAGACATTACCTCAGAAATGTAGCAAGGAACACTAACGTTTTTTTTTGCACTTCATAAAATAGAAATGTTTAACTCATTTGTATTGCTTGTGTACCGTCGAAACTTCGATTGGGTTGATTTTGCTGAGTCTTTAGTTTTCTAAAAAGTTTTTGTATTTTGTATTTTGTAAATTTTTTACATCTGGATATGATGACATATGTCTTTTATTCTCGAATCGTGTTTGCTTTTCGACATCACAATATTAATAATTTCTTAACATTGTTTTTTCTTTACAGTTTACAAAGATAGAGTTCAATTTTCCAAGAAAGGGGATGATTGTGCTTGATGTTCTCGCAGATTTTTATATGATCTATTAAAGCAAGATAAACTTAACGTTCCTCCTAGAAGTAACTGGGATAAAACATATTTGTACAGTGAGCATAGGAAACTTAACAAACATATTCCAAGTAATTCCAGTCACCGACCATGTCCGCCTGGACCATGGGGTGGGAGTTGGTCAGATATAAGGAACACCGACATAGCAATTGGAGATGATATCGAGCGCATACGACTAACAAGAAACGAACTTCAACACTTAATAAATATAGGAAGATGTGTGCCAATGAGACAACTCTCCATCCAAATAACAATTTTAAAAAAGTAAACCACTATAGGTCAAGGACATTTAAACTTGATGATACACGTTTTAATGAGCTGAGTACTATTCTAAATGACCTTGTTAAAGGATTTGATCATTACAACAGCCCAGCAAGGCTGAATACAGATCATATATGCGAAACTAGGCCAAAACCCATTTCTGAAGATGAAGTGAAAAGTCTTCATCTTCAATTGGAAAATAAAATCGGGCAAGGTAAGTTTCTTCAAACAGTTATACTTTTATAAAAGTTGTTCAATCTGTACCCTCAGTGTACGTTGGGATACTCGTACCTGGCCATCATCGCTAATCCCCAATTCGAACAATATGGAATTTACGTTAATTTAATGCTATTATCATACAGTAAAAATCATATGTTGTTTAGTCTTAGTATACGATAAATACAAATAAATCGTATGCTCTTTAGTTCTGCAGGACAAAGAAGCGAGTATTTGTGGAATATGATACCATATTTAATCTTATCGTATCAAGTGTATATCAATGTAGTGTAGTATATTTGTTACATTAACGAAATCGGCTCAATACTTGTACATCATTAACATCACTTCCAAAGAAACTGGTTATATTCATATTTTGTCAATATGAGCATTTTCTGTATCGTCATGTTGTAGTTCTCGCATAGCTAGATTTTGGTATCAATGTGCAAATAAATCATCACCTTTGATGCAAATATGTTAGATCTGTAAATTTGCTTTCGCAAATTTTTGGTTCTTCCCTCGCCGGGATTCGAACCCATGCTACTGTGATATCGTGACATCAAATCGCCTGCACTGCAGCCGTCCCGCTAGACCACACGACCACCTGGGCTCTCAAAAAAAGAGCTTTCGGTGGCCATATGTTACCTTTCCACGTCAGTTTTAATCTAGCGGCGTACTACAGTACATGATATATAAGGCATGAAGATGTAATTGTTACAGATCAGCTAAATTATCTATAGTAAAGGATCCTACAAATTAATGTAAGATACAGTCACAGAAAATAATTATATTCATAAGTACGTCTGAGTCAGTGACAACCCTACAACAGATGTATCCATCGGATCGCCATCAATGATGGTGATACATGGCTGTGTACATAATGTATATACAACTCGTCTAAACATCAACCCAACAATGTTAGATCTGTAAATTTGCTTTCGCAAATTTTTGGTTCTTCCCTCGCCGGGATTCGAACCCATACTACTGTGATATCGTGACACCAAATCGCCTGCACTGCAGCCGTCCCGCTAGACCACACGACCACCTGGGCTCTCAAAAAAAGAGCTTTCAGTGTGGCCATATGTTACCTTTCCACGTCAGTTTTAATCTAGCGGCGTACTTCAGTACATGATATATAAGGCATGAAGATGTAATTGTTACAGATCAGCTAAATTATCTATAGTAAAGGATCCTACAAATTAATGTAAGATACAGTCACAGAAAATAATTATATTCATAAGTACGTCTGAGTCAGTGACAACCCTACAACAGATGTATCCATCGGATCGCCATCAATGATGGTGATACATGGCTGTGTACATAATGTATATACAACTCGTCTAAACATCAACCCAACAATGTTAGAAACGAAAATCTTTTTTTTCCACATAATATCAATGTGTACCTCAAACTGAACTTAATTGTTGTTTTAAGGAATGATTTGGTCGTAGGTTGATGATTAGAGATGTCTCATTATTTTCCCAAAACAAGAACGGTTACTAAAAACATGTGCAAATACTTGTCAATGAAGTTGGCACCCGTCGTATACGAAATATTTCTATATTCATTGCAACTCTTTTTTTGTAGAAGGCCACTGTGCGTGTGTAATAAGTATAGTTTTATCAATAATTGGCTTGAAATCTTTCATGCATATGTTTTTTTCGATATTTCATTTCGGAAAGAAGCGTTGTGGACGGTTATAAACTGAGCATATAAATCCCTCTGTACGGTGCATAGTTAAGTTATTGTACACCGTACACAAAACAAAATTTTCATACTCGTTTATTACCCTAAAAGTTTCAAGAAATGAGTAATCACAGGTAGGTTTATGATTGGTAACAATTACTTTTGCCCTATATTAGCTTTCTGTCAGTTAAAACATGTAAATGTCTCGACATTTGTATCGAAATTGAATGTTGGTGTTTACATTAACAACTATTTGCGCATTTACAAGTTAATTGTTTTTATTAGAATATAAAAGTTGTCTTATAAATAGCAAAACATCGATAATTATTTTGAAGCAGGAATTTTAGATGTTGAGAAATGTGCACTGAATGTTGATCAAACAAAACAAAGATTTTCGTTACTGTGTCAGTTAAAAAATCTATCATGCCCACTTGGTTAGTACCTATATCCGCTGTACGATGATACACGGTGAAAACGCATTTGAATAGATATATATATATTCGAAAATAAGATCCATTTTGTTACAACCTGTAAGATCCATTTTGTTACAACCTGTGATCAATTTTATTTGGCAATCGCCAATGGCAGTCAGCAGGGTTAAAGAACATCAGTTGTTCGACCTGTTAGTCAAATGCGTTTTGTTTAAATATACTTTTTCACTCTTTTGGTCATTTGGAAAATGTTGTTTGTGCTGTTTTTAGACCCTTCTACAACGAAATTTGTTTGACATGCACACGTATAAAAATTGCGGTTTTTATCCAACGCAGTCATAGGTTTGAACGTAGTTTTCAATTTATACTCGTTTATATTTTTTGTTTGGGCATGTATCATATTTTCCCTCCGGTTTATATGATCCGTTCATCCTATATATTGACTCTTAAAATTCAAGAGTTAATCTAAAAATGAGGGTACTTTCTCTAAAAATGAGGGTGCTTTTTATATGGCCTTCCAAATACCGTTTCGATCCCTAACATCACTGAAGAGACATTTATTGTCGAAATCCGGATATGGTGTACTAAAGAAATATTGACACCGAATGTTTGTGGCACAACATCCTCTCCACAAGTTAACAATTTTTTTCTGTGACGTATTAAATTTATAATAAGATCCATTTTGTTACAACCTGTGATCAATTTTATTTGGCAATCGCCAATGGCAGTCAGCAGGGTTAAAGAACATCAGTTGTTCGACCTGTTAGTCAAATGCGTTTTGTTTAAATATACTTTTTCACTCTTTTGGTCATTTGGAAAATGTTGTTTGTGCTGTTTTTATACCCTTCTACAATGAAATTTGTTTGACATGCACACGTATAAAAATTGCGGTTTTTATCCAACGCAGTCATAGGTTTGAACGTAGTTTTCAATTTAGACTCGTTTATATTTTTTGTTTGGGCATGTATCATATTTTCCCTCCGGTTTATATGATCCGTTCATCCTATATATTGACTCTTAAAATTCAAGAGTTAATCTAAAAATGAGGGTACTTTCTCTAAAAATGAGGGTGCTTTTTATATGGCCTTCCAAATACCGTTTCGATCCCTAACATCACTGAAGAGACATTTATTGTCGAAATCCGGATATGGTGTACTAAAGAAATATTGACACCGAATGTTTGTGGCACAACATCCTGTCCACAAGTTAACAATTTTTTTTCTGTGACGTATTAAATTTATAATAAGATCCATTTTGTTACAACCTGTGATCAATTTTATTTGGCAATCGCCAATGGCAGTCAGCAGGGTTAAAGAACATCAGTTGTTCGACCTGTTAGTCAAATGCGTTTTGTTTAAATATACTTTTTCACTCTTTTGGTCATTTGGAAAATGTTGTTTGTGCTGTTTTTAGACCCTTCTACAACGAAATTTGTTTGACATGCACACGTATAAAAATTGCGGTTTTTATCCAACGCAGTCATAGGTTTGAACGTAGTTTTCAATTTAGACTCGTTTATATTTTTTGTTTGGGCATGTATCATATTTTCCCTCCGGTTTATATGATCCGTTCATCCTATATATTGACTCTTAAAATTCAAGAGTTAATCTAAAAATGAGGGTACTTTCTCTAAAAATGAGGGTGCTTTTTATATGGCCTTCCAAATACCGTTTCGATCCCTAACATCACTGAAGAGACATTTATTGTCGAAATCCGGATATGGTGTACTAAAGAAATATTGACACCGAATGTTTGTGGCACAACATCCTGTCCACAAGTTAACAATTTTTTTTCTGTGACGTATTAAATTTATAATAAGATCCATTTTGTTACAACCTGTGATCAATTTTATTTGGCAATCGCCAATGGCAGTCAGCAGGGTTAAAGAACATCAGTTGTTCGACCTGTTAGTCAAATGCGTTTTGTTTAAATATACTTTTTCACTCTTTTGGTCATTTGGAAAATGTTGTTTGTGCTGTTTTTAGACCCTTCTACAACGAAATTTGTTTGACATGCACACGTATAAAAATTGCGGTTTTTATCCAACGCAGTCATAGGTTTGAACGTAGTTTTCAATTTAGACTCGTTTATATTTTTTGTTTGGGCATGTATCATATTTTCCCTCCGGTTTATATGATCCGTTCATCCTATATATTGACTCTTAAAATTCAAGAGTTAATCTAAAAATGAGGGTACTTTCTCTTAAAATGAGGGTGCTTTTTATATGGCCTTCCAAATACCGTTTCGATCCCTAACATCACTGAAGAGACATTTATTGTCGAAATCCGGATATGGTGTACTAAAGAAATATTGACACCGAATGTTTGTGGCACAACATCCTGTCCACAAGTTAACAATTTTTTTTCTGTGACGTATTAAATTTATAATAAGATCCATTTTGTTACAACCTGTGATCAATTTTATTTGGCAATCGCCAATGGCAGTCAGCAGGGTTAAAGAACATCAGTTGTTCGACCTGTTAGTCAAATGCGTTTTGTTTAAATATACTTTTTCACTCTTTTGGTCATTTGGAAAATGTTGTTTGTGCTGTTTTTAGACCCTTCTACAACGAAATTTGTTTGACATGCACACGTATAAAAATTGCGGTTTTTATCCAACGCAGTCATAGGTTTGAACGTAGTTTTCAATTTAGACTCGTTTATATTTTTTGTTTGGGCATGTATCATATTTTCCCTCCGGTTTATATGATCCGTTCATCCTATATATTGACTCTTAAAATTCAAGAGTTAATCTAAAAATGAGGGTACTTTCTCTAAAAATGAGGGTGCTTTTTATATGGCCTTCCAAATACCGTTTCGATCCCTAACATCACTGAAGAGACATTTATTGTCGAAATCCGGATATGGTGTACTAAAGAAATATTGACACCGAATGTTTGTGGCACAACATCCTGTCCACAAGTTAACAATTTTTTTTCTGTGACGTATTAAATTTATAATAAGATCCATTTTGTTACAACCTGTGATCAATTTTATTTGGCAATCGCCAATGGCAGTCAGCAGGGTTAAAGAACATCAGTTGTTCGACCTGTTAGTCAAATGCGTTTTGTTTAAATATACTTTTTCACTCTTTTGGTCATTTGGAAAATGTTGTTTGTGCTGTTTTTAGACCCTTCTACAACGAAATTTGTTTGACATGCACACGTATAAAAATTGCGGTTTTTATCCAACGCAGTCATAGGTTTGAACGTAGTTTTCAATTTAGACTCGTTTATATTTTTTGTTTGGGCATGTATCATATTTTCCCTCCGGTTTATATGATCCGTTCATCCTATATATTGACTCTTAAAATTCAAGAGTTAATCTAAAAATGAGGGTACTTTCTCTTAAAATGAGGGTGCTTTTTATATGGCCTTCCAAATACCGTTTCGATCCCTAACATCACTGAAGAGACATTTATTGTCGAAATCCGGATATGGTGTACTAAAGAAATATTGACACCGAATGTTTGTGGCACAACATCCTGTCCACAAGTTAACAATTTTTTTTCTGTGACGTATTAAATTTATAATAAGATCCATTTTGTTACAACCTGTGATCAATTTTATTTGGCAATCGCCAATGGCAGTCAGCAGGGTTAAAGAACATCAGTTGTTCGACCTGTTAGTCAAATGCGTTTTGTTTAAATATACTTTTTCACTCTTTTGGTCATTTGGAAAATGTTGTTTGTGCTGTTTTTAGACCCTTCTACAATGAAATTTGTTTGACATGCACACGTATAAAAATTGCGGTTTTTATCCAACGCAGTCATAGGTTTGAACGTAGTTTTCAATTTAGACTCGTTTATATTTTTTGTTTGGGCATGTATCATATTTTCCCTCCGGTTTATATGATCCGTTCATCCTATATATTGACTCTTAAAATTCAAGAGTTAATCTAAAAATGAGGGTACTTTCTCTAAAAATGAGGGTGCTTTTTATATGGCCTTCCAAATACCGTTTCGATCCCTAACATCACTGAAGAGACATTTATTGTCGAAATCCGGATATGGTGTACTAAAGAAATATTGACACCGAATGTTTGTGGCACAACATCCTGTCCACAAGTTAACAATTTTTTTTCTGTGACGTATTAAATTTATAATAAGATCCATTTTGTTACAACCTGTGATCAATTTTATTTGGCAATCGCCAATGGCAGTCAGCAGGGTTAAAGAACATCAGTTGTTCGACCTGTTAGTCAAATGCGTTTTGTTTAAATATACTTTTTCACTCTTTTGGTCATTTGGAAAATGTTGTTTGTGCTGTTTTTATACCCTTCTACAATGAAATTTGTTTGACATGCACACGTATAAAAATTGCGGTTTTTATCCAACGCAGTCATAGGTTTGAACGTAGTTTTCAATTTAGACTCGTTTATATTTTTTGTTTGGGCATGTATCATATTTTCCCTCCGGTTTATATGATCCGTTCATCCTATATATTGACTCTTAAAATTCAAGAGTTAATCTAAAAATGAGGGTACTTTCTCTAAAAATGAGGGTGCTTTTTATATGGCCTTCCAAATACCGTTTCGATCCCTAACATCACTGAAGAGACATTTATTGTCGAAATCCGGATATGGTGTACTAAAGAAATATTGACACCGAATGTTTGTGGCACAACATCCTGTCCACAAGTTAACAATTTTTTTTCTGTGACGTATTAAATTTATAATAAGATCCATTTTGTTACAACCTGTGATCAATTTTATTTGGCAATCGCCAATGGCAGTCAGCAGGGTTAAAGAACATCAGTTGTTCGACCTGTTAGTCAAATGCGTTTTGTTTAAATATACTTTTTCACTCTTTTGGTCATTTGGAAAATGTTGTTTGTGCTGTTTTTAGACCCTTCTACAACGAAATTTGTTTGACATGCACACGTATAAAAATTGCGGTTTTTATCCAACGCAGTCATAGGTTTGAACGTAGTTTTCAATTTAGACTCGTTTATATTTTTTGTTTGGGCATGTATCATATTTTCCCTCCGGTTTATATGATCCGTTCATCCTATATATTGACTCTTAAAATTCAAGAGTTAATCTAAAAATGAGGGTACTTTCTCTAAAAATGAGGGTGCTTTTTATATGGCCTTCCAAATACCGTTTCGATCCCTAACATCACTGAAGAGACATTTATTGTCGAAATCCGGATATGGTGTACTAAAGAAATATTGACACCGAATGTTTGTGGCACAACATCCTGTCCACAAGTTAACAATTTTTTTTCTGTGACGTATTAAATTTATAATAAGATCCATTTTGTTACAACCTGTGATCAATTTTATTTGGCAATCGCCAATGGCAGTCAGCAGGGTTAAAGAACATCAGTTGTTCGACCTGTTAGTCAAATGCGTTTTGTTTAAATATACTTTTTCACTCTTTTGGTCATTTGGAAAATGTTGTTTGTGCTGTTTTTAGACCCTTCTACAACGAAATTTGTTTGACATGCACACGTATAAAAATTGCGGTTTTTATCCAACGCAGTCATAGGTTTGAACGTAGTTTTCAATTTAGACTCGTTTATATTTTTTGTTTGGGCATGTATCATATTTTCCCTCCGGTTTATATGATCCGTTCATCCTATATATTGACTCTTAAAATTCAAGAGTTAATCTAAAAATGAGGGTACTTTCTCTAAAAATGAGGGTGCTTTTTATATGGCCTTCCAAATACCGTTTCGATCCCTAACATCACTGAAGAGACATTTATTGTCGAAATCCGGATATGGTGTACTAAAGAAATATTGACACCGAATGTTTGTGGCACAACATCCTGTCCACAAGTTAACAATTTTTTTTCTGTGACGTATTAAATTTATAATAAGATCCATTTTGTTACAACCTGTGATCAATTTTATTTGGCAATCGCCAATGGCAGTCAGCAGGGTTAAAGAACATCAGTTGTTCGACCTGTTAGTCAAATGCGTTTTGTTTAAATATACTTTTTCACTCTTTTGGTCATTTGGAAAATGTTGTTAGTGCTGTTTTTAGGCCCTTCTACAACGAAATTTGTTTGACATGCACACGTATAAAAATTGCGGTTTTTATCCAACGCAGTCATAGGTTTGAACGTAGTTTTCAATTTAGACTCGTTTATATTTTTTGTTTGGGCATGTATCATATTTTCCCTCCGGTTTATATGATCCGTTCATCCTATATATTGACTCTTAAAATTCAAGAGTTAATCTAAAAATGAGGGTACTTTCTCTTAAAATGAGGGTGCTTTTTATATGGCCTTCCAAATACCGTTTCGATCCCTAACATCACTGAAGAGACATTTATTGTCGAAATCCGGATATGGTGTACTAAAGAAATATTGACACCGAATGTTTGTGGCACAACATCCTGTCCACAAGTTAACAATTTTTTTTCTGTGACGTATTAAATTTATAATAAGATCCATTTTGTTACAACCTGTGATCAATTTTATTTGGCAATCGCCAATGGCAGTCAGCAGGGTTAAAGAACATCAGTTGTTCGACCTGTTAGTCAAATGCGTTTTGTTTAAATATACTTTTTCACTCTTTTGGTCATTTGGAAAATGTTGTTAGTGCTGTTTTTAGGCCCTTCTACAACGAAATTTGTTTGACATGCACACGTATAAAAATTGCGGTTTTTATCCAACGCAGTCATAGGTTTGAACGTAGTTTTCAATTTAGACTCGTTTATATTTTTTGTTTGGGCATGTATCATATTTTCCCTCCGGTTTATATGATCCGTTCATCCTATATATTGACTCTTAAAATTCAAGAGTTAATCTAAAAATGAGGGTACTTTCTCTTAAAATGAGGGTGCTTTTTATATGGCCTTCCAAATACCGTTTCGATCCCTAACATCACTGAAGAGACATTTATTGTCGAAATCCGGATATGGTGTACTAAAGAAATATTGACACCGAATGTTTGTGGCACAACATCCTGTCCACAAGTTAACAATTTTTTTTCTGTGACGTATTAAATTTATAATAAGATCCATTTTGTTACAACCTGTGATCAATTTTATTTGGCAATCGCCAATGGCAGTCAGCAGGGTTAAAGAACATCAGTTGTTCGACCTGTTAGTCAAATGCGTTTTGTTTAAATATACTTTTTCACTCTTTTGGTCATTTGGAAAATGTTGTTTGTGCTGTTTTTATACCCTTCTACAATGAAAGTTGTTTGACATGCACACGTATAAAAATTGCGGTTTTTATCCAACGCAGTCATAGGTTTGAACGTAGTTTTCAATTTAGACTCGTTTATATTTTTTGTTTGGGCATGTATCATATCTTCCCTCCGGTTTATATGATCCGTTCATCCTATATATTGACTCTTAAAATTCAAGAGTTAATCTAAAAATGAGGGTACTTTCTCTAAAAATGAGGGTGCTTTTTATATGGCCTTCCAAATACCGTTTCGATCCCTAACATCACTGAAGAGACATTTATTGTCGAAATCCGGATATGGTGTACTAAAGAAATATTGACACCGAATGTTTGTGGCACAACATCCTGTCCACAAGTTAACAATTTTTTTTCTGTGACGTATTAAATTTATAATAAGATCCATTTTGTTACAACCTGTGATCAATTTTATTTGGCAATCGCCAATGGCAGTCAGCAGGGTTAAAGAACATCAGTTGTTCGACCTGTTAGTCAAATGCGTTTTGTTTAAATATACTTTTTCACTCTTTTGGTCATTTGGAAAATGTTGTTTGTGCTGTTTTTAGACCCTTCTACAACGAAATTTGTTTGACATGCACACGTATAAAAATTGCGGTTTTTATCCAACGCAGTCATAGGTTTGAACGTAGTTTTCATTTTAGACTCGTTTATATTTTTTGTTTGGGCATGTATCATATTTTCCCTCCGGTTTATATGATCCGTTCATCCTATATATTGACTCTTAAAATTCAAGAGTTAATCTAAAAATGAGGGTACTTTCTCTAAAAATGAGGGTGCTTTTTATATGGCCTTCCAAATACCGTTTCGATCCCTAACATCACTGAAGAGACATTTATTGTCGAAATCCGGATATGGTGTACTAAAGAAATATTGACACCGAATGTTTGTGGCACAACATCCTGTCCACAAGTTAACAATTTTTTTTCTGTGACGTATTAAATTTATAATAAGATCCATTTTGTTACAACCTGTGATCAATTTTATTTGGCAATCGCCAATGGCAGTCAGCAGGGTTAAAGAACATCAGTTGTTCGACCTGTTAGTCAAATGCGTTTTGTTTAAATATACTTTTTCACTCTTTTGGTCATTTGGAAAATGTTGTTTGTGCTGTTTTTAGACCCTTCTACAACGAAATTTGTTTGACATGCACACGTATAAAAATTGCGGTTTTTATCCAACGCAGTCATAGGTTTGAACGTAGTTTTCAATTTAGACTCGTTTATATTTTTTGTTTGGGCATGTATCATATTTTCCCTCCGGTTTATATGATCCGTTCATCCTATATATTGACTCTTAAAATTCAAGAGTTAATCTAAAAATGAGGGTACTTTCTCTAAAAATGAGGGTGCTTTTTATATGGCCTTCCAAATACCGTTTCGATCCCTAACATCACTGAAGAGACATTTATTGTCGAAATCCGGATATGGTGTACTAAAGAAATATTGACACCGAATGTTTGTGGCACAACATCCTGTCCACAAGTTAACAATTTTTTTTCTGTGACGTATTAAATTTATAATAAGATCCATTTTGTTACAACCTGTGATCAATTTTATTTGGCAATCGCCAATGGCAGTCAGCAGGGTTAAAGAACATCAGTTGTTCGACCTGTTAGTCAAATGCGTTTTGTTTAAATATACTTTTTCACTCTTTTGGTCATTTGGAAAATGTTGTTTGTGCTGTTTTTAGACCCTTCTACAACGAAATTTGTTTGACATGCACACGTATAAAAATTGCGGTTTTTATCCAACGCAGTCATAGGTTTGAACGTAGTTTTCAATTTAGACTCGTTTATATTTTTTGTTTGGGCATGTATCATATTTTCCCTCCGGTTTATATGATCCGTTCATCCTATATATTGACTCTTAAAATTCAAGAGTTAATCTAAAAATGAGGGTACTTTCTCTAAAAATGAGGGTGCTTTTTATATGGCCTTCCAAATACCGTTTCGATCCCTAACATCACTGAAGAGACATTTATTGTCGAAATCCGGATATGGTGTACTAAAGAAATATTGACACCGAATGTTTGTGGCACAACATCCTGTCCACAAGTTAACAATTTTTTTTCTGTGACGTATTAAATTTATAATAAGATCCATTTTGTTACAACCTGTGATCAATTTTATTTGGCAATCGCCAATGGCAGTCAGCAGGGTTAAAGAACATCAGTTGTTCGACCTGTTAGTCAAATGCGTTTTGTTTAAATATACTTTTTCACTCTTTTGGTCATTTGGAAAATGTTGTTTGTGCTGTTTTTAGACCCTTCTACAACGAAATTTGTTTGACATGCACACGTATAAAAATTGCGGTTTTTATCCAACGCAGTCATAGGTTTGAACGTAGTTTTCAATTTAGACTCGTTTATATTTTTTGTTTGGGCATGTATCATATTTTCCCTCCGGTTTATATGATCCGTTCATCCTATATATTGACTCTTAAAATTCAAGAGTTAATCTAAAAATGAGGGTACTTTCTCTTAAAATGAGGGTGCTTTTTATATGGCCTTCCAAATACCGTTTCGATCCCTAACATCACTGAAGAGACATTTATTGTCGAAATCCGGATATGGTGTACTAAAGAAATATTGACACCGAATGTTTGTGGCACAACATCCTGTCCACAAGTTAACAATTTTTTTTCTGTGACGTATTAAATTTATAATAAGATCCATTTTGTTACAACCTGTGATCAATTTTATTTGGCAATCGCCAATGGCAGTCAGCAGGGTTAAAGAACATCAGTTGTTCGACCTGTTAGTCAAATGCGTTTTGTTTAAATATACTTTTTCACTCTTTTGGTCATTTGGAAAATGTTGTTTGTGCTGTTTTTAGACCCTTCTACAACGAAATTTGTTTGACATGCACACGTATAAAAATTGCGGTTTTTATCCAACGCAGTCATAGGTTTGAACATAGTTTTCAATTTAGACTCGTATATATATATATATATATATATACAACTCGTCTAAACATCAACCCAACAATGTTAGATCTGTAAATTTGCTTTTGCAAATTTTTGGTTCTTCCCTCGCCGGGATTCGAACCCATGCTACTGTGATATCGTGACACCAAATCGCCTGCACTGCAGCCGTCCCGCTAGACCACACGACCACCTGGGCTCTCAAAAAAAGAGCTTGCGGTAGGCATGTGTTACCTTTCCACGTCAGTTTTAATCTAGCGGCGTACTACAGTACATGATATATAAGGCATGAAGATGTAATTGTTACAGATCAGCTAAATTATCTATAGTAAAGGATCATATATACAACTCGTCTAAACATCAACCTAACAATGTTAGATCTGTAAATTTGCTTTCGCAAATTTTTTGTTCTTCCCTCACCGGGATTCGAACCCATGCTACTGAGATATTGTGACACCAAATCGCCTGCACTGTAGTCGTCCCGCTAGACCACACGACCACCTGGGCATGTACACAGCCATTTATCACCATCATTGCTGGTGATTCGATGGATAAATCTGTTGTAGACTTGTTACTGACTCAGACGTACTTATACATATATACATACATATAACATCACTGAAGAGACATTTATTGCCGAAATCCGGATATGGTGTACTAAAGAAATATTGACACCGAATGTTTGTGGCACAACATCGTAGCCACAAGTTAACAATTTTTTTTTCTGTGACGTATTAAATTTATATTCAGATCCATTTTGTTACATCTTGTGATCAATTTTATTTGGCAATCGTCAATGGCAGTCAGCAGGGTTAAAGAACATCAGTTGTTCGACCTGTTAGTCAAATGCGTTTTGTTTAAATATACTTTTTCACTCTTTTGGTCTTTTGAAAAATGTTGTTTGTGCTGTTTTTAGACCCTTCTACAACGAAATTTGTTTGACATGCACACGTATAAAAATTGCGGTTTTTATCCAACGCAATCATAGGTTTGAACGTAGTTTTCAATTTAGACTCGTTTATATATATATGCGTATACATGTTATACCATCATAATGGTCGTTCCCGATACATTTTTAGAATTGTGCTAGTTCAAATCGCACATTATTATTTGTATTTAAAGCATATATATGAGCTCTCTGTTGTAATAAACCATATAACCTATGTCATGTTAACATTTTTTTAGAATGGTGCAAGCGTCTTTACTGATGTTCGGTTTGACTTTTTTATTGTATATAATTCAAGATTTAGTAAAAGTTTAATCTAACGAGACTCAAAGATGATTCATTTCACATCAGAATCTGACTGACGAAGGATATCTGTTATCCGAAATATTTATAAATAATTACATTTATAGTTACCTTTTTTTTGTATTTGGAGTTGTTGTGTACACTTTTTTAGGCGTTTATATAATTTATTTATTGTGTACATGTATCGTTACTCGTATCGATCCAGCGCCCTCGTGGGGAAAATCGTTGACTACTATACAGATGTTTTATATATATATATATATATATATATATATATAAACGCCTAAAAAAGTGTACACAACAACTCCAAATACAAAAAAAGGTAACTATAAATGTAATTATTTATAAATATTTCGGATAACAGATATCCTTCGTCAGTCAGATTCTGATGTGAAATGAATCATCTTAGAGTCTCGTTAGATTAAACTTTTACTAAATCTTGAATTTTATACAATAAAAAAAGTCAAACCGAACATCAGTAAAGACGCTTGCACCATTCTAAAAAAATGTTAACATGACATAGGTTATATGGTTTATTACAACAGAGAGCTCATATATATGCTTTAAATACAAATAATAATGTGCGATTTGAACTAGCACAATTCTAAAACTGTATCGGGAACGACAATTATGATGGTATAACATGTATACGCATGATAACGTCTGTAAAATTACCAAAAAGACAGCACTGCTGAACGATCTAAATATTTGAAATTGAGAGTAAAGTAGTAACAACAGAGTCTGAATATATGTATATATATATATATAAAGTGCCTAGAAAATTAACCTAACGATGTTAGAGTAGATTTGATTCGTAACTTCCTCCCTATACAACTCGTCTAAACATCAACCCAACACTGTTAGATCTATAAATTTGCTTTTGCAAATTTTTTGTTCTTCCCTCACCGGGATTCGAACCCATGCTAATGAGATAAAGTGACAACAAATCGCCTGCACTGCAGCCGTCCCGGTAGACCACACGACCACCTGGGCTTCACAAAAATAAAGCTTTCGGTGGCCGTGTGTTAACTTTCCTCGTCAGTTTTAATCTAGCGTCGTACTACAGTACATGATATATAAGGCATGGAGATGTTACTGTTAAAGATTAGCTCAATTATCTATAGTAAAGGATCCTACAAATAAATGTAAGATACAGTCACAGAAAATAAATATATATACAAGTCTAAATTAGAAACTTCGTTCAAACCTATGATTGCGTTGGATAAAAACTGCAATTTTTATACGTTTGCATGTAAAACAATTTTCGTTGTAAAAGGGTCTAAATACAGCACAAACAACATGTTCTAAAAGACCAAAAAAGTGAAAAAGTATACTTAAACAAAGCGCATTTGATTAACAGGTCAAACAACTGATGTTCTTTAACCCTGCTGACTGGCATTGGCGATTGCCAAATAAAATTAATCACAAGATATAAAAAAATGGGTCTTTTAAACTCTTGATATAAATTTTATACTTAACAGAAAATATTTAACTTGTGACCACGATGTTATGCCACAAACATAAGGTGTCAATATTTTTTTGTACGCCAAATCTGTATTTCGACAATAAATGTCTCCTCAGTGATGTTAGGGATCGAAACGGTATTTGAAAGGCCATGTAAAATGTACCCTCATATTTAGAAAGACTATTGAATTTTAAGAGTCAATATAGGATGTACGGATCATATAAACCGGAGGGAAAATATGATACAAGCCCAAGCGAAAAAATATAAACAAGTCTAAATTGAAAACTACGTTCAAACCTAGGATTGCGCTGGATAAAAAACATTTTTATACGTGTGCATGTAAAACGAATTTCGTTGTAGAAGGGTCTAAATACAGCACAAAGAACATTTTCCAAAAGACCAAAAAAGTAAAAAAGTAAATTTAAACTAAACGCATTTTACAGGTCGAAAAACTGATGTTCTTTAACCCTGCTGACTGCCATTGGCGATTGCCTAATAAAATTGATCATAAGATGTAACAAAATGTATATATCCATTTTGTTGGCTCACACAGGTTCCGAAAGAAACTTGCCAATTTGATGTACTTCTAGAATGAATAAGTCATAAAAGAGGCGAAAAGATTGTTCTTAACTTTATTAGATGCTATAAGTCTTCATTTCAAACCTCAGTAACCTGTAAAATCAAAATACACAATTTTAAATATTATTAGTGACAGCACAATGTGTAACGAATTTATCTTACCGACTTTCTTAACATGTGGTTAGACAAGTGATCTGTCAAAGTGATAATGTATCCGTCTGATTTTCCCTCAGCGCTTAGATGTTTTATAAAGGGACATAACAACACTACTAACCATGAGTTGGTAAAATGCCGGCCTACTAATCTAATCTGAAATAAACACGGGTCCCCTTGCAGTTGCTTTTAACCAATTGTATTCCTAGAAATGCATAGGAGGTAAGATAATAATCTATGCACTGAATTCGAAGCTTCTTTTTTGGCAACAAGTAAACATGTTAAGATTCCGGATTAGACTACAATCTTTGTCGATTCAAACCTTTAAACCTTTAAAAAACACAATCACGATTAATCGATAATCAGAAGAGTGAAAACTTTAAAACTAGCACAGAAGAAACGAATAAAGCCATAATTGTAAATATCCCATTCCAATTTATATAGTTATATGAATTTCAATGTTCATATGTATTTGTCAGCATTCCTTTAACAACAGTTTTCGATGACCAAAGTATACCTGCAAAAACAAATACTTTTCCTGACAGGTGTAATATGCAATTTTAGCACTTGAGTATTCCATATATTAAATAAGTGCCTGCGGTATTGAAAAGGACATAATATATTATGCGTAATGTACAGCTGTGGTCAGTTTAGAATTGTTCATCTCCAAAAGGCTCGATTGTTTCAATTGAATAGAAATAAACTTGTCAACCATTCGTATTAAGTAAAAAATTAACGAAATAAGACAGGTATTTTTTTTAACAAAAACAGACGCAAACATGAAAAAGAAAACAAAACACTAAATTAAGTTGGAATAAATTATTAAATAAGCACAATGAAATAATTTAACAAATAGAGAGATAGAAAAATGAATAAAAATAGGCTCGTTATTTTCATAACTTGTCGTTTAATGATTATTTTATGAGTTAACAACAAATGCATGATTGGTGCATTTTACTCGCTTTATTGACAAAAATGTTTTGGCAACATTGTAAATCGTTCTACTCTGTTACCTCATACCATTTTGTTCTATCGCGCTCATTAAATTATTACTTTCACATATGTGTATGCCATTTATAATATGTCAATGTATATCCTTGATGTTAAATTTTGTTTACCTCTACTTCTACTTGAAACTTCTAATACAAGCAATACTTACAGAAATGACTTTCACATACATATCTTCGTTTATACCAACAATGCTCATCGAGCCAGTAATAAGTGTTACTGTACAGCAATCCGCAGTTGAATGATGTACCTTTACTCCCATATCCTTTATACCATGGTTTATATTTTGCTATGGTCTGATCATAACTCCAACGGTATTCTCCTTCCTTTAGGTCTGTTAGTCCGATCCAGTAATGGGTTTTCTCTGAAATGTAATAATAATTTTTGTAATTGTTTAGTCACAATATAGCTCTGTTTTTTTAATTTTTTTAACAGCTACATGTGATATTGCAAATTCACGCAAACACGTATCTAATATATAAGTATAGGTTTTTGAAAAGATCAATTATCTATGGTAAGTTATGTTTTCTGTGTCAATAAAAGTTTGATGTAAATAATATTACAGCCATATCAAATCCTGTGCAATACATATAAGGATGTCAGTTAGTTTTTAAAGAAGTAGGTTCAGTAAGACCCATGTTTGGCCCAAAAAATATAGCATTTTTACAAAATTGTTTAAATGTAAAGTTATTTATTGGAAAGTAGAATGCTTCTGCTACATAAATATGGGCTGTTTTTGACAATACAATGCACATATATCGGGTACTGACATAATTAAGTCATGGTAATTACTGAAATCTTTACAAATTCAGCAGTTTCGATAATTTTAGACGGTTCCCGTCTTAAATGAAAATGGCCGCATTTGGTTCATTCTTAATATTGAAATGTAAGTTGTATTTGATGATAACACATAACATATATAACAGTTGAGGATGAACACGGATGCGGCCACTTTCATTTTTGACAAAAACCATCTGGAAAGCGACATTTTGGGCATATTTGATAGATTTTTCATGTTTAAGCTAAATTCGGGGCGTTTTTTATGACCAAATCAGTTAAAATCTTTTATAGAAAGTAATTGCTTCAACTGAAATACTCCTTTTTATGTTTTTTAGGCCAATTGTCAACACCTACAAATCAATCAAGACGAAAGACACTTATAACGGCACAACCATAGAAAAATATATTCTCATACAGTTTGACACCATTTAAAAAAATATTAAAGTCATATACTGATGAAACAGATTATATGACTAAATAATTTTGAAATTTAACGCAACAAATATAAGCAAAATCTACCAAATTAAAGATTTAATTTCGAAATGAAAGGATATAAAACAACTTTACATGATTTGACAAAACTGCCGAACACATCGCTTTTGTTGATGTTAGAATTTTAAATTGCTCAATAAGTTTTTTATGAAGAGTGATTTGTAGATTGTATCTTATATTTTTCTTCTATTTCATCATACGGACTTTCCTTGATAATAGATTTTTGATTTTCGACATAATATTTTATTACCATCTTTAACAATGCTTGAAGATGGTTAAACATGAACTAGTGTACTGGTACTAAAGTGAAGTGCTTTTTAAACTGGCTTTTGTATGATTATGGTCAGTTCATAGTGTTTTAAAACTGATTCTTACTTTAGAAGGTGAGGCTTTATTGCCAAAAAAGTATCATAAACCTTCTACTTGTCCATGTGTGAAATATCAGACTATACTTCGTTGTTGAGATAAGATAGATCTTAATTTTTTTTGCTCTGTCGATGGCAGATATGATAATAATGGACGTTTTTGAATAGTTGTCTTCTGTTTCCTTTTGTGTTGTTTGGTTTTTCTTTTCACTGCCGAAGAGCCCAAATAATAAATTCCTATTAACTTGCTAATACATACATGTTTATTCGTAATTAAAGATATTTCAACTTACGTGTTCTGTTGTCAACTATCCATTTGTTCTCTGCCTCGTTATCTATTTTGGCTAAATGTGCCCCAATTTGCTGGCACCGTTGCTACAAAATCATACCCAAATTTAAGTCAAACAAATATAACGCACTTTGACAGTCATTATCTGGGTTCCTAGCTGACTGTTCAACTGGTTGGTGAGGCAGACATTGGGCAAGAATCCCAATTAAATGGGCTATTATTATATTAAGACAGGTACCATATATACCTTACAATATTAGAGTATTGTACATTAGTGTCTAGGTTAAGAAAAAAACATCATTCAACACATTAAATGATTAGTATGTTTTCAAATTCCAGCTGGTTGAAATTCAAATACAAAATACAACATGTTAACACCAGTGAGGTAGTATGCATAACTTCTTCACGTTAACTGAAAAGTACATGACTTTTATAATATATCTAAAATCGAATGTCGCCAAAAAGGCATCATTTAATTTGGTTTGTTTACCTTTTAATATCAGCTTTAAAACATGTATCTTTTTCTTAAAATATTCATGCGCAAAGCGTCAAATACTATTAGTCGTTAAACAGAAATGCAACCTTATTATTTTACAAATTGTGTTACAGTTATAAATGCGTTTGATAAAAAGGTTTATTTTGACATTAATGATTTTGTAGGAATATAAAAATGATTTCAAAAGTGAATTTCTATCATGTTTACCTAAGAACCCAATTATGACAGGTGTGAGTTTTTTTATTACCATTTATCATAATTTCAAAATGTGAGGCTTGATTCAAATATATTTTTTTACACTTATATCTATTATCATATGGTTCTTAAGTCATAATAGTTCAAAAGATTAAAGAGTCGACAAAGAGACCTTAATTTGTAATCCATTACTGACCGAAATCTTTTTTCCCCAGAAATTTGACATATTAAACTGGAACATTTCCATATAAGATAATATTAAGGTGTACAAATAAAAAAGTAACCCTAAAAGTTTAAAAAGACTTTTATCTTCGTAGTCGAAAACATTTTGGGCGATTTAAGATGAGGTCTCGTCTGAATGTTATATTTTCAATAATAACAATATTTACGTTAAAACCTCTACATAAAGAATACACACAAATGTCATGCATCAGGTACCTCTTAGTTTAGCTGATTTGAGGCGACTGGATTCAGTTGAACTAAAGTCAAGTTGAACAAAACAGGGGTCATGCTTTTTTATTTTTGGTTTAAAACGCGATCAGGTTTCCAACTTTACCCTTTATAAATCAAGGCATTGGTATATTCTTCAGGTATTTCAGACATTTGAAGAGACATTCCAAGATGAACTGATGTTAAGTGCAAAAATGTCATTTCATAAAAAACAACAATTTAAAATTTAATTGCAAAAGAGTGGCGAAAAATACGAAAGGGACATTCAAACCCAGAAGCCGAAAAACAAACTAACAGTGCCATGGCAAAAAACGAAAAACAATAAAACAACAAACACCAGTACAAAAACCAAAGACTGAGCAACACGATTTCAACCAAAAACCGGGGTACCGACCGTATTGCTAACGTAAGTACGCACTCGATGGTTAGTCTTATTCGGTAGGTCACCTTCGAGAAAAATAACATATCCGTCATCATATGTGATCCAAATTTTTCACAACGGTCAATCATCTCATGGTGGCGTCCGTGTTTTTTCTTTCAACAATTGGAATTATCTTACCATCTAAATGATACACTTCATATGCAGGTACTGCTGAAATTTTGCTACATAGAAATTGAAAGTTCACAAGCTGAAATAATATGTTGTTTAGTAAAGGTTCGTTCTCAATTGACCCTTATCAATTTCTTGATATAAACCTACTTTTGATTCAAACGATACCGAAATCAATTTAAACCTCGTTTTACTAGTTAAGAATATTTGCTTAACTGTAACGATCCTGTTAACGAATATATTTTGATCCATATATTTAAAGAGACTTTACTGTTAAGTAGTTTTGTCCTTCGTTTGTTATAATTGTAATGTTTAACCTGACAAAATAGGGTAGCATCATGCGAATAAGCACTTAATGTATGTATACGACAAAACATTATTTGCTGGTTCATGTTCACGTATTTAAAAAGAAATTGTTTTGAGTCGACAATATCAAGTTTGTTATTATACTAGAAACTATAAATACATCTATTTTTAAATCTTACCTCGGACTCAAACCAAGTAAGCATTTCGCTTCCGTAGTAGTAACAATGTCCATTGTATTTATGCCATTGTTTCTCTATGAAGAAAAGGGTACATTTTAAAGATACATGTAATCAATTTTGAATAGAATTATTATTATAAACAAGGATATTGGATACTTTTTTCTGATGTTATTACTTGCAAACTTTTTTTCAATCATGCTCAGTATTTCTGGAGTCGGATAATTAACGTGTCAAAAATGAAAGGAAAAAGGGTGATGAAGAGGAGACATATATGTAACAGAAATGTTTTGTTTGGCACATAAGTTTAAGTTTAATTTCAAAGTATAATGTAGTATCGTAGAAGATATGTGGATACATTAATTTATATATGTGTTGGTGGGGCATGGCGTTAGGGTTTATAGATATGTTCATAGCATTTTAACCATAATTGTTTGTCAACTTGACTTTTTAATTTGCAGCTAAGTTTTGTTTTGGCTATGTCTTTGCTACGCTTTGCAGGATTTTTAATGGAAAGTTATCTAATCGTTGAGAAAATATATAGATGTCACCAACAACTTTTTATTTGTCGTTGTGCTGGTTCACTATGACATAAATCTTTACAAAACGTATAAAAGATAATCATATTTATATTCGTTCGAATCATACAGCGAATGGAAGAATGAATACAAACAGTCAGTATTCTATAATGCATACGTTTTTTTTCGCGCTGTGCTTAAATTTGCACATCCATATAAAATACATGTCCAATGTCGGAAAATATAAAATGTATTTGTATGGGCTTTAGAGACAGGACAAAAAGTCAGGCTCATCGAGCTTTTCCACTGTTTCTTACCGAGTACAAATACACTTTATATTTCCAAAAATGTTCTCAAATTGTTGTTACCCTGCAATTTACAATTGGCACTTTAAGGTTTAGATGCATGTTTCAATCCATAATGGTGTCTTTGATCTTTCAAAGAAATCGACAGAACTTTAACGTTAACCGTGAGGAGGAAAAAAAAGAACTGTTGCGCAAAAAGAAATATTTATCTACCGTTTACTCAATATGAAAGCGGAATAGCAGGATAATGTATTTGTACAAGTCCAAAAAAAAATTTTGTTTACCTATTATTTGTACAATAGTTTGCTGATTAAAGGATAACACAATTTATTGCATCCTTCACATCAATACCGTTGATTATTTGGCGCATTTTATGTTATTCATGATCGTGAAATAACAAAAAACAACCCAAATTTCCATGTTAAAAATATAATATATAAAGAAACATTAAGTTGTTATCCTATTTCTCTTTTGAAAACTATTGTTTATTTATTATTAATATAAGGATTTCCTTCACGATGCAGTTTGAAAGTGCAATTGTTTTTTAAATGAAGCTAAATGAGTAGTTTGGTTCCTCATTTAATTAGGTTATGTTTATCACTTTAATGAAAATTGTTCAACAAAACACTTATTTACTCACTCTCAAAATCCGAGACTAAAGATCCCATTGCGTCATCTAATTTCTCTATTCTATTTGTCAAGTCGTTCTTTAAATCTGTTATTTTGCTATAAATGGAAGTTTTTAGATCTGTCAGTGCCGTTCTGGTTGCTTTAAATTTTGTCTTTGATTCCACGGTTAGGCATGGTAGGGCAAATACATCTTTTAATACCGTTCCGATTATACACAGAGTGATCATTGATGATAAGCCCATTTTGTTAAGCAGATGCTAAAAGAGTATCATTTTTTGCGGTTAGAAGACTTATTTCATATTAACTAATATCATACCGTGGAAAGATTTAAGACAAATAATATATGAACTGTTAATTAATAGACACTAAAAACGTCTAAGTTTAATACTCGCTTGAAGTTATAACAGACAAAAACTACAATATGTTCCAGTAGCAATTTATACTTAAAACTATTATCATGATGACAGTTGTTCATTTAAAATTAAAAGAAAATCGTATAAATTTAAGCATCGATAGCTTACTGATATGCAAATGCATCAATTGATTAAGAAAACTCTAAATGTGAAAAAAAAGGTCAGGAAAATTCGCAAACGAATCATCAGGGGCATAGTGTAATCAAAGTTAGTAACCGAATAGCCTTTGATTGATTTTTTTTTCTTAAAACATATTATATGATAATTTGTATCGAAGTAAATGTACTTCATGTCTACACCTAAATGTCAAAGAATACAGCATTCAAAGGTTCAACAAAGCTTTCTAACTAAATAGAAAGATGAAAAAATTTACAAATACATTTATAATTACCGATAAAAATAATATTTGTTATAAGACCTACCGGATATCTAAGCAGTACGTCTCTGCAACTATTCTGCATTCAATTATGAAGATGCAAACTGCAGAATATAAAGACCCATTCCTTTAAAACGTCAGAATAAAAAAATCGATGGTTTAACATCTGTCTTCTGTACATGTATCACACTATCAGTATTTAATGACATGTTTACGGAAGTACAAG
Organism: Mytilus galloprovincialis; assembly: GCA_037788925.1. Classification (NCBI taxonomy): domain Eukaryota; kingdom Metazoa; phylum Mollusca; class Bivalvia; order Mytilida; family Mytilidae; genus Mytilus; species Mytilus galloprovincialis. The sequence continues at coordinate 84,124,953 of CM075339.1, forward strand.
TTAGATACACTATTCTTCTTTATAAGATCAAGTTTCACAACACGGATTATATTTTCAATTTGATATCTATAAAATTAAAATGAATTTATTTTGTTTGTTTTTTCATGTTTATCACACTATTTTCATATGAGAAAATAGTAATGTTTCATTTGTAAAGTATAAGTTGTTTTCTTACCCAGCGAATCATTAACGCAGAATGTACTGACGGACCTCATCAAGCAAAGTTTTGCATTTTGACTATAATTATAATATACAAACATTATTGGTAGTCTATAAATATGTATTTTGTTTAGAATTTTTAAATGGTAATCGAGGCCTGGACCATAGAAAACGGAGCAGTTTCGACTACCGAGTAGTATGACCCCTACTTTCCGCAAAAGAGAAATGTTTGGTAAATATTAAGTTAGACAGCAAAATGATGCAACTCGGAATGACTGTATTAGTTTTTCCACGTAAAGACACCACGCTCGTAGTATAGGCATTCGTTTATTTTAAACTTTGCGATTTAACCAATCTCTACATATATTTCAATCAAAATAAGTTTCTTTGACTGTCGATCCGTTCTCCCTTTTAATACATTTTCATTTAATTTTCATGTCATGTTGATTTTATTATTTTTCTTTATATTTCGTTTAATTTTGATCATGACCACCGTCTTTTTGTGTTGCTGCGGCATTAAACTTCAACACTCAATCATGGTTATGGTGACTTGCAGATTTCTGGTGCCTGAAAAAATGTACTCCGTTAATGTTATTACTACCACTGGGTCGATGCCTCTGTTGAATGACTGTTGACCCCCGAAGGTATCACCAGCCCAGTAGCCAGTACTTCGGTACTGACATAAAAATGCGGATGTTTGTGTTGTTTAAATTTGCTGTTACAATATGTTAGAAATTATTATAAATTAAGGAATGCATCTCCCTCATGCAAAGCTCTGATTCCTTTCACGGATTTGGCTATACTTTTTGGACCTTTTGGATTATAGCTCTTCCTCTTTTATATAAGTTTTGGATTTCAAATAATTTGGCCACGAGCATCACTGAAGATACAAGCTTTGTTGAAATAGGCATCTGATGCAGGAAAATTGGTACCGTTAATGTTATTACTGCATTTTCAAATATATATTAAAGGACCACTTTGATTCAAACAAAAACTTCTTTGAAACTGATATTATTAAGATGCTTGATTTTTTGATTGACAACATATTTTTTTACGTTCGGAGGACGTGTTTTTCAACAGACTCTCGGCATTCCAATGGGAACAAACTGTGCCCATTTACTTGCCGACTTGTTTCTTTATTATTATGAGGCTGACTTATGCAGGAACTTCTTAGGAAGAAAGATAAGAAGTTATCAATATCCTTTAACTCTACTTTTCGCTATATAAATGATGTTCTTTCACTTAATAATTCAAAATTTGGTGACTATGTGGAACGCATCTATCCATTCGAGCTAGAGATAAAAGATACCACAGATACAGTTAAGTCGGCCTCATATCTTGACTTACATCTATGAATTGACAATGAGGGTCGGTTGAAAACAAAACTTTACGACAAAGGAGATGATTTCAGCTTTCTAATTGTGAATTTTCCATTTCTAAGTAGCAACATTCCAGCAGGACCTGCTTACGGGGTATACATCTCCCAATTGATACAATATTTCCGTGCTTGCATTTCCTATCATGATTTTCTTGATAGAGGGTTGCTGCTTACAAGGAAGCTATTAAACCAAGAGTTTGTAAATTTTACGGACGCCATCACGAGTTGGTTGACCGTTATGGAAACACCGTTTCACAAATGATATCGGATATGTTCCTTACGTTGTAACTACAATCCCCTTCCCTTTCATGAATGTGACCTACCGAGTTAGACTATTTACCGGATTTGTTATCACATAAGCAACACGACGGGTGCCACATGTTGAGCAGGATCTGCTTACCCTTCCGGAGCACCTGAGATCACCCCTAGTTTTTTGGGGGGTTCGTGTTGTTTATTCTTTAGTTTTCTATGTTGTGTCATCTGTGCTGTTTTTTGTTTGTCTTTTTCATTTTTAGCCATGGCGTTGTCTGTTTGTTTTAGATTTATGAGTTTGACTGTCCCTTTGGTATCTTTCGTCCCTCTTTTACGTTATCAACAAGCTAAAACGACAAACACACCACAGTGAAAATAAAAAAAAATGAGTGAATAGATAAAATGGATACAATTCCAATTCATAATTTTGGGGAATCAAATGCGCCCTTGTGGATTAACCTTTATCATGAAAGGTCGAAATAAACGAAAAATATATCGATTCCTCGATGTATAAATAGTTTAGCAATATGATAAATAGTACCTAAACACTACTTCAAAAACTAACTAAGAGGAACTTAGCCTGCCAGGTGTTGTTGAAATCTTGAAACATGAAATATTATTAAGTACCATATCGTGGCAACTTGATGACAAAGTGAATTTATTGTTTGTATTTAGGCATACTTGTGTGACAATGAAGGTTTGCCATCTATGTTTACGTAAAAATAACACAATTAACAACCCCCTCTCAATAAACAATCATATTATCATCTAGGTGTCGATGTTATTTGAATAATAAAAACAATTATATGTATGTTTCAACAAATCATACTTGGTGTGAATAACAGCGATTTATAATCTGATACCTAACAGTAGTTCAGTACTTTGGTACTCGCATTCAAAATATGGACATTGTTTTTCTTTTAATTTGCTATTTAGAAAAACTTTGAGATTATTTTGAATTACAGAAGATATTTGCATCTTGCATTTTTATGCTTTCATGTTCTGGTTTGCAATGAATTTATTATTCATTTTGTACTTGGAGTCTTTTTGAGATGTTTTAGCTATGCAGATATGCAGCGTTTTTTCTATAAATTAAACCTTTGGTTTTATCGTTTGAATGGTTTGACAAGTTATTCATGGTGTCTTTTATAGCATGATGGTCGGTGAAAGCTAATGCTCCTTGATGAAGACCATACATGTACTTTGACCCATAATGGTTTACTTTTACAACTTGTGACTTGGATGGAGAGTTGTTTCATTGGCACTCATACCACATCTTCTTCATCTTATTCATTTACCAAAAAATGGCTGATTATAGAATAAAAGTGTATATATGATTTTACTGTTTAATCATAAAATAATAATATCAAACATATTATTTTAACTTTCATTCGTCAAATACACACTTGTCGAACTTAAACTTATGTTTTGAAGTTTGTTTTCGCTTTAACATATGGTCGTCTGACATAGATTTTTACAGACTTGCATTACTCCGAGCATGTCGACACAGCCGGTCTTTCTCTGTTTTGAGTTCATGCATTTCCATCAATTCATGATTGTTGCCTTCGTTTTTATCTCCTTGGATGATTTGTGAAATTTGAAAATCAGTTGACAATCTAACTAGAGGATCTAAAGAGCCTGTGTCGCTCACCTAGGTCTATGTGAATATTAAACAAAGTAAGCCGATGGTTTCATTCCAAAATTGTGTTTTGTCGATGGTGATGTGTTTGTACATCTTACTTTACTGAACATTCTTGCTGCTTACAATTATCACTATTTATCATGAACTTAGCCCAGTAGTTTCTGTGGAAAATGTTAGTAAACATTAACAAATTTTATAAAAATTGTTTAAAATTTACTATAAAGGACAATTACTCCTTAGGGGGTCAATTGACCATTTCAATCATGTTGACTTATTTGTAAATTTTACTTTGCTTAACATTATTGTTGTTTACAGTTTATCTCTATCAATAATAGTATTCCAGATAATAACCAAAATCAGCTAAATTTTTCTTAAAAGTACCAATTTAGGAACAGCAACCCAACAACGGGTTGTCCGATTCATCTAAAAATTTCAGGGCAGATAGATCTTGACCTGATAAACAATGTTACCTCATGTCAGGTTTGCTCTAAATGCTTTGGTTTTTGACAAAAACTGCATTTTACCCCTATGTTCTATTTTAGCTGTGGTGGTCATCTTGGTTGGATGGCCGATTCACCGGACACATTTTTAAAACTAGATACCCCAAATATGATTGTGGCGAAGATTGGATTAATTTGGCACAGTAGTTACAGAGGAGAAGTTTTGCCGAATACAGCTAAGGTAATATATGCCTGAGATGAAGGGCAATAACTCCTAAAGGAGTCAACTGATCATTTCGGTCTTGTTGACTTATTTGTAAATCTTACTTTGCTGAACAGTATTACTGTTTACAGTTTATCTCTATCTATAATAGTATTCAAGATAATAACCAAAAAATGCAAAATTTCCTTAAAATTACAAATCCAGGGGCAGCAACCCAACATCGGATTGTCCGATTCATCTGAATTACAGGGCAGAAAGATCTTGACCTGATGAACAATTTAATACCGTCATATTTGCTCTAAATGCTTTGGTTTTTGAGTTATAAGCCAAAAACCGCATTTTACCCCTCTGTTCTATTTTTAGCCATGGCGGCCATCTTGGTTGGTTGACAGGGTCACCGGACACATTTTTTTAAAACTGGATACCCCATTGATGATTATGGCCAAGTTTGGTTTAATTTGGCCCAGTAGTTTTTGAGGAGAATATTTTTGTAAAAGTTAACGACGACGGACGACGGACGACGGACGCAAAGTGATGGGAAAAGCTCACTTGGCCCTTCGTGCCAGGTGAGCTAAAAATAATTGACTACATGTCCGAATGAAACCACTTTATCTGATGCGTAATATTTTAGCTTTAACTATTCAAGAGGGTGTCCATGGAAAAACCAGGCAGTAGATGGCACATGACATATTATGTTTATAAATTTTTTTCTACTATTTCATATCACAAATGCATTATTTCTCAAAGCTTAATTTTTTTTTTTATTAACTGCAATAAAAAAAGAGAAAAAAAAATACATAGAAAGCACTGATATTCATTGAAAAGGTGAGATAACTCTTAATTTTGTACAAAATGTTGTTGCGTTGTTAGTGAACTTTGAAATCATTTTCTGAGCCATCCGCTGTTGATTCAAAAATATCTTCGACATATATATCATTTGTATGATATAAACATTGCATTGGAACCAAAAATTCAGTGAGAAAAAAATTATGTTGTGCCACCCATATCATAGGATTTGACTGATATTTACTTGGACAGCCTCTTAATATCTAAGTTCCCCTTTGAATTCCCTAATTTGTGCATCTTATAACGGATAGCGTTCAATTCTGCACACAGAGCGATTTTTTTTAGATTGCTCTATGCGTGATATTACTATTAATACTATGAGAAAACTCAAATTTAAATTTCTTAAAAAGATCAAATAAAACTAATAGAAATGATAGATATTTATGAAATAAAAACAAAAATTCTGTACTACCACCTTAAAGTTATTACGAACTAAACAAAACCGAAAGCTGACGTAAAAGCTTTGCACTGTAAACAAATCAAAGACTTTAATAAAAAAAAATGTTAAACTTACGTTTTTTGCACAACCGTCACTGAAACCGTGAAAAATAGACCCATTTATAAATCCTTATGGATTTTGATCTTTACAGCACAATCACATAATATATTCACAGTTAAGTGAAAAGGACATTGGTCAAAAGATGAGACTTTCATTAAAGCTTAATATGTGTAACCTTCATTACAGTTCCAACCAGTGACTTTCAGCATCAGTTTTGTCCTTTTTAAAATGTAAAATCACAAATAAACTAAACTCAGAGAAAAATCCAATTGGAAAGTCCATAAACACTCAAATGACAAATAAATCAAGTATCTAAAATGACAAAAATACTAAGAATAATGTTCAAAATTGATAAAACAGATAGTCACGATTAATTATTTTACAACTGTTTGAAAACAGATGAGATAAATTCCTTTCACAGGTCATCTTGTGCCCTGAACCATTTCATTGCAACCACTTCCACCAAGCCCACCTTAACCGAAAAAACCAATAGCTGGATGCATGGATATCGAGTCACGTCAAGATTCATACAACCATAAGGCACCGAATAGCACACAAATACATAAGACTGTAGAGTAAATGAAAACAACACACTACTTCAGAACCAAGAATCTATTACGTGTATTACTCGACACCATCCTATATCATTTTTGAATAAGACACTGTTGTACTCTCAGAATTATTTTGATAAAATTGATAAGACGGGCTATGACAAAGGCCTCGCTAATTACATACGTGATACCGAAATTGTCAAGTACATACGCATACTGAAGTCATCAAATTTTTTTTCATTATTGATTCCTTAAAAATGGAATTTAAAATTAAAGATTATTGAATGACTGTAATAATTTAGTTTCTATTGGAAATAACCTAAAAAATGTGTTGCGCACCTTTAAATAACCTGTCACGCAGGTTATTCAGTGTGCAATAAATTTTTTAATGTCATTTCGAATACACAGACAAAATATTACAGTCATTCCTTAATGAGCATTGAAATTTGAACATTGAACATCAATCTTTGACAGTTAATGAAGAGATGCTTCAATGCATGGATAATTATAATAAAACAATCTAGGAGAAAGAAAAAAGATGTTATAATGAACTTTTGTCTATTATTCAAAGGTTAAATATGAGCAAACATTAATGCGACAATGGCGACAGCATGAAACAAATGTTAAACGGAATAAAACAACTCCCAACTGAAGTCATATGATCGTTGCTTTAGTATTCCCCATTTGATTGGTATTGTCTATTTATTTTCAGTTAATACAAGATGCACAACTGATTTGAGCTCATAAGTTTAACTGTGGTTATTTTGTTTGTAGTTATCACATGATTGTGCACCGATCGTTTGTGCAGTACCTAAAGGTAAAATATGCTAACACCAGCTTACATGTGGAATCGTGGGGCAATTTCAAGGGAACAAATGACACGCATTCCTTTTCAAACAGCTTTGATGTCGATAATAGTAGTACGATATATGATAAATATCAACGAGACAACAGCCAAATGACAAAGAAATTATCGTCAACATCAATGTTAATAGAGTTAAATGTGCAAGGTATAAAGTCCACACTGTAAAACAAGCTTTCAAATTGTCCAAACCAAAACAACAAGTTATACAACAAAATACGTTAAACTATGTAATTGTGAAAGTTTTAACCGTCTCTGTCTTTTGTTTAGATGTGCATATTATAGACCAATGCGGTGATCCAGAAAAGAAGGCAAGGATTGTGTCTGCAAAGTAGAGACACACCGGACTCGGATGCGCCTTAAGTTTAAATCCCCGCATGAACTCTTATTATTGATCAAATTATCACAGATCATATTTACAACAAAACACTTGATCGAATCTTAAAGACCTGAGTCTTACCGAGTGTATGGATTAACTACAGGTCTATTAAGGGTATTGGCCGGGGCAGCCTGCAATCTCTTTAAATCTGTTTTACCAAATTACATGTACTCAAAAAGAATTCAGTTGTCTCACAACCACCGTCAGTTCAACTCGTTCGACAGCCATTCTGCGTCGGCTAAAAAATCATGATGTGCTGCATCAGTAGCATGGTGTGTCTTTTCGAAATGACGGGTGTACTACTGCCTTTGAAATGGCTTCTCCGGAATGAAAGTAACTTTTGAGACAGAACCGTTCAACATTTATTCATAGCTTGGATAATGTCTCTAATAAAACACAGTGAGTGCGTTACTTTTATTTTTATCTTCTAGTCGAAAACGCAATCATTTATAACGTCATAAGAAGTTGATTTCCTTCTATAGTGTTGCAATAAAAGTTTATATCATTTCAAGAGAAAATTGTTATCTTCAAACCAGTTTGAGACATTATTTCTTTAGGTGAAAACAATGTGTTGTGGAGTTACGATTATCTTGCCCTTAAAGAATGCCCAAATCATTCTTCAAAGAGAAAATCTGTATTTAAAAAAACACTCATGGAAGTGTTTTTTTCAGCAGTCAGTCGGCAATATAAGAACGAGTAACGTTGGTCTGTTTTGAGACTTCTTCCTTGATTTAAATTATAACTTTCCCATGTTTCCTTTACCTTAAATATTTCAGAACGATAGGTTTTTCGTTTGAAGAATTATCCCGAACAATACCAAGTTTCAATAAAATGTTCTTCAAAGTATCAACAAAACATGTGTAAAGTCATTATTCTACCCTGATTAGAATCTGATTACAATGGCAAATATAGTTATGTTAACGCGTAAACGCATTGCACAGGTCAGGACAACTTACAATGTAGACGTCAGATGACATTTGCATGGTCTTTCCTCAAATACAAAATTGAAATATTCCCTTGAGAATTTGAACAAACGATCGACACAATGAACTACAATATATGGCTCATGTTGATGGCTACAACTAGCTTCTTATGTTATACTGTTTCTGTGTGTGTTGCATTTCGGTGTTGTGTCGTTGTTCTCCTCTTATATTTAATGCGTTTCCCTCGGTTTTAGTTTGTTACCCCGATTTTGTTTTTTGTCCATGGATTTATGAGTTTTGAATAGCGGTATACTACTGTTGCCTTGATATACCACTGTCCCAGGTTAGGGGAGGGTTGGGATTCCGCTAACATGTTTAACCCCGCAACATTATTTATGTAAGTGCCTGTCCCAAGTCAGGAGCCTGTAAATTCAGTGGTTGTCTTTTGTTTATGTGTTACATATTTGTTTTTCGTTCATTTGTTTTACATAAATAAGGCCGTTTGTTTTCTCGTTTGAATTATTTTACATTGTTTTTTCGGGCCTTTTATAGCTGACTATGCAGTATGGGCTTTGCTCATTGTTGAAGGCCGTACGGTGACCTATAGTTGTTAATGTCTGTGTCATTTTGTGGATAGTTGTCTCATTGGCATTTTTTATATATTACATTTTTTGTACTTACACTTTCAAAGAACGTTGTACATTATTTTTATAAGATATAAGTGTTATATTGTATTTTGTCTTGCAATATCATGTTTAACGTATTTGTGTATTCAAAGTTTTGTTCAACAGCTTCACAATTCAAAGTTTATTTTATGTGTGAATAGAAAAGAACAGATTTGGCTTCATCTGCTATTAACGTAAGTACAATAAGACCATTTGTCCACTAAGATGGTTTTTAATTTTCCTCAGAGTTCGGTATTGTTGCTTTTTTCCTGTTTAAGTTTTACTCAAATCAGTGTAAGTATGTACACATACCTTCGTCGTTTTGTTAGTTTTGTGTGGTTGGCATATATTTAAAGCGTAAAACGAATTTCAGAATGTTGTACTCTTTATCAATTTCCTAGATAAAGATTGATTGCGCACAAACATGTTCAAACACGTGACACACTGAATGTTTCAAGCCAATAAGCAAAATGTTGTTGGTGTTTGCTGTCTATCAATAATTGATTTTCGTTTGCTATTTTATGACAAGGTAATCCTTTGGTCTGTTTGTTTTGTATGTCTTTAAAATACATTAATTTTATCTCATTTGTAAACACACCAATTTTCCGTATATTGATATTTAGATGAGAACAAATTGCAGCACAAGACTACAAATTACGAATGAGAAATTATGAGCCAATCTCATACATGACCAATGCTTTAAAAGGATATCTAAAAAAATCAATATTCGGTTTTTCAAATTCGACAAATTTTATGCCATATGTCAACTTAAAAGTTGTGCAGGTGTCACAATATTGATCTGAAACTACCACCTATTTACCATTTAACAACTTGATTGATAGAAAAAGATTTATACAGATTTTAACAAAGACAACCAATCATTAAAGTACAAGTTTCTTTACTTGGAACGTTCAAATAACCATATGGATGATAAAACCTTTTTTTTTAAATTTTACAAACTCTGTGTACCTATTGTTATTAATAAGTCATTCTAGATGTGTGAAGATTGTTTTAATCGAAACATTTGCATTTCAAGCATAGGTATTCTGTAAAATAAAAAAAACCAGTTTATTACTGAAGTCATTTCAAAACAAATTCATTCCTGCAAATAGTATACATATAATTTTGAAAGACAGACTGTGATGTTATCACATAAATACAATATACGTGTGCTGACAATTTATTTCGAGTTCCGGAATATGCTTCAAGCTTTCTTAATTTCATCCGGATTGCCATTTATAGAAGGTCTTCCATTTTAGACAATAACTGTCTGAAAATTAGCACAAACGCTAACATTCTGAATATTTAAGTAATTTTGTATAAACTAATGATGCTAGTACCTGATGCATGCATATTGTATTATCAAAAACAGCTCATATCTATGGAACAAAAGTATTTCTCCTTCTCATCAATAGACAAAAGTTAATTTGTAAAAACCCTGTATTTAGGGGCCATAAAGAGGTCTTTCCGGGACAACCCAAACAATAACGACAAACAAGTAGAAACCTATTAAAACTTACAAACTAAAAGGGAAGAAACATAAAAAAGAAATTGCCGGATCAAAATAACACCCTAAGGTGAACTTACTTGTCTATACTAATTTATCTGAATGTTATTTCTAAACAGTTTTCAAATTAAATATCTTAACGAAGACAACATCACAACATTATAAGACATTTCAACTGATTTTAATTAATTAGTTTTACGTCTTTTGAGAAACTGTGCCATTAGCGATTCAGATGTAGATTAAATTTTTCCTGATCTCAAAAAGTCATTTTATCTTAAAATTAAAAATGTTTTATTCTTTTTTTTTAACAACAAGCAATACTTACAGAAATAACTTCACATACATAGTTGTATGTCGAGGAGCATAAATGATCAAGCCAGATATTGTCTCTAAAATACAACAACCCGCAGTTACGCTTTGGATCTCTAGGCCCCCAGTTATACCATGGCTTATACTGTGGTAAAGTCTGGTCAGCGCTCCAACGGAATCCTTCTTCCTTTATGTCACGAAGTCCCATCCAGTAATTGTCGTAGACTGTAGTAAAGTTTCACTTTCAGTCAAGTGTTCGAGCATTTGTATATTTGATATTATGCACATTCACACATAATTGACAAAGTAACATCTTGATAATATCAACTTAAAGAAATGTATTTAATTTCCAGCTATTTGTTTTAGTACCTAAGCATGATTAATTTTACGTTAAAGATCAGACGAACTCAGTTATATCTCTTTATATAATGTTATGTTTATGCATACCTTTCAAATTTATATACTGTCAACAAAAATCATGATCAATGCATTAGGGTCTGTCTTTTTAAAATTTAGTTTCTTTCAAGTCAAAAAAGCTGCCAGCCTACTTGAAGGAAGGACGCACATACACATACGTAATTTGTGTTCAGCATATTATCGTAAAACACTACATACAGATGATACAGATTAAACATCTATATGAAAAAAGTTCAGATGTCCCCTTTAAAATCATAAATTCAAGATTACCAATGGATTGTTTGAAATATCAACAATCGAACGCAGAAAAATACCCACAACTTTTGACTACATAAATGATATACAACATTGAAAAGTAAGATCACAAAAATACTGAACTCCGAGGAAAACTCAAAACAGAGAGTCCCTGATCAAATGGCAAAATCAAAAGCTCAAAATGATGGATTAAACCTGGTTTTATAGCTAGCTAAAAATCTCACTTGTATGACAGTCGGATAAATTCAACTATATTGACAACGCATACGTACTTGGTCTGTTATCCAGTATCCATTTATGCTCTGCCTTATCTTCTATTTTTGCTAAATGTCCCCCAATCTGTTTACACTGTTGCTACAACATCAATGCAAATCTAACAATATATATCATGCAAAATGACAAAAACAAAACTTCTAAAAGAACACTATAACACGTAATTTAGTAAATTTCATGATTGATAATAAAAGCTGTTTTTTTAGGTACATCTACTACACATTACGTGTCATGGTGTTCTTTTACTTGTCTTTTTAAATCATTAACCTTTACTGTTTAGTCAAGTTTTGAATATATCCTTTTGTGTGGCTCGGTTTCTATACATCCGTCATTGTTTAACTGTGTTGTGTTATGTTTTTTGAAGTCTTGTCTAGCGATCAACTAATAACACAAGAGAGTATAGGTTATCAAAACAAATATTGATGATTGAAGACATATTCTGTTTCATTTTTTTTTACTAGAATGATGAGACCAATTATTAGTAAAGTAGTTTAGGCGTTTTGAACTGAATATATCGAAGCCATGACATTGGGTTGTTTAGCAAATACAAAACAGGTGGCTATGTTGTTTGCTTGAAATGAATTCAAAATGACAGTCGTGGCGATGTTTTGGTCATTTGAATTTGAAAGTAAATGTTACAAAGTAGTTATTCATAAAACTAGGGATTTCTTATATGTGCAACGATGTCGAATGGCTTTATTACCTGTGTTCACAAAATCTCTAGAGTTTGTTCGTCAATGCTGACATAAATTATCATTGATATGCTCATATTTATAAATAAACTGTTTACCAAAATTTTGAATGTTTGAAATACTATGGCTTTTCTACCTCAGCAATAGATTACAATGGCTGTATTTGGCAATTTTTTGTGTATTATGGTCAATAATGCTCTTTAACTTCGTACTTTATGTGGCCTTTTTAACTTTTTTTTATATGAGCGTCATTGATGAGTCTTTGATAGACTGAACGCTCGTCTGGCACAAATAAAAAATTCAATATCTATGATGAGTTTATTTATAAACAACGAGAAAATAAGAATATAAATCGAAGAAAAGGACAATGCAAGTATGCCTTTAACTTTCCATTTCTGCACATCGTAACCCTTATGAACCTTGTAGAAGAACAGATTATTTTGCTGATCTGTTCTTGTGATCAGAATAAACATACTTAAGGTTGATAAAAAAATCCAAGTAAGTCTTACCTCAGCCTGAGGCCAAGTAAGTCGTTCCTTTCCATAGAAGTAACAATGTCCTTTGTATTCTTTCATTTGTTTTTCTTTAAAAGTTAAACATTTTTAAGGTGAATAAAATAAAGTGCATGGATATTTCGAAAACGTTTATGAATTGTACTACATGAGTAGAATTGAAGCAATTATTAAACTGAAAAAAAAAATGTAAAAGTTTACACTTTTTTCTTTTCAGTCATTTATAATTCAGCCGTGTGTTGTGTGGGTGCATTAAATTTTTTTGTTATTATTCTACTGCTGGTCTAAACTGAATAAATTAATTCTTGAAAGGTCATTGTCAATGAAATCATACTAAAGTTACAACCAAAATATGTATAAAACTTAAATAGTATCTATTCTAGCAAAGTTTGTTTTCTACGAGCTTAAACAAATAATGCTGTCTATGCTTCCATTTCCGTCATCAATAAATGCAATAGGCTGATATACATTCAGAAGGGTTGGTTATGTAGAGTAAATCTTTATAACGGATTAACAAACGTTTGCCTTTTGGACAGTCCATTTTTTGTGAGTTTATGACCAACTTAATACCACTGACAATTTTTCATTTGACAGATTAGTATTTGTAGTACAAATGGAGTGGAAATATTGAGAATTTACAGTTGCACATTCTTGAATTAATTAGTAACACGAATTATTTCATCTATTCATTTTGTAGAGGGATGTTTACGGGGCAGCGACAAAGGTGATGCAGTTTAAATACATGATCATTTATCAATATTAAACATAAATATATATATGCATAACTGTAATGATTAGACGAAATGATAACCATTATATTTTTTTGTGTTTATCTTTAAAGATAAGTTTTTTCATACGATTTGTTTTCAATGTGTTGATTACATAAGGCATACGTTTAAGAAGAGAAATACAAAGACTAACCTTACATTTTATTTAGACAGATAAAAGTCTTAACACCTTAAGGTACAATGTACATTTCACAAATACATATCTACTCACTCTGACAACCTGACTCTACAGATTCCAGATCATCAACCAGTTTATTAATTTCACTTTTCATGTCTGTTTGTATAGATCCCATGTCGTCAAATAATTTCTTCATTTTAGTTTCCATGTCTTTTTGATATTTTTTTATTCTACTATCAATGGAAGTTTTTAAATTGTTAAGTGATGTCTTGGTTGCCTGCAATTTGGTCTTAGAATCGTTTGACAGGCATTGCAGCGCAAACACATCTTTAATAACCATTCCCATTATACACAGAGTGACCATTAATGCCGATTTCATTTTGTCAGCTGATACTAAAAAAAAAAGAAAAATAACAAAAAAAAACCGAGTTCTAATGAAAATTCAGGACATAAAGTCAGTCAGTTAAGATCAAAAGTTCAAAACAACCCAAACGAATGGAAAACATCTAACTTGGAATATTTATTTACTTATGTAATAAACCTAGTTTTAAAGCTAGCTTAACCTCTGAAAGTGTATCAGTTTGGTTGTAATGATATTTTTACATATTGGCAAACACCATAAAACGTAATGACCAAACGAAAAAGCAATACGAAATGTAAATTTATAAACATTAAAATACATTTTTTACTAACTGTCGATTGTTCGTTCATGAATATGTCTTTTTCTCTGCAGATTTTCTAACAGAACATGCAAGTTTCAATTAAAGCAACAGCAGTTTACCAATGTTTGAAACTCCTGATTCTATCAAGGAAATACAAACCAATGTAACAAAAAATACAAGAAAATGCAAAAAATTAATAGTCAGTAAAATTTAGTGAAGAAACTTTTTCTTAAAAATAGAAAATAAAAATGAAGGGAAAACTATAAACATGTATAACAGTTTTTATTGGTATATATACTGCTAGCTAATACTACAATATCAAATTCAAACAGAACGAAAATGTTTCAAGACTTCTAACTTAATCATGTTAAAGTAATAAAAGGATGATAATAAATGGGTTAAATTAATATAGTTTGAGTCGTTTTGTTCAGATGATATTCTTATTCATCGCATTGTTGTATTACATGTCTACAGAGATGTACTAACATGACCAATTTATAAAACCTACCGTATATCTCCAGAGTTTGTTTCTGCAAATATCCTGTTTGCTATTCCAAAATGCAATCTGTGAAATATAGCACACCCTTCCTTCCAATCTTGAGAAAAATCGATAATTAAACATCTGTCGACTGTACATGTATCACAACATAAGTATTGTATATTCTGCAATTCCACGAAATGTTTACGGAAGTAAAAGTCGTTTAAGTTATATTCTCTTTTGCCTGACTATTGGTTCGGCAATGACAGTATTATCAAGTTGAAATTTATAAAATCTATATACAGGTATTTGTTATTTGTTTCCTGATTTTATTTCATACAAAAAAATCGAAATGTTTTATTTATTAACTACAGTTGCTTTTATTTATTAACAGTTGCTGTCATATCAATAAATTAGAATTACACATAAGGAAAGCACATAGCAACGATAAAAATGAAGCCTGTGGACTATAACTACACATGAGTAGGAGTCTATAATTGTAATTCTTTTATAGTTACGATCTGTTATTTATTTCTTACATGAATATATATTTCTCGTATTACACTGCACGGAGTGTGATACAAATGTCTGTGTTAATTTGATTTAATCAAGATCCCATGACGATTGGCCATGTGTTAGGTCACTATAAGTTATGTCTTATTTTATTAAAAATTTGTACAAAAACAAATTGGTGCATTTTCTCACATTAACTTCTAAAGTTATAATCAATTGTTCTTATTCATATTTCGCCTTTGGTCTTAAGTAATGAATTAGCTTAATTTCTCTGTAAGGGGTGAAGCTTACATGTAATATATCTGTTTAAAGAATCAAACTATAACCACCAGACCATAGATGGCCAGTGACCTTGACCCTAGTATATAAGCACCTGTTCCATAATAACTTGTCATAATTTATTGCCAGTTTGTGTCACCAAATATAAAACCCATTGGACAAGGATGGGTTTGACTGATAATCCCTAGGTTGGGAATTAATTACTTTCGAGCCTCAGGCCCATATTCTAAGAACGGCCTTCATCCTGCACATCCAAGATATGCTTGGACGAAGGAACATTGTCTATCGATCTTCCTGTCCATAAAGACAATAACTGTTTAGTGTCTTTAAATATTAGTTGTATTTGCACGAAGCGACGGAACAGGTGTAATGCGAGATTCATCGAGATATTCCTCCTGATTCGACCCGAGTACAAGTACAGCAGATATTGTCGTTATCATGCAATTTCTTATGTACATTGGTTTTGGTTTGAAAGACAGTAAAAATCATGTTTGTGAAGTTAGCAGCCGGTTCGTTATTCGTTATTCGATATTCAATATCCAATCGGCTGCTAGCAACCGGTTTGATATTCAAAATTTAGTGAAAAAAATAATACGAAAATTAAATACTTGATAACATAAAAAGCATGATTTTCATATTTAAAAAGACTGATAAAATACGTAGGAAATCGTTAAATGACCTTTTCAAGCTGTCGTTATTTCTCGTCGTAATTTCTCGTTGTCCTCGAATATAAACCCTTTTTCATGTTACATATTTGTCTATATGTCATATAGAGTTTTGTCAATAAAACGACTTCAAAGATGTACTTTTGTGTATAATATTTCTTAAGACAAAAAGAAAAACCCATAACTCTGAAAAAATATTTATAACTAAATAAAAAGAAATATATATGGAAAGCCAAAAAAACAAAAACAAATCAGTCGAAAAATGTCAAAATTTTAGGACAAAGGGCACAGAGTAATGGTGAGAGCCCCCTGATCTCTCAATCTTTCTAATATTTGACAGACATTTAGTCAATAGGTAGATACAAACGTGACTAAAAGGAATTTGGGTACACTTTCTGTCTTCTATGTTTACGGAGCAGCGCCCAAAGTGCCAGTTGGATAATCAAAATATATAGCAAAAACCTACCTGAGACCGCTTAAATGAGGTTGAGACCCCCGGGTCTTTCAATGTCCATATAATTCAACCAAATCATTGACTCTGTATATATGAAGGTTGTATTAGATGGATTTACCAGAATAACGGCATCTTCCATATCCACGGAGGGCTAAGATTGTCACTTTTCAGTCGAAAAATGTCAAAATTTTAGGACAAAGGGCACAGGGTAATGGTGAGAGCCCCCTGATCTCTCAATCTTTCTAATATTCGACAGACATTTAGTCAATAGGTAGATACAAACGTGACTAAAAGGAATTTGGGTACACTTTCTGTCTTCTATGTTTACGGAGCGCCCAAAGTGCCAGTTGGATATTCAAAATATATAGCGAAAACCTACCTGAGACCGCTTAAATGAGGTTGAGACCCCGGGTCTTTCAATGTCCATAAAATTCAACCAAATCATTGAACCTGTATATATGAAGGTTGTATAAGATGGATTTACCAGAATAACGTCATCTTCCATATCCACGGAGGGCTAAGATTGTCACTTTTCAGTCGAAAAATGTCAAAATTTTAGGACAAAGGGCACAGGGTAATGGTGAGAGCCCCCTGATCTCTCAATCTTTCTAATATTTGACAGACATTTAGTCAATAGGTAGATACAAAAGGACTAAAAGGATTTTGGGTACACTTCCTGTCTTCTATGTTTACTGAGCGCCCAAAGTGCCAGTTGGATATTCAAAATATATAGCGAAAACCTACCTGAGACCGCTTAAATGAGGTTGAGACCCCCCGGGTCTTTCAATGTCCATAAAATTCAACCAAATCATTGACTCTGTATATATGAAGGCTGTATTAGATGGATTTACCAGAATAACGTCATCTTCCATATCCACGGAGGGCTATAAGATTGTCACTTTTCAGTCGAAAAATGTCAAAATTTTAGGACAAAGGACACAGGGTAATGGTGAGAGCCCCCTCATCTCTCAATCTTTCTAATATTTGACAGACATTTAGTCAGTAGGTAGATACAAACGTGACTAAAAGGAATTTGGGTACACTTCCTGTCTTCTATGTTTACGGAGCGCCCAAAGTGCCAGTTGGATATTCAAAATATATAGCGAAAACCTACCTGAGACCGCTTAAATGAGGTTGAGACCCCCCGGGTCTTTCAATGTCCATAAAATTCAACCAAATCATTGACTCTGTATATATGAAGGTTGTATTAGATGGATTTACCAGAATAACGTCATCTTCCATATCCACGGAGGGCTAAGATTGTCACTTTTCAGTAGAAAAATGTCAAAATTTTAGGACAAAGGGCACAGGGTAACGATGAGAGCCACCTGATCTCTCAATCTTTCTAATATTCGACAGACATTTAGTCAATAGGTAGATACAAACGTGACGAAAAGGAATTTGGGTACACTTCCTGTCTTCTATGTTTACGGAGCGCCCAAAGTGCCAGTTGGATATTCAAAATATATAGCGAAAACCTACCTGAGACCGCTTAAATGAGGTTGAGACCCCCGGGTCTTTCAATGACCATCAAATTCAACCAAATCATTGAACCTGTATATATGAAGGTTGTATTAGATGGATTTACCAGAATAACGTCATCTTCCATATCCACGGAGGGCTAAGATTGTCACTTTTCAGTCGAAAAATGTCAAAATTTTAGGACAAAGGACACAGGGTAATGGTGAGAGCCCCCTCATCTCTCAATCTTTCTAAAATTTGACAGACATTTAGTCAGTAGGTAGATACAAACGTGACTAAAAGGAATTTGGGTACACTTCCTGTCTTCTATGTTTACGGAGCGCCCAAAGTGCCAGTTGGATATTCAAAATATATAGCGAAAACCTACCTGAGACCGCTTAAATGAGGTTGAGACCCCCCGGGTCTTTCAATGTCCATAAAATTCAACCAAATCATTGACTCTGTATATATGAAGGTTGTATTAGATGGATTTACCAGAATAACGTCATCTTCCATATCCACGGAGGGCTAAGATTGTCACTTTTCAGTCGAAAAATGTCAAAATTTTAGGACAAAGGGCACAGGGTAATGGTGAGAGCCCCCTGATCTCTCAATCTTTCTAATATTCGACAGACATTTATTCAATAGGTAGATACAAACGTGACGAAAAGGAATTTGGGTACACTTCCTGTCTTCTATGTTTACGGAGCGCCCAAAGTGCCAGTTGGATATTCAAAATATATAGCGAAAACCTACCTGAGACCGCTTAAATGAGGTTGAGACCCCCGGGTCTTTCAATGACCATCAAATTCAACCAAATCATTGAACCTGTATATATGAAGGTTGTATTAGATGGATTTACCAGAATAACGTCATCTTCCATATCCACGGAGGGCTAAGATTGTCACTTTTCAGTCGAAAAATGTCAAAATTTTAGGACAAAGGGCACAGGGTAATGGTGAGAGCCACCTGATCTCTCAATCTTTCTAATATTTGACAGACATTTAGTCAATAGGTAGATACAAACGTGACTAAAAGGAATTTGGGTACACTTCCTGTCTTCTATGTTTACGGAGCGCCCAAAGTGCCAGTTGGATATTCAAAATATATAGCGAAAACCTACCTGAGACCGCTTAAATGAGGTTGAGACCCCCGGGTCTTTCAATGTCCATAAAATTCAACCAAATCATTGACTCTGTATATATGAAGGTTGTATTAGATGGATTTACCAGAATAACGTCATCTTCCATATCCACGGAGGGCTAAGATTGTCACTTTTCAGTCGAAAAATGTCAAAATTTTAAAAACAAAGGGCACAGGGTAATGGTGAGAGCCCCCTGATCTCTCAATCTTTATAATATTCGACAGACATTTAGTCAATAGGTAGATACAAACGTGACTAAAAGGAATTTGAGTACACTTTCTGTCTTCTATGTTTACGGAGCGCACAAAGTGCCAGTTGGATATTCAAAATATATAGAGAAAACCTACCTGAGACCGCTTAAATGAGGTTGAGACCCCCGGGTCTTTCAATGTCCATAAAATTCAACCAAATCATTGAACCTGTATATATGAAGGTTGTATTAGATGGATTTACCAGAATAACGTCATCTTCCATATCCACGGAGGGCTAATATTGTCACTTTTCAGTCGAAAAATGTCAAAATTTTAGGACAAAGGGCACAGGGTAATGGTGAGAGCCCCCTGATCTCTCAATCTTTCTTATATTTGACAGACATTTAGTCAATAGGTAGATACAAACGTGACTTAAAGGAATTTGGGTATACTTCCTGTCTTCCATGTTTACGGAGCGCCCAAAGTGCCAGTTGGATATTCAAAATATATAGCCAAAACCTACCTGAGACCGCTTAAATGAGGTTGAGACCCCCGGGTCTTTCAATGTCCATAAAATTCAACCAAATCATTGACTCTGTATATATGAAGGTTGTATAAGATGGATTTACCAGAATAACGTCATCTTCCATATCCACGGAGGGCTAAGATTGTCACTTTTCAGTCGACAAATGTCAAATTTTAGGACAAAGGGCACAGGGTAATGGTGAGAGCCCCCTGATCTCAAAATCTTTCTAATATTTGACAGACATTTAGTCAATAGGTAGATACAAACGTGACTAAAAGGAATTTGGGTACACTTCCTGTCTTCTATGTTTACGGAGCGCCCAAAGTGCCAGTTGGATATTCAAAATATATAGCGAAAACCTACCTGAGACCGCTTAAATGAGGTTGAGACCCCCCCCCCCCCCCCCCCCCCCCCCCCGGGTCTTTCAATGTCCATAAAATTCAACCAAATCATTGACTCTGTATATATAAAGGTTGTATTAGATGGATTTACCAGAATAACGTCATCTTCCATATCCACGGAGGGCTAAGATTGTCACTTTTTCAGTCGAAAAATGTCAAAATTTTAGGACAAAGGGCACAGGGTAATGGTGAGAGCCCCCTGATCTCTCAATCTTTCTAATATTCGACAGACATTTAGTCGATAGGTAGATACAAACGTGACTAAAAGGAATTTGGGTACACTTCCTGTCTTCTATGTTTACGGAGCGCCCAAAGTGCCAGTTGGATATTCAAAATATATAGCAAAAACCTACCTGAGACCGCTTAAATGAGGTTGAGACCCCCGGGTCTTTCAATGTCCATCAAATTCAACCAAATCATTGAACCTGTATATATAAAGGTTGTATTAGATGGATTTACCAGAATAACGTCATCTTCCATATCCACGGAGGGCTAAGATTGTCACTTTTCAGTCGAAAAATGTCAAAATTTTAGGACAAAGGGCACAGGGTAATGGTGAGAGCCCCCTGATCTCTCAATCTTTCTTATATTTGACAGACATTTAGTCAATAGGTAGATACAAACGTGACTAAAAGGAATTTGGGTACACTTCCTGTCTTCTATGTTTACGGAGCGCCCAAAATGCCAGTTGGATATTCAAAATATATAGCGAAAACCTACCTGAGACCGCTTAAATGAGGTTGAGACCCCCCGGGTCTTTCAATGTCCATAAAATTCAACCAAATCATTGACTCTGTATATATGAAGGTTGTATTAGATGGATTTACCAAAATAACGTCATCTTCCATATCCACGGAGGGCTAAGATTGTCACTTTTCAGTCGAAAAATGTCCAAATTTTAGGACAAAGGGCACAGGGTAATGGTGAGAGCCCCCTGATCTCTCAATCTTTCTAATATTCGACAGACATTTAGTTAATAGGTAGATACAAACGTGACTAAAAGGAATTTGGGTACACTTCCTGTCTTCTATGTTTACGGAGCGCCCAAAGTGCCAGTTGGATATTCAAAATATATAGCGAAAACCTACCTGAGACCGCTTAAATGAGGTTGAGACCCCCGGGTCTTTCAATGTCCATAAAATTCAACCAAATCATTGAACCTGTATATATGAAGGTTGTATTAGATGGATGTACCAGAATAACGTCATCTTCCATATCCACGGAGGGCTAAGCTTGTCACTTTTCAGTCGAAAAATGTCAAAATTTTAGGACAAAGGACACAGGGTAATGGTGAGAGCCACCTGATCTCTCAATCTTTCTAATATTTGACAGACATTTAGTCAATAGGTAGATACAAACGTGACTAAAAGGAATTTGGGTACACTTCCTGTCTTCTATGTTTACGGAGCGCCCAAAGTGCCAGTTGGATAATCAAAATATATAGCGAAAACCTACCTGAGACCGCTTAAATGAGGTTGAGACCCCCGGGTCTTTCAATGTCCATAAAATTCAACCAAATCATTGAACCTGTATATATGAAGGTTGTATTAGATGGATTTACCAGAATAACGTCATCTTCCATATCCACGGAGGGCTAAGATTGTCACTTTTCAGTCGAAAAATATCAAAATTTTAGGACAAAGGGCACAGGGTAATGGTGAGAGCCCTCTGATCTCTCAATCTTTCTTATATTTGACAGACATTTAGTCAATAGGTAGATACAAACGTGACTAAAAGGAATTTGGGTACACTTCCTGTCTTCTATGTTTACGGAGCGCCCAAAGTGCCAGTTGGATATTCAAAATATATAGCAAAAACCTACCTGAGACCGCTTAAATGAGGTTGAGACCCCCGGGTCTTTCAATGTCCATCAAATTCAACCAAATCATTGAACCTGTATATATGAAGGTTGTATTAGATGGATTTACCAGAATAACGTCATCTTCCATATCCACGGAGGGCTAAGATTGTCACTGTTCAGTCGAAAAATATCAAAATTTTAGGACAAAGGGCACAGGGTAATGGTGAGAGCCACCTGATCTCTCAATCTTTCTAATATTTGACAGACATTTAGTCAATAGGTAGATACAAACGTGACTAAAAGGAATTTGGGTACACTTCCTGTCTTCTATGTTTACGGAGCGCCCAAAGTGCCAGTTGGATATTCAAAATATATAGCGAAAACCTACCTGAGACCGCTTAAATGAGGTTGAGACCCCCCGGGTCTTTCAATGTCCATAAAATTCAACCAAATCATTGACTCTGTATATATGAAGGTTGTATTAGATGGATTTACCAGAACAACGGCATCTTCCATATCCACGGAGGGCTAAGATTGTCACTTTTCAGTCGAAAAATGTCAAAATTTTAGGACAAAGGATACAGGGGAATGGTGAGAGCCCCCTGATCTCTCAATCTTTCTTATATTTGACAGACATTTAGTCAATAGGTAGATACAAACGTGACTAAAAGGAATTTGGGTACACTTCCTGTCTTCTATGTTTACGGAGCGCCCAAAGTGCCAGTTGGATATTCAAAATATATAGCGAAAACCTACCTGAGACCGCTTAAATGAGGTTGAGACCCCCGGGTCTTTCAATGTCCATCAAATTCAACCAAATCATTGAACCTGTATATATGAAGGTTGTATTAGATGGATTTACCAGAATAACATCATCTTCCATATGCACGGAGGGCTAAGATTGTCACTTTTCAGTCGAAAAATGTCAAAATTTTAGGACAAAGGGCACAGGGTAATGGTGAGAGCCACCTGATCTCTCAATCTTTCTAATATTTGACAGACATTTAGTCAATAGGTAGATACAAACGTGACTAAAAGGAATTTGGGTACACTTCCTGTCTTCTATGTTTACGGAGCGCCCAAATTGCCAGTTGGATATTCAAAATATATAGCGAAAACCTACCTGAGACCGCTTAAATGAGGTTGAGACTCCCCGGGTCTTTCAATGTTCATAAAATTCAACCAAATCATTGACTCTGTATATATGACGGTTGTATTAGATGGATTTACCAGAATAACGTCATCTTCCATATCCACGGAGGGCTAAGATTGTCACTTTTCAGTCGAAAAATGTCCAAATTTTAGGACAAAGGGCACAGGGTAATGGTGAGAGCCCCCTGATCTCTCAATCTTTCTAATATTCGACAGACATTTAGTTAATAGGTAGATACAAACGTGACTAAAAGGAATTTGGGTACACTTCCTGTCTTCTATGTTTACGGAGCGCCCAAAGTGCCAGTTGGATATTCAAAATATATAGCGAAAACCTACCTGAGACCGCTTAAATGAGGTTGAGACCCCCGGGTCTTTCAATGTCCATAAAATTCAACCAAATCATTGAACCTGTATATATGAAGGTTGTATTAGATGGATTTACCAGAATAACGTCATCTTCCATATCCACGGAGGGCTAAGCTTGTCACTTTTCAGTCGAAAAATGTCAAAATTTTAGGACAAAGGACACAGGGTAATGGTGAGAGCCACCTGATCTCTCAATCTTTCTAATATTTGACAGACATTTAGTCAATAGGTAGATACAAACGTGACTAAAAGGAATTTGGGTACACTTCCTGTCTTCTATGTTTACGGAGCGCCCAAAGTGCCAGTTGGATAATCAAAATATATAGCGAAAACCTACCTGAGACCGCTTAAATGAGGTTGAGACCCCCGGGTCTTTCAATGTCCATAAAATTCAACCAAATCATTGAACCTGTATATATGAAGGTTGTATTAGATGGATTTACCAGAATAACGTCATCTTCCATATCCACGGAGGGCTAAGATTGTCACTTTTCAGTCGAAAAATATCAAAATTTTAGGACAAAGGGCACAGGGTAATGGTGAGAGCCCCCTGATCTCTCAATCTTTCTTATATTTGACAGACATTTAGTCAATAGGTAGATACAAACGTGACTAAAAGGAATTTGGGTACACTTCCTGTCTTCTATGTTTACGGAGCGCCCAAAGTGCCAGTTGGATATTCAAAATATATAGCAAAAACCTACCTGAGACCGCTTAAATGAGGTTGAGACCCCCGGGTCTTTCAATGTCCATCAAATTCAACCAAATCATTGAACCTGTATATATGAAGGTTGTATTAGATGGATTTACCAGAATAACGTCATCTTTCATATCCACGGAGGGCTAAGATTGTCACTGTTCAGTCGAAAAATGTCAAAATTTTAGGACAAAGGGCACAGGGTAATGGTGAGAGCCACCTGATCTCTCAATCTTTCTAATATTTGACAGACATTTAGTCAATAGGTAGATACAAACGTGACTAAAAGGAATTTGGGTACACTTCCTGTCTTCTATGTTTACGGAGCGCCCAAAGTGCCAGTTGGATATTCAAAATATATAGCGAAAACCTACCTGAGACCGCTTAAATGAGGTTGAGACCCCCCGGGTCTTTCAATGTCCATAAAATTCAACCAAATCATTGACTCTGTATATATGAAGGTTGTATTAGATGGATTTACCAGAACAACGGCATCTTCCATATCCACGGAGGGCTAAGATTGTCACTTTTCAGTCGAAAAATGTCAAAATTTTAGGACAAAGGATACAGGGGAATGGTGAGAGCCCCCTGATCTCTCAATCTTTCTTATATTTGACAGACATTTAGTCAATAGGTAGATACAAACGTGACTAAAAGGAATTTGGGTACACTTCCTGTCTTCTATGTTTACGGAGCGCCCAAAGTGCCAGTTGGATATTCAAAATATATAGCGAAAACCTACCTGAGACCGCTTAAATGAGGTTGAGACCCCCGGGTCTTTCAATGTCCATCAAATTCAACCAAATCATTGAACCTGTATATATGAAGGTTGTATTAGATGGATTTACCAGAATAACATCATCTTCCATATGCACGGAGGGCTAAGATTGTCACTTTTCAGTCGAAAAATGTCAAAATTTTAGGACAAAGGGCACAGGGTAATGGTGAGAGCCACCTGATCTCTCAATCTTTCTAATATTTGACAGACATTTAGTCAATAGGTAGATACAAACGTGACTAAAAGGAATTTGGGTACACTTCCTGTCTTCTATGTTTACGGAGCGCCCAAATTGCCAGTTGGATATTCAAAATATATAGCGAAAACCTACCTGAGACCGCTTAAATGAGGTTGAGACTCCCCGGGTCTTTCAATGTCCATAAAATTCAACCAAATCATTGACTCTGTATATATGACGGTTGTATTAGATGGATTTACCAGAATAACGTCATCTTCCATATCCACGGAGGGCTAAGATTGTCACTTTTCAGTCGAAAAATGTCCAAATTTTAGGACAAAGGGCACAGGGTAATGGTGAGAGCCCCCTGATCTCTCAATCTTTCTAATATTCGACAGACATTTAGTCAATAGGTAGATATAAACGTGACTAAAAGGAATTTGGGTACACTTCCTGTATTCTATGTTTACGGAGCGCCCAAAGTGCCAGTTGGATATTCAAAATATATAGCGAAAACCTACCTGAGACCGCTTAAATGAGGTTGAGACCCCCGGGTCTTTCAATGTCCATAAAATTCAACCAAATCATTGACTCTGTATATATGAAGGTTGTATTAGATGGATTTACCAGAATAACGTCATCTTCCATATCCACAGAGGGCTAAGATTGTCACTTTTCAGTCGAAAAATGTCAAAATTTTAGGACAAATGGCACAGGGTAATGGTGAGAGCCCCCTGATCTCTCAATCTTTCTAATATTCGACAGACATTTAGTCAATAGGTAGATACAAACGTGACTAAAAGGAATTTGAGTACACTTCCTGTCTTCTATGTTTACGGAGCGCCCAAAGTGCCATTTGGATATTCAAAATATATAGCGAAAACCTACCTGAGACCGCTTAAATGAGGTTGAGACCCCCCGGGTCTTTCAATGTCCATAAAATTCAACCAAATCATTGACTCTGTAAATATGAAGGTTGTATTAGATGGATTTACCAGAATAACGTCATCTTCCATATCCACGGAAGGCTAAGATTGTCACTTTTCAGTCGAAAAATGTCAAAATATTAGGACAAAGGGCACAGGGTAATGGTGAGAGCCACCTGATCTCTCAATCTTTGTAATATTTGACAGACATTTAGTCAATAGGTAGATACAAACGTGACTAAAAGGAATTTGGGTACACCTCCTGTCTTCTATGTTTACGGAGCGCCCAAAGTGCCAGTTGGATATTCAAAATATATAGCGAAAACCTACCTGAGACCGCTTAAATGAGGTTGAGACCCCCCGGGTCTTTCAATGTCCATAAAATTCAACCAAATCATTGACTCTGTATATATGAAGGTTGTATTAGATGGATTTACCAGAATAACGTCATCTTCCATATCCACGGAGGGCTAAGATTGTCACTTTTCAGTCGAAAAATGTCAAAATTTTAGGACAAAGGGCACAGGGTAATGGTGAGAGCCACCTGATCTCTCAATCTTTCTAATATTTGACAGACATTTAGTCAATAGGTAGATACAAACGTGACTAAAAGGAATTTGGGTACACTTCCTGTCTTCTATGTTTACGGAGCGCCCAAATTGCCAGTTGGATATTCAAAATATATAGCGAAAACCTACCTGAGACCGCTTAAATGAGGTTGAGACTCCCCGGGTCTTTCAATGTCCATAAAATTCAACCAAATCATTGACTCTGTATATATGACGGTTGTATTAGATGGATTTACCAGAATAACGTCATCTTCCATATCCACGGAGGGCTAAGATTGTCACTTTTCAGTCGAAAAATGTCCAAATTTTAGGACAAAGGGCACAGGGTAATGGTGAGAGCCCCCTGATCTCTCAATCTTTCTAATATTCGACAGACATTTAGTCAATAGGTAGATATAAACGTGACTAAATGGAATTTGGGTACACTTCCTGTATTCTATGTTTACGGAGCGCCCAAAGTGCCAGTTGGATATTCAAAATATATAGCGAAAACCTACCTGAGACCGCTTAAATGAGGTTGAGACCCCCGGGTCTTTCAATGTCCATAAAATTCAACCAAATCATTGACTCTGTATATATGAAGGTTGTATTAGATGGATTTACCAGAATAACGTCATCTTCCATATCCACAGAGGGCTAAGATTGTCACTTTTCAGTCGAAAAATGTCAAAATTTTAGGACAAATGGCACAGGGTAATGGTGAGAGCCCCCTGATCTCTCAATCTTTCTAATATTCGACAGACATTTAGTCAATAGGTAGATACAAACGTGACTAAAAGGAATTTGAGTACACTTCCTGTCTTCTATGTTTACGGAGCGCCCAAAGTGCCATTTGGATATTCAAAATATATAGCGAAAACCTACCTGAGACCGCTTAAATGAGGTTGAGACCCCCCGGGTCTTTCAATGTCCATAAAATTCAACCAAATCATTGACTCTGTAAATATGAAGGTTGTATTAGATGGATTTACCAGAATAACGTCATCTTCCATATCCACGGAAGGCTAAGATTGTCACTTTTCAGTCGAAAAATGTCAAAATTTTAGGACAAAGGGCACAGGGTAATGGTGAGAGCCACCTGATCTCTCAATCTTTCTAATATTTGACAGACATTTAGTCAATAGGTAGATACAAACGTGACTAAAAGGAATTTGGGTACACTTCCTGTCTTCTATGTTTACGGAGCGTCCAAATTGCCAGTTTGATATTCAAAATATATAGCGAAAACCTACCTGAGACCGCTTAAATGAGGTTGAGACTCCCCGGGTCTTTCAATGTCCATAAAATTCAACCAAATCATTGACTCTGTATTTATGAAGGTTGTATTAGATGGATTTATCAGAATAACGTCATCTTCCATATGCACGGAGGGCTAAGATTGTCACTTTTCAGTCGAAAAATGTCAAAATTTTAGGACAAAGGGCACAGGGTAATGGTGAGAGCCACCTGATCTCTCAATCTTTCTTATATTTGACAGACATTTAGTCAATAGGTAGATACAAACGTGACTAAAAGGAATTTGGGTACACTTCCTGTCTTCTATGTTTACGGAGCGCCCAAAGTGCCAGTTGGATATTCAAAATATATAGCGAAAACCTACCTGAGACCGCTTAAATGAGGTTGAGACCCCGCGGGTCTTTCAATGTCCATAAAATTCAACCAAATCATTGACTCTGTATATATGAAGGTTGTATTAGATGGAATTACCAGAATAACGTCATCTTCCATATCCACGGAGGGCTAAGATTGTCACTTTTCAGTCGAAAAATGTCAAAATTTTAGGACAAAGGGCACAGGGTAATGGTGAGAGCCCCCTGATCTCTCACTCTTTCTAATATTCGACAGACATTTAGTCAATAGGTAGATACAAACGTGACTAAAAGGAATTTGGGTACACTTCCTGTCTTCTATGTTTACGGAGCGCCCAAAGTGCCAGTTGGATATTCAAAATATATAGCGAAAACCTACCTGAGACCACTTAAATGAGGTTGAGACCCCCCGGGTCTTTCAATGTCCATAAAATTCAACCAAATCATTGACTCTGTATATATGAAGGTTGTATTAGATGGATTTACCAGAATAACGTCATCTTCCATATCCACGGAGGGCTAAGATTGTCACTTTTCAGTCGAAAAATGTCAAAATTTTAGGACAAAGGGCACAGGGTAATGGTGAGAGCCACCTGATCTCTCAATCTTTCTAATATTTGACAGACATTTAGTCAATAGGTAGATACAAACGTGAATCAAAGGAATTTGGGTACACTTCCTGTCTTCTATGTTTACGGAGCGCCCAAAGTGCCAGTTGGATATTCAAAATATATAGCGAAAACCTACCTGAGACCGCTTAAATGAGGTTGAGACCCCCCGGGTCTTTCAATGTCCATAAAATTCAACCAAATCATTGACTCTGTATATATGAAGGTTGTATTAGATGGATTTACCAGAATAACGTCATCTTCCATATCAACGGAGGGCTAAGATTGTCACTTTTCAGTCGAAAAATGTCAAAATTTTAGGACAAAGGGCACAGGGTAATGGTGAGAGCCCCCTGATCTCTCAATCTTTCTTATATTTGACAGACATTTAGTCAATAGGTAGATACAAACGTGACTTAAAGGAATTTGGGTACACTTCCTGTCTTCTATGTTTACGGAACGCCTAAAGTGCCAGTTGGATATTCAAAATATACAGTGAAAACCTACCTGAGACCGCTTAAATGAGCGTGAGACCCCTGGTCGTTCAATGTCTATACAATTTAATTTAATCATAAACGCTGTGTATATAAAGGTTGTACTAGAAAGAATTCCCAGAATATTGTCATATTCGATATTTATGAGGCCTTTTATTGTCACTTTTCAGCTACATATTGTCAAACTTTTACATGTAGGACAAAGGCCACTTGGCAATGGTAAGAATCCTCCAATCTCTCAATCTTTCTTATATTATGCAGACATTTAGTTGATAGGTAGACAAAAATTAAAATCTTATTCTGGAAGGGGGCAACTATCCCCACTTTGGGTTTTGAGAGATTAAACAAGCCGCTGACCACCAATTTGGCAAAGGGAGGGACCGATTGAGCTCTTCAAATTGTGAGCTATTGGGTGAAAAATTACCATGATATTATATTTTTTGACGATAGGACCGAAAGATCAAAAACAGGGTCTAAAAACATTGAATTGGGGATAGTGGTTTTGGGGGACCTAAATTGATTTTATCTTGGATTGTTAGGATAAAGACATTGATCCAATAGCTAAAAAAAGATCGATCTTTTCAATTCAATTTTATTAAAAAAACAAGCAGAAATGCATGGGATTTTTTTTTTACCTTTTGATAGATGTGTGCCTATGGTTTCAGAAAACCAACGCTTAGGAGCGTTCAAACAAACGCTTAGATGTGTTCGAACCATCGCTTAGGGGGGTCATGACAACGCTATAAATAAATGACGTCATAAAAATTACAGACACTAAACAGTGTGAGGCGCTCGCCAGGGAGTTGCAAGAGATCAAGCGGAAGATTCAAGCCAGTAACATGCAGCATTGCCTCGAGAAGATTGTACTCAACCGGGACCTTTCAAAGGTGTTAAGTCTGTGGTTGAGGCTCAGCGAGAGGCAGCTTCAGCAATACCAAAACGATTGTATACCTTCCTGCAGCAGTGACAGTCATCCCCCCCACCACTAAAGTTTGCCTGCCCACTACCAATTGCACAGCCATCCTCGGACCTCGAGCACAGCAGTATTTGCAGCTCAGTAACAGTCCTTCCGCCAACCACACCTTTAGATCGCGATCTGAAAACGATGGTATCTTCATCGGAAGCTAACCAGTTACTTCTGACGGTGATGATATTTCGGGAATGCTCTGAGGTACAGCGGAACCCTTGACCTCTTGGAACTCATGGTGAAAAAAAAACCAGAATCGTTTGAGCTCGAAGCTTTTAAAACCTTGTCCACTATGCAGAGATCCTGAACATTTTCGGTACCATAAATTGAAAAGGCAATTGACCCTCTCTAGAACCCGAAGGCGATAAAAAGTTACAAGTGGACGCATATTTTGTCGCACATCTAAAGCAAGATAAGCATTGTAGCGGACTGCAAACCGTATTCCTACACTCTGACTTTAACTAGCGCCTCCATATATCGCCTGGATCTGTGTAACGCTGCCGACCGTGCTTGAAATAAATGTGTGCGCAACGAGATTATGGCGATCCTCGATGCCATGAAGAAAGGTGAACACATCAGCACCAAGGAATATAAGCAATTCCATCGTAGTATTCTGTAAATAAATGTTTAAGGTTTTGCTCGAAAGTATGGATACGGCGGTAGTTTGTTTGACACTATCGCCGGTATCGCTGGTCGCATGTTCACCTCCTCTGCTGCCAAGGCTTTGGAAAGTAAGACTATGAGCGCTTGCACCAATGCAGCCATGATAGGAGTTGAAAGGGGGTAGCCAAAGTCGTCGACCATGTCGTTGAAAAAGTGACCAGCCATCGAAAACCCAGTGTCCAGCGCAGCAAGACCAATCAACAGCTCAGTATTAAACGCAGTAAGCCCCACAACCAAACACAGTTAAACAATCTCATCTCCCGTGGCATCGCTACCGTCCATGATTTTGTCCAAAACTATCACTAAATCCATAATGTCTGACATCCTTACAATCACAGTAGGGTAAACCTACGATGGAATTTAAAAAAAAATATGAATACCAGGTTAACGAATTCGTACCTTAAGCCGGCGCCCTACTTACCAACTTTGAAGCGGAGATCCGAATCAACATCGAAACGCAAGACATGTTCCTTCAACAAATCGAGCGTTATTTCTTAGTAGAAGGAAAACTTCAAAATCACGACGGCACTACATAAGCAGACGTCGATCTCATTCACAATGATATCATGTATCTCTTCAAAACTATATGATATCGACTCTCCGGTCAGCAGATTGAACACATTAACGACCCCGGCATCGCCACCACTATGCTGGGAATGTAAACCTTCCTCGACGACTTCTTCAAAACGCAGGGTCTCAACCGACTGTGGTATAAGGATTCATTCTACCGATGCCGAGACTGAGAACACTGGATTTACAGCCTGGCATGAATACATTATCACCAAGCCCACCAACAAAGGATCGTACTCGTTTGCCATTCCCCTGAAACTTAGTATGGGATTATTCCTATAAAATAGTGTACGGGTTCAGGTACGAACTTCCACTCGTTCGCTATTCAGATGCCAATGCCATTACGAGGGCTGCCGCCGTCAATAACGTGGCAAAAAAAATCCTGTATAAGATCTCTTGGGTCCTCTCTCGCAAAGTATCCATGTCACCCTCAAAGCTGAACGCGACTCAGCCGTCAAGTTTAATGCCTGAGGTTGCCAGAGTGTTCAAGAAGGCTGTAGACTTCAGAAAGAAATTCTACGACATCGAAAACCTTCTCAGTAATGGTGGTGTCAACCCCTCTGATTTTATTTACCAATAGCGGCTGTTTGTGATCGAAGTAAGTCATTCGCCCGAGTGGACTTCCAGATTCGAGCGTAATGTTCCCGCCAACACCGAAGCATTTGTACGTGCAATCTCCGAAGGAGTCCTCCAGTTCGAATAGGACGGTCAGAAGATGAACGTCGTTATTTAATGAATACTAGTAAATGGACACCACACTGTTGCAGCAAATCGTCGACCACACAGACTAAAAGCAAGGGTTTTCCATCCTTGTCCATGGAAACGATAGCCGCATTTTACCCGGTTCACCCCCTACAATTTAAGGAATCGAACACCGTATTGGAATTTAAGCGACAGCTCTACGCATTTGATCAGGCAACAAACGGTTACGAAGAGATTGAATACATTGTTAGCATCAGCAGTATCAACAGCATTTTAGTGAACAGTGGCATCATCAATGTAAGCTACTTAAACTCCACCCAACAGTCCAATATCTTCAGCTTTTCAATCGCATGCAGATATACCTAACCGACAAAGACGGTGATCCTATCAATCTCCGCAGTAAACATATCACCATCCGCTTTCATCTATGAGAAAATAGTCTATAAAAAAATACGTGTTGATTTTGATAAAAGGTCAAGCTGATAAATTACACGGAGCAGCATAAAAAGGTTGCCCGGTCACCATTCGTTTATCCCACACAAACCTGAAAGGTAAACACAAGATGTCCTTACCCCGCAACAAATTGAAAAGATCACTAAGCTCCTACGAAACGTTTCTAGTGGTACGACTATGGAATAAGCACTACCCAATTGAAGAAAAAACAATTCAAAAAGAAAGTGGATTCCTACCCATGTAAGCGGGAAGGGCAATGCAAGTCCCTCCTATGTTGGCGAACACAATTATGCCAGCATGAGGTGTTGGAGTCCTAAGTTGCCTGGTTGAAATAGCCTTCAGCAATACATTTGGACCTGGAATTTACATCAAAAGGGGTGCCTGTGTGAGCTGTGTGAAGGTGCGTTGTAAAGGTCTGTAAATCTTCCCCGTCACCTATGGTGCCTGTTTGTACTTGAAACAAGGTCCTCGATTCTACTAAGGTTCTGCTTTGGTCCTAGAAACAAACAGTCCGTTCAACAGTATCCCCCTTCTTTTACAATATTTATATATAAAGAATCTATGATTTGTTTGAATTTAATAGACATTGAAAAACTTGGTGGGTCTCAACCTCATTTAAGCGGTTTCGGGTAGGTTTTCGCTATATAATTTGAATTTCCAACAGGCAATTTGGGAGCACCGTAAACATAAAAGAAAGAAAGTGTACCCAAATTCCTTTAAGTCACGTTTGTATCTACCTATTGACTAAATGTCTGTAAAATATTAGAAAGATTGAGATAACAGGGGGCTCTCACCATTACCCTGTGCCCTTTGTCCTAAAATTTTGACATTTTTCGACTGAAAAGTGACAATCTTAGCCCTCCGTGGATATGGAAGATGACGTTATTCTGGTAAATCCATCTAATACAACTTTCATATATACAGAGTCAATGATTTGGTTGAATTTTATGGACATTTAAAGACCCGGGGGTCTCAACCTCATTTAAGCGGTCTCAGGTAGGTTTTCGCTATATATTTTGAATATCCAACTGGCACTTTGGGCGCTCCGTAAACATAGAAGACAGGAAGTGTACCCAAATTCCTTTTAGTCACGTTTGTATCTACCTATTGACTAAATGTCTGTCAAATATTAGAAAGATTGAGAGATCAGGGGGCTCTCACCATTACCCTGTGCCCTTTGTCCTAAAATTTTGAAATTTTTCGACTGAAAAGTGACAATCTTAGCCCTCCGTGGATATGGAAGATGACGTTATTCTGGTAAATCCATCTAATACAACCTTCATATATATAGAGTCAACGATTTGGTTGAATTTTATGGACATTGAAAGACCCGGGGGTCTCAACCTCATTTAAGCGGTCTCAGGTAGGTTTTCGCTATATATTTTGAATATCCAACTGGCACTTTGGGCGCTCCGTAAACATAGAAGACAGGAAGTGTACTCAAATTCCTTTTAGTCACGTTTGTATCTACCTATTGACTAAATGTCTGTCGAATATAAGAAAGATTGAGAGATCAGGGGGCTCTCACCATTACCCTGTGCCCTTTGTCCTAAAATTTTGACATTTTTCGACTGAAAAGTGACAATCTTAGCCCTCCGTGGATATAGAAGATGACGTTATTCTGGTAAATCCATCTAAAACAACCTTCATATATACAGAGTCAATGATTTGGTTGAATTTTATGGACATTGAAAGACCCGGGGTCTCAAACTCATTTAAGCGGTCTCAGGTAGGTTTTCGCTATATGTTTGGAATATCCAACTGGCACTTTGGGCGCTCCGTAAACATAGAAGACAGGAAGTGTATCCAAATTCCTTTTAGTCACGTTTGTATCTACCTATTGACTAAATGTCTGTCAAATATTAGAAAGATTGAGAGATCAGGGGGCTCTCACCATTACCCTGTGCCCTTTGTCCTAAAATTTTGACATTTTTCGACTGAAAAGTGACAATCTTAGCCCTCCGTGCATATGGAAGATGACGTTATTCTGATAAATCCATCTAATACAACCTTCATAAATACAGAGTCAATGATTTGGTTGAATTTTATGGACATTGAAAGACCCGGGGAGTCTCAACCTCATTTAAGCGGTCTCAGGTAGGTTTTCGCTATATATTTTGAATATCAAACTGGCAATTTGGACGCTCCGTAAACATAGAAGACAGGAAGTGTACCCAAATTCCTTTTAGTCACGTTTGTATCTACCTATTGACTAAATGTCTGTCAAATATTAGAAAGATTGAGAGATCAGGTGGCTCTCACCATTACCCTGTGCCCTTTGTCCTAAAATTTTGACATTTTTCGACTGAAAAGTGACAATCTTAGCCCTCCGTGGATATGGAAGATGACGTTATTCTGGTAAATCCATCTAATACAACCTTCATATATACAGAGTCAATGATTTGGTTGAATTTTGTGGACATTGAAAGACCCGGGGGGTCTCAACCTCATTTAAGCGGTCTCAGGTAGGTTTTCGCTATATATTTTGAATATCCAACTGGCACTTTGGGCGCTCCGTAAACATAGAAGACAGGAGGTGTACCCAAATTCCTTTTAGTCACGTTTGTATCTACCTATTGACTAAATGTCTGTCAAATATTACAAAGATTGAGAGATCAGGTGGCTCTCACCATTACCCTGTGCCCTTTGTCCTAAAATTTTGACATTTTTCGACTGAAAAGTGACAATCTTAGCCTTCCGTGGATATGGAAGATGACGTTATTCTGGTAAATCCATCTAATACAACCTTCATATTTACAGAGTCAATGATTTGGTTGAATTTTATGGACATTGAAAGACCCGGGGGGTCTCAACCTCATTTAAGCGGTCTCAGGTAGGTTTTCGCTATATATTTTGAATATCCAAATGGCACTTTGGGCGCTCCGTAAACATAGAAGACAGGAAGTGTACTCAAATTCCTTTTAGTCACGTTTGTATCTACCTATTGACTAAATGTCTGTCGAATATTAGAAAGATTGAGAGATCAGGGGGCTCTCACCATTACCCTGTGCCATTTGTCCTAAAATTTTGACATTTTTCGACTGAAAAGTGACAATCTTAGCCCTCTGTGGATATGGAAGATGACGTTATTCTGGTAAATCCATCTAATACAACCTTCATATATACAGAGTCAATGATTTGGTTGAATTTTATGGACATTGAAAGACCCGGGGGTCTCAACCTCATTTAAGCGGTCTCAGGTAGGTTTTCGCTATATATTTTGAATATCCAACTGGCACTTTGGGCGCTCCGTAAACATAGAATACAGGAAGTGTACCCAAATTCCATTTAGTCACGTTTATATCTACCTATTGACTAAATGTCTGTCGAATATTAGAAAGATTGAGAGATCAGGGGGCTCTCACCATTACCCTGTGCCCTTTGTCCTAAAATTTTGACATTTTTCGACTGAAAAGTGACAATCTTAGCCCTCCGTGGATATGGAAGATGACGTTATTCTGGTAAATCCATCTAATACAACCTTCATATATACAGAGTCAATGATTTGGTTGAATTTTATGGACATTGAAAGACCCGGGGGTCTAAACCTCATTTAGGCGGTCTCAGGTAGGTTTTCGCTATATATTTTGAATATCCAACTGGCACTTTGGGCGCTCCGTAAACATAGAAGACAGGAAGTGTACCCAAATTCATTTAAGTCACGTTTGTATCTACCTATTGACTAAATGTCTGTCAAATATTAGAAAGATTGAGAGATCAGGAGGCTCTCACCATTACCCTGTGCCCTTTGTCCTAAAATTTTGAAATTTTTCGACTGAAAAGTGACAATCTTAGCCCTCCGTGGATATGGAAGATGACGTTATTCTGGTAAATCCATCTAATACAACCTTCATATATACAGAGTCAATGATTTGGTTGACTTTTATGGACATTGAAAGACCCGGGGGTCTCAACCTCATTTAAGCGGTCTCAGGTAGGTTTTCGCTATATATTTTGAATATCCAACTGGCACTTTGGGCGCTCCGTAAACATAGAAGACAGGAAGTGTACCCAAATTCCTTTTAGTCACGTTTGTATCTACCTATTGACTAAATGTCTGTCAAATATTAGAAAGATTGAGAGATCAGGGGGCTCTCACCATTACCCTGAGCCCTTTGTCCTAAAATTTGGACATTTTTCGACTGAAAAGTGACAATCTTAGCCCTCCGTGGATATGGAAGATGACGTTATTCTGGTAAATCCATCTAATACAACCTTCATATATACAGAGTCAATGATTTGGTTGAATTTTATGGACATTGAAAGACCCGGGGGTCTCAACCTCATTCAAGCGGTCTCAGGTAGGTTTTCGCTATATATTTTGAATATCCAACTGGCACTTTGGGCGCTCCGTAAACATAGAAGACAGGAAGTGTACCCAAATTCCTTTTAGTCACGTTTGTATCTACCTATTGACTAAATGTCTGTCAAATATTAGAAAGATTGAGAGATCAGGGGGCTCTCACCATTACCCTGTGCCCTTTGTCCTAAAATTTTGACATTTTTCGACTGATTTGTTTTTGTTTTTTTGGCTTTCCATATATATTTCTATTTATAGTTATAAATATTTTTTCAGAGTTATGGGTTTTTCTTTTTGTCTTAAGAAATATTATACACAAAAGTACATCATCTTTGAAGTCGTTTTATTGACAAAACTCTATAGTACATATAGACAAATATGTAATATGAAAAAGGGTTTATATTCGAGGACGACGAGAAATTACGACAGCTTGAAAAGGTCATTTAACGATTTCCTACGTATTTTCTCAGTATTTTTAAATATGAAAATCATGCTTTTTATGTTATCAAGTATTTAATTTTCTTATTATTTTTTTCACTAAATTTTGAATATCAAACCGGCTGCTAGCAGCCGATTGGATATTGAATATCGAATAACGAATAACGAACCGGCTGCTAACTTCACATACATGTAAAAATCACATGCATTGCTTTCATTTTCTATTTAAATATATTATATTCATTTCATTTTACCTTTCAACCGTAGTATTTGTACAGAAAATGTATGTGTCTGTCCCAAGCAAGGGGTCTGTAATTCAATAGTTTGCGTTTGTTGCTGTGTTACATATTTTTATTTCGTCAATTTTTGTTTGTTTGTACATTAACTATGTAATTTGCTTTCTCGTTTGAATTGTTTTACATTTGTCCTTTCAGGGCCTTCTATAGTTGATTATGCGTTATGAGATAGCTAATTGTTGGAGGCCAAACAGTGACGTATAGTTTTTAATTGCAAGTCACTTGAGAAGAGTTGGTTCATTGGCAATCATATCACATCTTCTGTTTTGATAGTTTTTTGCCTTGTTTTACCGACAAAGATCAGTCACAAAGTGGTGCTTTCAATACCTTCGCAATAAACGCAGTATTTCCATTTAGATCCTCATTATATATAATTACTACGTGCGTATTGTAACATTTGGTGGTTAAGTTACTTCAATAACAGGTATCAGTAATGTATATTTTTTTTTTGTATTGAGCTGTCATTGAAATCTAATATTTATGAAAGTTAAACAATACAGGGTCGAATGATAAAAAACATTCAATTGCCAGTTTAAATCATGTAACTTATATATACAATTTTGCTTTTGATGATCAACTTTAAAGTTCACTACTTCGATCTTTTATAGTTTTCTCATATCATTTATAAATAGAAAAAATACACCTGTTGGTGACCTTCTGCTGTTGTTTTTTTATTTGGTCGGGTTGTTGTCTCTTTGACACATATCCCATTTCCATTCTCAATTTTATTTACAAAATTAGTTGATACTGTAAATAAAGCTTTCTTCATTGGACAATGCATATGATGCAAATTTTTAAAGAGTAAAAATATATCACAGGTGATTACTCCGGATAGGGATTAATCATTATGTTATTTAAGATTCAATGACAAGATTGTTTTCTTATATGGTCTTTGACTGTTTATGTATGCCATGTTAATTGTATGTATTTCAATTCGATCAACGGTCAGTTAAAGGCATGTCATTCATCAAGTTAATATGACCGATTTTTTTTAATCTGATATAGCTGATTTTTTTTCTGTCTATAATTTCTGTTTTATAATTGACTTTGTGGTTTAAAAAAGAATTATATGTGATAAAAACGCGAACCTTACGGTTAATCTGATAATATTATTCATTATTTCATACGGTATATACAAATTTTTCAGTTAGATGTTTAAGATATAAAACAAACATAGTGTATGAATTAATAATACAACATCAACACACGCTTAAAATATATGTTTTATGACTATCTCTAGACAAGGTAACACTACAACTATTAAAATTACCTTTCTACATAGCGGATGTGGTCGAGTGGTCTAAACCGCTGGTCATGATGTGATTGGTGCTGCCTCTAGTTCTCACACTTTTATATATAGGTTCTTAAATACCTTAATCAGATAGCAGTATTCAAAAAGTATACATTGGTACTCATACTACATTTCCGTATTTACACAGGACAGCATAGGGTCATGATGCTGTATCCTGTATTCCCCCTTTTTTAAAGAATTTTTTTTTCAAAGTTCTGATTGCAAGCAAAATTTCATATAAATAACGTTTATTTATCTATATCCGTGCCATCTAAACTCATGTTTGACTTATTTTTGCCGTTTTACTATCTAGCTGATAGGGAGGCCAAAATACATCATTATGATTCCATGTCACTGTGCTTATGTTAGACAATTAGATCAAAGCTTGTAAAATCAATTCCAGTATCGAACTACATATGCGTGTTCATGTCTCTTAGCATCGGCATAAAATAATAATGAAAGATACCAGGATTATACTTTAATACGCTAGACGTGTGTTTCGTTTACATAAGACTCATCAGTGACGCTCAGATTAAAATATATATACAGCCAAACAAGTACAAAGTTGAAGACCATTGAGGACCTAAGAATTTCAAAAGGTTGTGCCAAATACGGCTAAGGTAATCTATTCCTGAGAGAAGAACAAAAAAGCGAAAGTGAGTGCAGGAGGAGATTGGCGTAGGCGATTTATTACAGCATGAGTAAGAGAGTTAAAGCGTGAGTGACTGAGAGAGTTGGTGAGTTAGTAAGGGAATTAGCAAGTGAGATTATGAGTGAGTGAGTGATTGTAGAGAGAAACATAAAGTGACAGAGTCAGTGGGATAAGTTTTTTAGTGAGACGAGCAATGAGTTAGCGAGAGGGTGAGACGTATTTCACCTGGTGAAAGCTAAATGCATTGGATCTAAACAAAAGCTTTCCGTTACATCAAATAAAAACATTAATCTTGCTTTGAATGAACAACAAATTAGAGAAAGTACATGTGAAAATGTTCTATGTGTTTTTGTTGATGCATCTCTATCTTGGTCTTAGCATATCAATTATATAATCAAACTAGAGGCTTTCAAGAGCCTGTATCGCTCACCTGATTCTACTTTTTTTTTTAAATCATACACAAAATATAAAATTTGGCATAAAGTAACAAAACAACCTCATAAGGAAGGAACATTCAGGCTATGTTTGATTTAATTCAAAAGTCCCCCAATGGCGACCATCTAGGACGATGGATCGGCTACAAAGTAACAACACTTGGTCAGCATCTCATAAGGAACATTCATGCTATGTTTTGTTTTATTCCATTCAGTGCTTCTCTAGAAGAAGACATTTGTATATATTTCCCATAGGGTCCTATGTTAAACTAAGTCCCCCGCTGGCGGCCATCATGGATGATTGATCGGCTACAAAGTAACAACACTTGGTCAGCACCTCATAGGGAACATTCATGCCATGTTTGGGTCATTCCATTCAAAGGTTCTCTGAAAGAAGTCATTTGTATACATTTACCATAGGGTCCTATGTTAAACTAAGTCCCCCGCTGGTGGCCATCTTAAATGATGGATCGGCTACAAAGTAACAACACTTGGTCAGCACCTCATTAGAATAGTCATACCATGTTTGGTTTCATTCCATTCAGTGGTTCTCTAAAAGAAGACATGTGTATGCATTTCCCATAGGATCCTATGTAAAACTAAGTCCCCGGCTTTGCAGCCATCTTGGATGATGGATCAGCTACAAAATAACAACACTTGATCAGCACCTCAAAAGAAACATTCATGCCATGTTTGGTTTCATTCCATTCAGTGGTTGTCTAAGCGAAGACATTTGTATGCATTTTCCATAGGGTCCTATGTCAAACTAAGCCTCCGCTGGCGGCCATCTTGGATAATGGATCGGCTACAAAGTAACAACACTTGGTCAGCACCGCATAAGGAACCTTCATGCCCTGTTTGGTTTCATTCCATTCAGTGCTACTCTAAAAGAAGTCACTTGTATGCTTTTCCAATAGGGTCCTATGTTAAACTAAGTCTCCCGCTGGTGGCCATCTTGGATAATGGATCGTCTACAAAGTAACAACACTTGGTCAGCACCTCATAAGGAACATTCATGCCATGTTTGGTTTTATTCCATTAAGTGGTTCTCTAAAAGAAGACATTTGTATACGATGTATTTCCCATAGGGTCCTATGTTAAACTAAGTCCCCGGCTTGCGGCCATCTTGGATGATGTATCGTCTACAAAGTAACAACACGTTATCAGCACCTCATAAGGAACATTCATGCCATGTTTGGTTTCATTCCATTTAGTGGTTCTCTAGAAGAAGTTCAAAATGTAAAAAGTTAACGACGACGACGATGACGACGAACGACGACGGACGACGGACGCCAAGTGGTGAGAATAGCTCACTTGGCCGTTCGGGCCAGGTGAGCTAAAAAGTTATCTCTTCTTCAGCTTTACAAAAAAGGATAAAGAAATATTAAAATCACAAAGCTAGACAAATGTACTATAACGCTTTCGTTTTACCTCACTTAGATTATTGTTGTTCAATATGGGGAAACTGTAATAACTTTCTATTAGATAGTTTACTAAAACTGCAAAAAAGGGCACCAATAATAATTTTAGACGGACATGATTACACCAAACCTTCAAGAGAACTATTTCACAATTGTAACATTGTGCCAATCACACAAACAATACTTTATCACAAAGCATTACTAATGTATAAGGCAAAACATGGCTTAGCTCCAGAATATTTGTCAAGTCTTATTGTATAATAAGCTTCTGCAAACCAAAAATATAATACTAGATTTTCATCCTCAGATAATTTTATTATTCCAAAACCAAATACAGAGTTGTATAAGTCTAGTTTCTCGTACACTGGACCAAAAGTGTGGAATACTCTTCCTAATTAAATAAAAAAAATCAAATACAGTATCCGAATTTAAACATAAATACAAATCTAT
This sequence comes from Mytilus galloprovincialis, assembly GCA_037788925.1. NCBI lineage: Eukaryota > Metazoa > Mollusca > Bivalvia > Mytilida > Mytilidae > Mytilus > Mytilus galloprovincialis. The sequence goes on from CM075339.1 coordinate 84,167,215, forward strand.
GTACTTTTAACATTGTCATCATATTTGTACTGTAAGGCCATATCATAGTTGTTTATTGTATTTTGAATTGTATATAATCTTTATTTATCATTATTAATGATGCATTGTTTATTTTTAATGTTATTATTTTTGTATTAAGAGAGCCTTATTAAAAAATTGATGTAATCCAAATGAGATACTCTCTCTAAAAAAAAAGATATAATTATTATTATTATTATTATTATTATTATTATTATTATTATTATTATTAATATTATTATTATTATTATTATTATTATTATTATTATTATTATTATTATTATTAAGTAGCTCATCTACGTTATCTTGATAAGCAAATGAGAAGAACTGCTTCAGCGCAGTAAATATTGACGCCCCAAAAAAATATAAGATTCGAGATCCGTCTTTTTGGCCACCCGGTGTTTAAATGAAAAACTGGCTTCCGTGGTCTGTGTTTAGAAAAGGATATTACTGAAGACTCACATACAAAATCATAAATTCGAATGTTGCTTGAACTGTCGCTTTATTGTGTCCGCAGTGCCTTAATTAACCAATACTTTGAGCGAATTGAAAATTGATATTATTGCATTAGCTGAACATTGGCTGCATAAATCACAATTTCATTTTTAAACATAGTCGACTCGAAGGGTTGAGCTTACGGGAAACGTGTAGATAAGAATCAGCCTGAATTGAACAACTGTAACTTTCGTTGTGGAGTTGCATTTGTGGTGTCCAATTGTTTGTGTCTGTTTATAGAAGAACTTGATATTGAAAGTAATCAAATATGTGGTATTGAAATACAGTTTCCGGGTCAACCTAGTGTTTTCCAAATTTATGTATGCTTACCTGCTACGACACAGCCGTTTAATTTGTTTGTGGATGAATTGGAATATTTAATGGATATCTACCATGCCTATATATATCCACCTTGGTACTGTCTTCTTATTGGGAGACTTCAATTGCAAGATAGTAGCTTTCAATTGCAAGATAGTAGGACCGCGATATAACTTTGTGAATGACAGAAGGAGCACCTTACTGAATACACACTTAAATGCGTCTAGCAGGGTCTCACTTTACAAAAAACATTTACCAGTGGGCTTATACAAATATTTCAGTCTTACAATGGTGGTCCAAAAACTTCTGTATATCACATTTTAACTCATTTGCTACATATCTGAAGTTTTTATTCCTGATGAAGATATATTCAACGTGTCGGACCATAAACCTATTATATGCACGATCGAAATTAACCGTAGATCAGAATGGATGAATCAGAATCCACATTTAACACAGTTAAGAGAAAAAAATGCTTTGACGAAGGTAATTAAACTTAATTATTTAATCACGGACTATTCTTTTGCCGTTTCCAAAAATCTTTGAAGTGTCTGCATTCCACACTTGCAACTGCAGAAACTTTTGAGTCAAACTACAAGATTATTGTCGATGTAACAATGATTGCCGATCATGATACTTTACTAAATAAAAACATCAACAAACGTTTTGGACGAACATGGTTATCATACGTAAATGAGAACGCGTCGTGCAAGCTGGTTTGTAAACGACAAAATACACATTAGAAACAACTTATTCTTTAGAGCATACAAGGCCGCTAACAGAGATTTCCGTAAGGAATTAGAACTCCCATATGCTACTTTTATGAAAGACTGCACTAAAAATCGAAGAACCTATATACGTATGATCACTTATCAAAAGTCGTAAAAACAAAAGGTTATTGGTCGAGAACTTCGTGAACTTTGTGTTAATGAAATCACATATTCGGAAGATAACGGTATATGTGAGACTTGTAATCAATATTTGAAACAGATAGATGTAAGTTTTTTCCTCACACCACTCAATAAACATCTGAAGACAGTGGTGTGCCTATGTATTTTGAAAATGCAACATGTCAAATAATATCCAAATCCAAAAAAAATATGAAATAATCAATTGTTGAACATCTGTGATCTAAATCAAATCACGAAATTTTTTGTACTTTGTGCGAATTGCAGTTTTTTCACTGCGGTTCTTATTTAAAGATTTCGTAATAGATTGGAAACATTATTTAATATTCACTAATAGTTATCAAAGGTACCAGGATTATAATTTAGTACGCCAGACGCGCGTTTCGTCTTCATAAGACTCATCAGTGACGCTCATATCAAAATATTTATAGAGCCAAACAAGTACAAAGTTGAAGTAAGACCTTCTTAAAGGCGGAAAATGTTGTACAGTAATTGCTATTATATTTTTCAAAGGTCTGGTACGCAACTGGATTTTAATATTTATAGAAATTAAATATATACAACTTTATAACTGGTGTCATGCATGCATGTTTAACCCCGCCGCAATTTTGCGCCTGTCCCAAGTCAGGAGCCTCTGGCCTTTCTTAGTCTTGTATGATTTTAAATTTTAGTTTCTTGTGTATAATTCGGAGTTTAGTATGACGTCCATTATCACTGTACTATTATGCATATTTTAGGGGCCAGCTGAAGGACACCTACGGGTGCGGGAATTCTCGCTACATTGAAGATTCATTGGTTGCCTTCGGCTGTTGTTTGCTCTATGGTCGGGTGGTTGTCTCTTTGACATATTCACCATTTCCTTTCTCAATTTTATGATATCAAGTTGGTAAAGAAAGAGGACAATCGAAATTTATAAGCTGGAGAAAACTGATAACACAATGATAAAAAAAAGAAGAAAAAAAGCAAAAATTTCTAAACTCTACCAGCCACTACACAGAAAACTAAAGAATGGGAAACATGAACCCCATTTTATACAAAGGGTGATCTCAGATGTAAAATGTCTTTTTAAATCAAATACTAATTAATGCAATTCGTACTTATTTCAGATTCATGCGATTTATAAAACACGATACTGTGTGAATTTGACAGCATCGATATACCTGACTTTCCTCTTTGTTTACTCCTGTCAGATTCATGACAGAAACAGCTTACATGAATGCATGTCAGGTGAACATGCAAAGTTCTTAATCTCCTGCAGATATCATTCTTTATAACAGTGTATCAGTATTGCATTCCAATGTTTAGTTTTGCATTAACATTGCTAAGTCCTTGTTTATACGGAAGTTGGTCTTATATAATACATAGCATTCGTTGGCTTCCCACAGCATATGATTCGTCGTATGAAGTACTCAATTATGCTCAACAGATTACAGGGACTCTTGTTCACATGTTATTCCAATAACACAAAGCACAGCGTTGTATGACCTTAAAGTAAAAGAAAAATCTATAAAACTGTAAGTTCCAGACGAGACTTTTAGGTTTTTGCATAGTTGCCGCATACACAATCAGAAAAAGAGAACGGGTTTTTACACTAAGACGGCCATTTAAGTTGCTCTAATAATTTTACTCATTTATACATAATTGAAGAAAACATAATTGTTTTATTTTTGGTATCTCTTTGGTGTTTTTTATTCTTTGTATAATTGAATTTAGCTACTTATATTTGGTACAAAGAAGAATGCAACCAAATCAGATATAAGAATGTCTAAAAAATAATGTACATGGAAGAACATATGGACAATGCGCCAAAAGAGCTTACAGTTTAGTAACACAATAAATGCATTAAAAGTATAACTATTTTGCTGACAAATACAGGTATCAAGGATATATAATATCAAACTAGATAAAACGGTACGGCCAATGGTGTTAGGGCAATATTTTACCTTGGAGATTTCAACGAGACTTGAAGTGGGGTTTTTTCATAGTTGCAGCGTACAAAATATAAACAGCTTTTGACGTTTGCGTTTTAATGAATAGTGGTTTCTGTAAGACACATTCTAATATAGAACAGATCATGATGCAGCTGGAATATTTTTGCACAATGAGTTTAATCAGTGTGTACACATACATGTCTGTTGTTATTTATGTAGTATTGTCATTTTGTTTATTTTCTTTGGTTACATCATCTGACATCAGACTCGGACTTCTCTTGAACTGAATTTTAATGTGCGTATTGTTATGCGTTAACTTTTATACATTGGTTAGAGGTATAGGGGGAGGGTTGAGATCTCACAAACATGTTTAACCCCGCCGCATTTTTGCGCCTGTTATCACTGAACTAGTATATTTTGTTTAGGGGCCAGCTGAAGGACGCCTCCGGGTGCGGGAATTTCTTGCTACATTGAAGACCTGTTCGTGACCTTCTGCTGTTGTTTTTTTTATTTGGTCGGGTTTGTTGTCTCTTTGACACATTCCCCATTTCCATTCTCAATTTTATGTAACAGTTTTAAACAATTTACAAATATAATTTCGTTTTCCTCCCAACTGCCTTGATATGGAAGCGCAATAATGTTTCCATCAAGAAAGGGATAACAATTCATTTTTTAACCAGAACGTTTTCTTTAAATGTTTAATATCTATCCAACTGATATTCAAGCTGTGTTCTTGTTATGCGAAATAATTTTCACGTCTAACGATACTTCAAAACAATGCAACCTTTTAGCTTGAAAGGAGACCAGTAATTGTAAAAATGTTCAATCCCGTTTATGTTTTAGAAAACGAACGACGTATGAATGTATATATAATTTATGTTATTTTCCAATTTGTCATTCTGATTGCCGTCCATAACATAACGGTCAACCAAAAAAAATATCAAATAACATTATTGTTAAATTCTTTTCAACCTGAATATGCATGAACCTATTTTCCACTGAATGTTACATTAGCAGCTCATTTTTCAATCAATTAACCGTTTCGAAATCATGACTTTGAAAGATAATTAAGTGTGAAAGAAATGACCTCACTGAAGTACGTTCATTATTAATTTTTCATTATTCAAAATTCACTAATGAATAATGAAATAAACAAAAGGTATAAAGTCAATATGTTCCGTAACTCCGATTAGAGAAGTCGCAGCACTACAATAATAGGAAAGATCTTGTGAAAATAAAAGAATAGCACGTTTGGCGTTTGATGTAATGTTCAATGTTGAGTTTTCTGTGTCGTGATATATTATAGCCTGTTGTTTATTTTTCAATACACGCTTTTGAACTTGGTTTATTCTACTTGAGATGTGTTTATTTTATTTTAATCGATTAAAGCAATGCACAGTAATTTTACGGTTATATATAATTCCATATCTTCTTCATCTAAGATATTTCCAGTTTCAAGCAGAATACTTTTGTGTGTATGTCTCCATCTGTATTGTATATTTACATGACATTGTACTCTCCGCTACATAAGTCTGGTTTACTTGTGCCCAATCCATTTTACTTGAGTACATAAAATATATGTAAACTCTCCGCTGCCGTTTGTATAAATTGTCGTTTTACCGTTAGTAAGTAAAATATCAGTATCAGATCCCAAAATGGGGAAGAAGTGTTTAGTAGAGAAGGAGTAAACACCAAGGTAAAGGCCTTCCGTTTCGTCAGCATTAAGATCGAACCTGCCACATCCTGCACTCAATACGAGAACGCTCAAACGAGACCACCTGGGTCGGGGATTCAATGTAATAAATGTAGGTGTCTTTAAACACGAAAACACATTATTTATAAATATTGACCTTTTTTTTACTATGTATTCGTGAAAGCAAGAGAATTTTTTTTTAAGAAAACATCCTCGAAATAATTGATAGTTTATGTACATTTATTGCAGCATGGTTCGGTCTATTATAAATGTAAATAATGCAGGATGTTTATGAATTATTTATCACAGTATAAGTTTTTTAAGAATCAAGGTGTACTTTTGCTTCAAGAAATTCAGTATAAAATCTTGATTGATTTTCGCTGTTGAATAAAGATGATTAGATAAAATGAAAAGAGATAAAAATTCTGATTAATTCTTAATTATTCTTAATTAAATCTACAGAGTAAGTTAATGGGTTCAACCTTACGGTATAATGTTCGACATATCCGGTATTTCATCAAGCCATGACATTTACAACTTTTCACTTTTTGCTGTCACAGTTTATTTTACAGCATTTATTCATAGTTTGATTATTATTAAGGAATGTATCTCCCTCATGCAAAGCTCTGATTTCTTTCACGGATTTGGCTATACTTTTGGGACCTTTTGGATTATAGCTCTTCATCTTTTATATAAGCTTTGGATTTCAAATAGTGTGGCCACGAGCATCACTGAAGAGACATGTATTGTCGAAATGCGCAACTGGTGCAAGAAAATTGGTACCGTTAATTTTATTAATGTCCAATAGATCGTAGAAGATATATAAAATAGTTATTGTCGTGCAAAATGTCCAAATTTTTTTTCGAGTGGTCACATCAGCTACGACATATCCACGATAGTTCCACGATGGGTACACGACAGAAAACAAAATTGTAATTGTACTGTCGTGGGTTTGTCGCAGGTCGGTCGTGCGACAGTTGTACGACAATCATAAGTTGTTTGGGACTATTTTACAGGTTTTCATGTCATGGGATTCGCGTGTCACTGTCGTGCCACTGTAGTATAGCTGTCATACAAAATTCGTGGGTCACTTGCACGTTTGACTCCGGTACTACTAGTATATAAGAATAATTAAGAATTTATCAGAACTTTAATCTCTTTTCATTTTATCTAATCATCTGTATTCAACAGCGAAAATCAATCAAGATTTCATACCGAGTTTCTTGAAGCGAAAGTAGACCTTGATTCTTAATAATTTTCTACTGTGATAAATACTAATTATTCATAATCAGCCCTCATTATTTACATTTATAATAGACCGAACCATGCTGCAATAAATGTACATAAACTATCAATTATTTCGATGTTTTCTTTAAAAGTTCATCTCTTGCTTTAAACGAATTTGATATATACAAAATAAAATAAGGTCAGCATGAATACAAATGTGCTTTTGTGCTTTATAATATTGAAGAAAAAAACTACATTTAAAACATAGGGTCCACGATCAGGTGGTCTCGTTAAGGCGTTTTCGTCTTGAGTACTGGATGTGGTAGGGTCAATAGTCCATTTGCCAATTACCGATAAGATTCTGTTATTATAATTACACACTTTTAAAACAAATTACTTCCCTTTGTCAATCTTAGACTGGTTCTATTCTGGACAATATTGGTTTTTGCCAATGCAAAGTATGACGAATTGAAAAAGATGTATCGGCGGTTTAACTAATTTTTCATGAAAAATAATTTCTGATGTCATAAGTATAAACAACAAATTAATGTAATTAAAAGATTTCAAAACCTTAAAAATTACTCTCATTACCCATAGGTAATTTTTTTCTTTTTGCTTTTTTTGCTAGTTCTCCATTGTTAATAACAAATTGATGTCCCTCATAAGGGAGGCAACTAAATAGAAGGTATTTCATTACAGGGTCAATTACGGGAATTGGAAAATGAACTATATTACATGTGATGCGGACGACACGGAAGACCTTTACCGTGGTGTTCGCTGCTTCTCTACTAAACAGTCTTTAACATGTTTTGGGGATATGATACTGATACATTATTGACTAACGGTAAAACTAAGACTAATACCAACAACAGCGGAGGGTTTAAATATATTTTATTCAATCAAAGTGAAATGGATTGGATACGTCAAGTAAACCCTACTTATGAATCGGAGGGTACATGTACAATACAGATGGATCTACACACACAAAAGTATTCTGCTTAAAACTTAAAATATCTAAGATGCGGATATGGAATTATTTCTAACCAAAAATTGCAGTGCTTTGCTTAAAACGATTAAAATAATATAAAATTCTCAAGTAGTAATTAATCTCTTTAATGGTTGATTTAAGATTATTTAACATTTATTTAAAGTTGCAAAAGTATCAAAATACTTATTAGAAGAACAGATTAAACCAATGGCAAATGCTTGTATTGAAGACAAAAAAAAACAGGTAATAATACGGACACAGAACACTAAAAATTGAGCAACACGACCGTAATTGAATGTGTTGAATTGCATTGAACATAACACGAAATCTGTCACATTTTTATTTGACATACAATGACCATAACTGTGTTGTTCATTCTATTGTTACACCATAACTTCAGAGCAATCAACATTCACTCAAAAATTGAAAAATTGAAATTTTGAAAGAATATTATTAATTAACACCTAACAACGACTAGTCCATTACTTTCACCCAAAATTATCTTTCAAAGTCACTATTCGAAACGGCTAATTGATTGAAAAATGTTGCTGGTTATGTAACATCCAGTGGAGAATAGTTCACGCATAATGCAGGTGGAAATTAATTAAGCAATAAATGTATTTGAATTGGGTTGACTGTTGTGTTATGGACGGCAATCAGAAAGAAATATTGGAAAAGAAAAGAAATTGTATATACATTCATGTAACGTACTTTTTCTAAAACAAATATCGGATTGGACATTTTTACAATTACTGGTCTCCTTTCAAGCTAAAAAGGGAAACGATAGAAAATTGCATAATTTTGAAATATTGTTAGACATGAAAATTAAATACCAGTTGGGTAGATAACATTTGAAGAAAACGTTCTGGTTAACAATTGAATTTAAATCTTGATGGAAACATTATTGCGCTTACATATCAACACATGAAGTATGACGCAGTTGGAAGGAAAACGAAATTATATTTGTGAATTGTTTACATGTTACATGTATGTGTGTAAAATGATTAAACTCATTGTGCAAAAATATTCCATCTGCATCATGATCTGTTCTATAGTAAGATATGCCTTAAATATTTGCTTTCAATAAAGTTCAATGTCATTATAAGTTCAGTCCAAGTAAACGACGTTTTTCGTATTAGTTTATATTATAAATTGTACAGCGAATTTAAACCAGGATGCCGCCGAAAAGGAAAATAAATGTGTGATATGCCGAATTGGTCCGTGTAACACTTATCAATTCAAAGTTTTAAAAAGTTTTGAAATTTTAGATTTTTGGAATTTTGATCAAAGTTTTAAAATATCAAAATTTCAAATTGTGTTAAAGTTTTGAAATTTTGAAATTTTAACCAAATTATTAAAATATCAAAATTCTAAATATCGTTTATAAATTTGATATTTTAGAAACTTGATCAAACTTTTAAAATACTAAACCTAACGCGCAATTTTGATTATTTCACTTTTTGAAAGTTTGATTTCTTAAATGTTCGCTTAAAATATCAAAATAGAAAAGGGGCAATAAGAGTGATACCTGTAAAAAGCGAAACGAAATAAAAGCGGAACGAAACGAAACAATATGAATTAAAAACATACTGATACTAAAAAGTTTATGTATGAAATAAAAAGGACATTTGTAAGCGGTGAAAAATTGGATGACAAAATTAATATTTCTAAAAAGAAGATAATCTATTTAAAAAACAGACGTACGGCTCTGATATTGACCATTTTACCTGCTGGTTTTATGATACTGAATGGTGGTGTCCTAATTAAGGTTGTGCTAGTCCACAGTGTTGGAGGTTTTTAATATAATCTTATTTACGCTGAAATTAAGACGGTACTTAGATCCAATATCAGCAAATTGGAACCAAGATACTGTTACAAGATATCTACAAAAACTCATCATAGATGGATACCAGAATATAAATTTTGCCGGTTTTTGCGCCAGACGCGCGTTTCGTCTACAAAAGACTTATCTTATCATTGACACTCGAACCAAATGAAGTTAAAAAGGCAAATAAAGTCAAATAAAATTGAAAAGGCCAAATAAAGTAAACTTTTAAATCCAAAGTATAGCTCTGGTTTTGTAAAAGTTGAAACCTTTCATATCATATATAAACGTATACCATAAACATTATTTTCACGAGCATTCATATTTATGTAATAGTTACCGCTGTACTACATTAAGCACCCAACTTGCATTCATGTTTATGTAATAGTTGCCGCTGTACTACATTAAGCACCCATCTATCCAGTTGAAGGTGCCGGCATTTTGAAAGTTGAAAATTGTGTTCAAAAGATTCTATCAGCGATAAATGGTAATCTTCTGGGGAACCAATATTTGGATAGTCCCTGTTTTTTTACTTGATATTACCACTAGGGGCTCCGATAATGGTACATTAAAATATTCTGATCCCTAATTTGGTGATATAATATTCTGTGCCAGCAGAAGACAAAAGAAAAATTATCCATGCCTTATAGTGTTAAATTTTGAACCAGACACGTTGATTAATAGCGATGAAAAACTTAATAAAATTGTTAGTGCTTCGACAAAACAACCTCACCCCACTTTAAAAGTTAAATGGTTGCTCCCTTAAAGACAACGTTTGGACTGGTTATCATACACGTAGCTCCATTATAGGTTCTAAATCAACCACTGTTTTATAATAGTAAACAAAAGGAATAGATTTTTTTGTATTAAAGGATATTATTGTCCCGTATTTGCATTTTGTTATTTGGGTATTTTTAAGTTATCGTACGACAATCGACTTTGAGCAAACTAAAAGTACACATGTACATCCAGTCAGAATGGGGCGTGCAAAGAGAAGCCACACTGTCAGCTGCATGTTGGATTTTTTTCCATTTTTGGCCGTACACTTATGTTGCTCTTGAAAAACCAGTACAATGTAAAACGCTGAATTTTAAGTAAAGAATTCACATACGGAACGTTGAAACTGAAATTTGAAATTCAAGAAAAATAAGAACGAAACAATTAAAGAGGTGTTTGACCAATGTGAAGTTCATACATATTTAAATCCATCTTCGTAATCCCAATCCCGGAGCCTCTGTCCTTCTAAGTCTTGTATGATTTTGATTTTAGTTCATTGTTATATTTCGGAGTTTAGTATTACGTCTATAATCACTGAACCAGTACATTTTTTTGTCTAGGGGCCAGCGGAAACACACCTAGCACAACTTTCCTTGCAACGCTATATATTAAGTATTCCTTCCGTATCATTTCTTGGAACTGAAATAAATCATAAAAGGCAATATATTATCATCATGGCTTTTGCAATCGATAAACAAGAAAGGAAAACGTTTTAAGTTGTATATGCGACCGAAGCGCTTTTTCTGTATCTACCTACATCAGGAACGTCAAAAAGGCGAATAATACTAGTATAATGGTTTACTTCGAGTTGGTCATTTTTCACTAATACTTCTAAATGTTGGGCACTGGGAACACAAAATAGCTTTGAATTATTTATCTCAAACGCTAAACCTTATATAAGAGATTTAAATCAACGTAGTTGATTCCGGTTTAAATAGGTTTAATTATATTATTTTTTTTGATAGATGCACCACCTTAAAATTTCAGGATACTGTTATCCCATGTGATGTCTAATATGTTTCATGAAAAAAAACCTGACTTCTTCTTTTCATTATTTATTTTGTTATTAAGAATGATTTGATATATGTCATGCTATTTATTTATAACTAAGAATAGTTCTTATCAGAGCCGTGTTTACATCAGTGATTACAGGTACCCCTCTTGTCGCCCCTTTATATTTTTTATATTTTAAGCAAACATTTAAAAAATTAAACTTTCAAAAAGTGAAATAATCAAAATTGCACGTTAGGTTTAGTATTTTAAAAGTTTAATCAAGTTTCTAAAATGTCAAATTTATAAACGATATTTAGAGTTTTGATATTTTAATAATTTGGTTAAAATTTCAAAACTTTAACACAATTTTAAATTTTGATATTTTAAAACTTTGATCAAAATTCCAAAAATCTAAAATTTCAAAACTTTTTTAAACTTTGAATTGATAAGTGTTACACGGACCCGAATGGTATTTTTCTAAATACAACGAAAATATATTGCACGTCGAACGTACCACTGCCGTACGACAGACAATCAATGTTTTGCGAGCATCGTACGAAATTTGGTATTCGTGAGACAATCGGTCGACTGTATCACGAATGTATTGCGACAGTCATGAGATTGTCGTACGACAGTCGTACGATTGTTTTTTTCTTAAATGGTTTATGTTGGTACACACTACAATGTGTTTATAGCACGACAGTCGCACGATTGTGGAAAAACACTCTCACGACAACAAGACAGTGACACGATAAAAAATCGTTGAGCAAACAAAGTGCATGTTCAATTTCGTCTCACGACACACGACAGCGCCACGATGCTCAAAATATCGTGTGACTGTCGTACCACGATCACAGATGACTAACGATTTAACAAAATTTCTTTTCGTGGCGCTGCATAGATGTGTCGTGGTTTCGTTGTGACCAGGGCTAAAAGTAAGATCAGATACATGTTCGTCTTAAGCAGCTTAAGACGAACATGTATCTGATCTTACTTTCCATGTAAGGATTGTTCACTTTAGCGCATTAAAGTTGTTTCATAATCCACACCCAGTGCCAGTGTTATATACTAAATACATATTTTCGTTATGAATAATGGTTGCTAGCTCACAGTCTGGTCTCTGTATCATTCCAGATTCGGAAAGGGTTATTCCGTATCCGGCATGATACAAGCTCTCTCTCTTCTTGTCGATGAGGGTAGCAGATGTTAATTTTATTTGAGAGCAAAATATTAGAACCAAACTATCTTATTCATTATTATATGTGTCCTTAACATACAAAAGTCCCATAAGGATACAAAACTAGAAAACCAAAAATTTTACACAATAGATAAACAAATTTTACGTGTGATTTTTGTTGATGTCCAAAAAAATCCATTGGATCTTTTACTAGTTTGAACAGTTTTATATTTGACTTTACGGGGACTTTTATTGCTTACAATGTGGTATGAGTTTTGCTCATTGCTGAAGATTACACAGTGAGACTGACATGCTGTTGTTAACTTTTTTTACGTTTGATCTCTGCTGGATATAAGTCTCATTGGTCACCGTAATCATACAACTTACTTGGTATTGGTTTGCATTTATACCATATCCGTTATTTGATTAATTTTTCATCTAAGGATGTTTGCTAGTCATGTTTTGGACTTTTATTCAGAATTTCGAAATCCTCTGGTTTTACCCATGCATTTGAATGCCTTACACATTTCTGCTCATGAACCCCTATTTTTCTTTTTATAAATATTTTACATGTACATGTATAATTAAAAGCCATTTGTGAGAAATAAATAATGATAAAAACATACTTTATTCAAATAATTATATATGGTGAGAGGTATAGATATATAGATTGATAAGGACTACATGTACAGGTACATTTGTACAAGGATAGATAATATTTATAAAGGTGGATGTTAATAATTTATAGTGGGAGTTTTTTTTCTCATTTGCTTTTTCCCCGACAAACGAGTCTGTAAAAATGGGGCCCCTTAGTTGTTCCCTGGGCAACTGAGGGTTAATGTAACAGGTGATTATTAATAAAATATGTTAAATATTAAAAAAAAAAAAAAAAAAAAAATAAAGCCATTTGTAAAAGTCTTAAAAAATCTTTTTGTTTAACTGGTCAATCATGTCAATGATAAAGCTATGAAAAATCAAGAGAGAACATTTTCCCACCAAAATTTCAATGGCTAATATCTTTAAAACAAGCACATTGGCTACTATATTTATTTAGCTTTTTACATTCCTCAATTAATCCCCTATTAATATATGATAGTGTTATGGAAAGCTATTTATTTTGAAACTGAGCAGCAAACCTCCTTAAAAGGCAAATTATTTGCAGCTGAATTTAACAACATATAAATGCTAATTGTCTGTCTGGTTGTGACGTCCTATATTTATACATGTACCGACTGTCTTTCCGTAAAATAAAAACCATTTGAGAACATTTAATTTGGATAACAAATGGTACCCCGGCGTGCATTTTGTACATGCATGTAATTGCATGATAGTCTGTAGGTGTTTAGTTTGACATTCCAGTAGTCGATGGACATGCATACACCAGCTTAAACCAATAATACACCACTGAATTTGTGTTGATGCGCCTCCTAAAACCGTTAGTTTGTATCGTGCACTAATAATGAATACATCAATATGATAAATTAAATGTTTGCTTTGTTTTCTGTTCCCTCTTTAAATGAAGTTGTTGTTTTTTAAAACACAGTTTATTTTTTGGATTGTATCTTACCATCGTATTGTTTTTATGTATATGCCTATGTCTGAATAACGACTTCAGTACGTGCGTGTTGAGTTGTGTCTTTTTAAAAATATTTAAGTTCAAACTTGAAGTACAAAATAATTTACACAAAATAATCAAAATTTATTATGCAAACTATACAATCTGAGCATTTCAAAAATATATAATCAGCCCCAAAAGCTGAACGTGTCTAATCAAAATGTCTTGAGGCAGAATACAACTATCTTTGTCGTGCTTAATACATTCTTCTCAACTCGGCCGATTCCGTTCCCGGATTCTACCGAAGATTGCCAAATGATGTTAAATATTGTCCAGTTATTATAAGGCAATCAGCATCCATGCTTCCAGAAATCATGTGACAAAACAGTTTGCAAGACCAAAGTAACGTTGTGACCTAGTTACAGTTCGGTAATATTCGGCTAACATTGTAAACAGGTGACGTTTTGCATATGTCAAAGTCATATTCAACATCGAAGACACTTTACTTTGACTACCAGCACATGGGTTCAAATGCCTTATTTAAATTTCATATATAAAGCTGCCAATCTATTAAAACATCTCGTATTTATTGGACGGAACTATAATATTGCCTCGTTGTCATAATAAAAAAGTTTATACAAATACAGTTAGTGGCTTAAATAAGTACGGTCCTGTATGCCCAATTATTCTCCAAGAGTTGTTGATTGATAAATCAAACAAAGTTTAACCTCGGCCGATTCTGTCCCTGTGCACTCGTTTTATTCCCCGGTATAGAGCTAACGCAAAAGTTGAATTACCCAGCTGTAGATGGCCCTGTGCCGTTTGATGTGCTATTTTGTGAGTTTTCTATCTCGTGCATTTCTGAAATGAAAAGTATAGTTGAATATTTACAGAAGATAGTCAATGCATACACACGCTGATCTTAATATATATATTGACTGACAGACAGTTTTGTTTCGTCGAATGCTTTAATTTCGGTTGAAAACAGCCCATAATGTATGCAGGCAACACAAGAAGGCAGATTCAGCAGCTGAGCCTACCGAATTATCATATCTATTGTGTTCGCTTATAGTTCGTAAACCTCGTGCAAACTATTCAGAAACAAGAATGTGTTCAAAGTACATGGATGCCCATTTCGCACTATCATTTTCCATGTTCAATGGGCCGTGACATTGGGTAAAAAAATCTAATTTGGTATTAAAACTAGAAACACCATACCATAGGAAACATATGTACTTAGTTTCAAATTGATTGGACTTCAACTTCATCAAAAACTACCTTGACCAAAAACTGAAGCGGGACAGACGGCCGAACGGACGAACGAACGGACGGACGCACAGACCAGAAAACATAATGCCCCTCTACTATCGCAGGTGGGGCATACAAATAGCGATATATCAATAAATCATTATTCTATGTCAAACATGTGTTTGTGCTGTCTTTCTATCACGTAGTGTTGTCATATAAGCGATATATTTTTAAACATGGTCATAAAGCGAGAGGTTTGGCTTGTAATTAAACCAGGTTCAATCCACCATTTTTTTTAAATGTCCGAAAACAGGTCAAGAATTATGGAAGTTGTTATCAAATATTTTGTTGCTATGTATGTAAGCGTGTTTTTTTGGCACTTTATTGTTCCTGTTGTTCCTTGTTTTTCCTCTTACAGTTGATGTATTTCCCCGGATTTGTTTTCCCTTATTCGATTTATAACTTTTGATACTGCTCTTTCGTTTATCTTGAAAAATATTGAATGATCACTTTTGTTTCATATAAATTTCCAAAAAACACACCATTCACATTTAAAAGAAAGAATATATACTATTATGGTAAAAGTAGCACTTTCGTAACAAAAAAAGTGTTTATATAAAA
Source organism: Mytilus galloprovincialis (assembly GCA_037788925.1). Taxonomy (NCBI): domain Eukaryota; kingdom Metazoa; phylum Mollusca; class Bivalvia; order Mytilida; family Mytilidae; genus Mytilus; species Mytilus galloprovincialis. The sequence continues at coordinate 84,182,989 of CM075339.1, forward strand.
TTCAGAAATGGAATGGGAATGTGTCAAAGCGACAACAACCCGACCATAGAGCAGAGAACAGCCGAAGGGCACCAACGGGTCTTCAATGTAACGAGAATCTTCCACACCCGTAGGCGTCCTTCAGCCTGCCCCTTAAAAAATATGTATACTAGTACAATGATAATGGACATCATATTAAACTCCGAATTATACACAAGAAATTAAAATTAAAAATTATACAAGACTAACAAAGGCTCCTTGTTTATTACAAAATAGCAAACACTTTTGCAGATATGACACTTTCGCTAAAAGCGAAATATATTTGGCAGGGCGCTCCGTTGTTTACCTTCTTAAGATTTCCAAACAACCAGATGTTTTTTAGTAGTGAAATGCAGTTGCTTTTTGAAATTTTGTGTTACACTACACAACTTTAAATATTGACATGTCGAAAGGTGGTACATGTACATTTCTGGATAATTATATCAGGTTTTTATGAAAATAAAAGTTTAACTTACGGTAGAGAGTTTAGGAAATTGTGAAAATTGAAGAAGAAAAAAACAACAGTTTAATAGATACGGATTTTTAATTGGTGGCCCAGGGCCCGTATTCAAAAAGCTACATATTAAGTTAAGATTTATTCCGAACGGACGGACTTTTCTACATGTCCTACGATAAATAAGTGTTACGATTGGAATCCTAACTAAAATAAATTTATGCATACAATCCATGACACCTTTAAGATGCAAAATATGTTAAATAACATTGATTTCAGTGTTTCATTTATAACAACAATACAAATATAGAACGAAACATTTCTTACTGCAGCTGTTCTAACATAAATGAAAACGCACCTGCCATGAAAATAATTCCACCACTTATTCCAAGAAGCACCAATAAAAGTATCCCCCAGAATGCAAGTTTTGATCCATTGGTGTCAGAATTAGTTTTTTCTCCTAGAAATACTGATGTGTAAAGATTGCTGCGTCCAAATGGATGTAAAAATTCGTCATTTTGCTGTCTTAGCGCATGCTCAACAAGATCCCGGAATTTAAAGTCTTTCGGAACTGTTTCGTCTGGTTCGAATGCTGCATTTACAAATTCCTGTGAGGACTGAAAAAGACAGCAACACATTGCAATGCAATCATGTAAAGTTATAAATATCGAAAAGCCAAAATTTTCACTCTCTGGTGCTTTTAAAAAACTTTGAAAAAATGTTAAGAACAATTAATGGTTATAAGCAACATTACAAATTAGCTTCAGTCATCAATTAAAATATTGGCACTATCATAAGGTGCTGAAATACAAGTATTTGGCAACCAAATACTCTAATTACACCGCGTTTAAATTTACCATTTAAACTTCATATCATCAGCAATATAATGGACGTCGCATGCTGACAAGATTTCGGATATACTACATGAACGTTTGAGATCAACACCCATCTTTGGTAGGCACCGTCTAGCTTGATCTCTAGTGTTCCATGTTGTGTTTTATAGACTGCTGTTTTTCATGGATTTTTTATGTCATGGTGTCGTCGGATTTTCTTAAACTTTTTTATTGTCCTATTGGTTTATATATTTTTTTTTATTAGTATTTGTTCGAATATCAGCATTATTAAATCGCTTTCCTGGTTTTCTTGTTATGAGCATAAAATACACACAAACATCTACCTTAACTCGACAACACATAAGTCTTTATGTTTAAACTAAATTTTTTTCTGAATGCTAGCAAGTTTACAAAAAAAAACCAAGTAAGCGTCATTCAGCTTAATAGGAAAATCACGCAGAAATCTCGTTTAATTGTTTAATTGTTGTGTGGGGAGATAGGTCACTGCACCTGAATCAAATATAATGCCGCTATCTTTGTTGATGTCAAAAGCGGATACTTAAAACTAATAGTATGTGCAATGCTACGAGAGATATACGATGTACCGTCGTGTTGATTTTTTAATCAGATACTGTTTATCAATGGTATTTTTACACGCGTTGTATTTCAAATGAAATACGACTTCACAGGTAACCTCTTTCACCTTTCAATTTCAAATAAGATAATAATGATATATTTCGAAGGCAAATGATAATTCCTAACAGATTGAAAAGATGCAAGGGATTAACTACGAAAAGATCAAATTGGCAATTAATCAACTGACCTTAACCAAAACATGATAACTGAATTCCTCCTGTCTAACAAATATCTGTACAACTGTGTAAATAATTGCAAAATATGTAACCAATTATATACCAAATGGCTGAAGTTTTGTCATAAATTCATTGACTATTTTCCAGAATAAGCCATCATTTTTGTAAGAAAAATATACACACTCTTCAAATCAACCTTTGACTTTAAATATTTCGACGAGTACGCTTCAATATTTTTTTGTGTCAGAATTGTTTACTACTATAAAAACCACTAAAATGACAAACGCGATGATATAAAGTTAGAACTTTACTCCAATATCTCAATTTGAAATGTGGTTTTACATGTAAATGTATAAACACAGTCTGATTTTGAGGTGATGGTTTTTAGGCGGGGTTGGATTTGGGAGGTGAGGTTAATAGTATTTTTTTTTCTTATGACTTAATAATGTTCACCGGTTTTTTTGGTTTTTTTTTTAATCTATATAAAAAAGAAGATGTGGTATGATTGCCAATGAGACAACTATCCACAAAAGACCAAAATGACACAAACATTAACAACTATAGGTCACCGTACGGCCTTCAACAATGAGCAAAGCCCATACCGCATAGTCAGATATAAAAGGCCCCGATAAAACAATGTAAAACAATTCAAACGAGAAAACTAACGTATACATGTATTCACTTTCGTATATATTTGCATTCTGCATTAAAATAAAATATATAAATTTTCATTCAGTCTAAGACAAGGTTATACATTCTCCTTCTACCCAGGCCAGAATATACATTTTAAAAATCTTCATGCCCCTTTCCCTCCAGATTATTAAACGGACGTCCCTCTACTATTCTTGCAAAACACGTTTTGTTTTGAACACGTTTTGCAAGTAAAAGAAATGTTTTTTTTTGTAAGAACCAACTTGATGATGTAGACTATTATACATTGATTTGTTTAAAGGTAAACATTCAATTATGGGGAGGAGAAGGGGAGGGGAAGGCATTGACTGAAATCGAATTGGGATTTCTTTTTCGAGTCTGTAATAATTTTTTATACCATGGCCTTTAATATACACGTTTTATGTCGTATTACCCACTTATTTATTTTTTTTATCTATTAATATCTAGTTTTCTATGTTGAATATCAATATTACTTTTCACCTTTAAAGTTCTGTTTTTTGATATACCTTTTTTCCGATTGAGAGTAACCTTTTGAAATAAAAAATAAATAAATAAAATTATTATAACTTACGTCAAGCTTAACCATGTCCTCATAGAAGCCAATATAACACACACATTATATTATTCAAAACATTGAATAATCATTAAAAACATGAAAGTAAGAATAAAACTATCGATCCTAATTAAAAGATAGAACATAATCTATAACTGCATTTAATTTAAAATATAATGCAAAATGCGATAATTGGTAAATTAATTATTAATATATTAATTGTTGAAAATGCATCACATTTTCGATTTTAAATAGTTTAATATTGCTCCAAACTAGTTTGTGTATTATGTACACAACAGGTGTGATCGATGGGGACGATCTGACAATACATTTGTACCTGCAGCTGTACGTTAAATAATAATGTTGTTGATCAATTTGTATAAAAAAAAGATTGGGGCATTTAATCGCTCAACATTATATTGCCATTTAACTATTATTTTGCTACAGTTATTTGATATATAAATAAAATACCAGAGGTGAATTTAGGAGGAGATCGGGAGAAACCCCCCTTAAGGAGTCAAATATACTTGTCTTACTCCTAGAGTCGCATCCCCCCCTTTTCCCCCATCTTTTTGTCTGGTCACCTTAACATTAGACAAGTGTCAGCATTTAGTCAATTATACTTTAAGCGTTTGATTACGTTTTGTCTCGAAAAGTTGTGAATACATGTACAAGAGAATCTGTTGATTTTCAATGTACACACTAATCTGATATTAAACTTTCTTTAACAATCAATTATATTTTTTCGCTCAAATATCACATTCAAAATATCAAGTGACTTATATTGTATCATGTTACAGACACTGTGAAATTTTATTTTATTTAAAAATTACTACATAGTATTATGTTTTTTTTCAAAAAACTACGGCTTAAATATGAACTGAAAAAAACTAAAATATATTGCTCTAGCCACAAATACAAAAGGAGCAGGTAACTGCAAGTATTTCATGTTAGGTTATGATATGAATATCATTATTTATTTCAAATCCATAGTCATAGAATTAAAACATAAATGCCAGGTTAAATCATTTTTTTCGCTGTCTTCGTATCCAACTTTATAATTTTTAACATACAAATATAAAACATTTTTACATACCACTATCAAGTTTGCCCTCGTTCCCATCTTTCCCTCAAGTGTAAATGAAAAAAGTCAATTTAAAAGTATAATGTTTAATTTAATAATAGAAATGAGCGAACAAAGCGTTTCCCGGACATACGCTGCAAAATTTATGGTTCATTGAAAAGCAAGCATAATAAAGAAAATTTCGCCTTCCGTCAAACTAACGGTAACAGCTTTTCATCGAAGATTTTTAAATCAATATTGCATTAATATAAAAGGTATTCCTTTTACTATCAGATCAAAAAGTGAGAATTTAATTTGCACGTGTCGATCGAAGCGTGATTAAAACGTGCCAGTTTATATTTTTACCGGAAGACTTGAACGCCAGCTGATATAACATATGTTTCACTCTATAATAAAGATCATCAATGCGTTTTTTACTATCGGTAGTGAATCTGTTGCGAACAAAATGTATTGTTTGAACTAGAAGATATTTGTTTTATGTAAGGTCAAAACATTCAAGGTCGTCGTCGAAGACCCCCCAGCTACATGTACAATATACGACCGAGATGAGAATATGAATATTTTATTTTCATATTTGTCATAAATTTGAATTGGTCTTGTTTTCTTTTCTATTTATTATATTATTCTTAATTTATTGAAAGAAGTTTATAATGTGGAAATAAAAAAAACGGGTTTTATCTATATTTAACATTTTGTGTTTCGTTTTCAATTATTTTTCATTAATGACAAGAACATCCCATTTAAATGAAAACATGGGACTATAATACTAAAACACACCATAACTTTTGGATTGTTTTTTCAATTAATACTGCATCCCAACGACAGTCAAAGACTTACGTACATTTTTTGAACGACAGATCTAGAAAGATGCGATAAACTCGATTCAATAGCACACGTACGGGAACGTATTCTAATAGCCACGGCTTCAATCAAGCTAGTTCAGTGGTCCTATGTTATTTATAAATGGATGACATTTTTAGAAATTATTTGTCTAATGGGAACATTATTTTATTTAATAATTAATTAATATAATAATGTTATGCTATTACAAGTGGTTCATTTGTAGAAATTTTATTAATTTATTGATATTAATTCGTTATTTCTTTCTTTAACCTCTGTTTATTGTTGATACCTTACCTGCATATCTATATACATGTATCATCCCTGTAAAATGTTGTTTATTTTTGTCATTAGCTTAAATCGATAGAAAATGAAGACAGTGAAGTGTTCTTTGATTCGGCGCGTGTTGGTCGCGTGACTCATTTTCAACATTTCAATTTCTCTATAAAAGCAGTAAAGCGCTTCAGTTTAAAGTCTAAAGCAACCAGGTGTGAAATTTAAAACGAAGTTAAGATAAAAATAATAGTTTTTGTAATAAACATATTTCTATTTTTTGTTGTAAAGAAAATAAGGTCAAGAAGTTTACAAACTGTACTTTTCCTGTTATGTAAATCCGAGATTTATTTACCAATTAAACGGAATTAAAGGACTCTTATCAAATGGTACGAATGATTAGGCGGATCCAAGGAGGGGGATCCTGGAGTGCCCTATCCCCCTTTTTCGGCCGAAAAATTTAATTCATTATATAGGGAACCTCTGAGCATGACTGAAGCGCCCCCTTTTTGTGTCAGTCAGACCCCCCCCCCCCCAACCCCCCATCCCTGATGATAAGTTCTGAATCTGCCACTGGAATGCAATGAATATTCATAATTAGTTATATTTTCAAAATTGTCTTCATCCTGAGCTTCTTTTTCTTTCTTTCTAACTTCCTCCTGTCGTAAGGAGTACATCAATTGCTTGATTTTCACAGTGATATTAGACGGACGGAAATAGCTATAATCACTTTGGTATTTCACAGTATAAAACGCACTTGCTTATTACAAAATATAGGCTTATGGAAAATATCAAAAGTTATTCACTTTGTTTCTTTCTTTACCCTCGCTCCCTCAATCGACATGAACTAAAAGGTTAGACCATTTTAGGGTAACCTCCGGTGTGGGATTTTCTCGCTGCGTTTAAGACCCATTGATGGCCTTCGTCTGTTGTCTGCTCTTTGGTCATTTTTTATATATATTCCCTATTTTAATTCTCAATTTTATTATCGACTTAAAAAACTGAGCATATTTTTTCTAAAACAAAAGTTATAACTTTTCATTTGTAACTTGTATGCTAGATTAAGTTTGGTTTAAATTAAAGTGAATCTTAATGTTATTTTAATCTTCTGATCGCTGAATGTAAATTTTACATTTAATCCCGTGTAAACTGATAGAAATAAGATTTTAAAAGATATATCTCTGGGTCTTTGTTATGAATCAACAAAGCACGTCAAGCCACGCGACCCGTTTCAAACAGCTGACTTTTCTATGGCTTATGATACATGGACACGAGTAATATCACTCAGTATTGTGTTAAAAGTAGGTTGAAAACCAAGCTTTTTATCACAATGATCATGGATTTTCTCAATGATGATCTTTTTCTGATCGTAAATAATGCAATTTAAGCTTGAAATAAAAAAAAAAAGGATTTATTTGTGATAAATATGTTAACCTTCGAATTCAAATGAGTTACATTGTACATTTGAGATTAGTTTGGTAAATGCATCGTATATGTTTCAGATCACTTTGATAAATATTCATTTACTTGTATTATAATGGTACGTTATAGCTAATAAATAAACGCTTGCTTAGACAATGAAATCAAAAGACTGGAGTTGATTTTTCCTTATTTTCTAAGATTTTCGATGAAATCTATATAAAATGTCAATCATGTATATTCCAAACAAGATTTTTCGATATCGTAGCAAAATATTTTCATGTTGCTTTATAGTATCTATTATTGTATTAAAAGTAGGTTGAAAATAAAGCTTTTTATCGTAATGATGAGCTCTCACTGATCGTAAATAATACAGTTTAAGCTTGAAATGATAAGAATATTCATTGTAATAACATTTATTAGCAACACGACGGGTGCCACATGTGGAGCAGGATCTGCTTACTCTTCCGGAGCACCTGAGATCACCCGAAGTTTTTGGTGGGGGTTTGTGTTGCTTAGTCTTTAGTTTTCTATGTTGTGTCTTCTGTACTACTATTTGTATGTTTGTCGTTTTATTTTTAACCATGGCGTTGTCAGTTTATTTTCTATCTATGAGTTTGACTCTCCTCTGGTATACTTCGTCCCTCTTTGAAGTTGACGGCCCTTTCGTCCCTCTTTTAAGTTGTTGGCCCTTGGTGTATGTGCTTTTTCATACTAGAATATTTGCAATGTTTACATGTTTTCTTTAATGAACATTTCTTTTTTTTATATATAGATTAGACCGTTGATTTCCCCGTTTGAATTGTTTTACACTTAGTCTAGTAATTTTGGGGCCCTTTATAGCTTGTTGTTCGGTGTGAGCCAAGGCTCCGTGTCGAAGGCCGTACAATAATCTATAATGGTTTACTTTTTTTTTTAAATTGTTATTTGGATGAAGAGTTGTCTCATTGGCACTCACATCACATCTTTCTTTATCTATTTGCGCTTTTACAAGTTTTGCTTCTTAAGACTTTCCTCCTTATTTTATTGAGCTTATGACCGGTAGATTTGCCCTCGCACTGTTAAATTTATAATTTTCATTATGATTAAAAGTCATTTCATACCACAGTAACTTGTAGTATATTATATAGAGAGCTAAACGTAACAATCATAAAGACACAAAGGCACGTTTTATAACGTCATCACTGTTCAGTTTTCCCTTGATATCTTGGAATAAATTATTTAGCTCCTTATAATATGTCCTGACTTTTATTTCGCCCACATTTCAAATACATATCTTAGATTCTCATTCATTTTAAATTCTGGACTAAGGTCCAGGTTCATCAATATAACGAATTCTAATGCAAGTAACCAACTGTTATTTATTTATAAAATCCATCGTGACTCCTTTGGTAGTCTATAACTTTAAGCTTTTTGTTTTACTGTAGAGTATGTAACAACAAAGATACAGTATATTGAATTTATTTACGCAACTCATTGAAATTACAAGTAGACGGCAAAAATTATAAGCGAACATGTCCAGTCAATTTAATACAGGTGTATCAAAGTTTGAAGTGTCAATGTCCATAGTGTTTTCAGCGCAAATGACCTATCGTACTACAAGTGTCCTTTGCCCAAAATTTACGCAAAAAGGAGTTGTATTGACATATTTATTCATTCCGTATGCAGTTTGGCAAATATTTGTCAAATGTTTTAATTGTCGCATTTATTTAATATACAGTAACTATTCAATATTGTTCTGTACATAACTTATAAGTGGATTTACAAATGAATTGTCTTTATAATTTGATAAAATCATAGTTCTTGCATGTACAATTCATATATTATATTTTTCAACATCCAGAAATTCACCTTTATATTTCCTATAAAACCCTTCAACCATTCATTCACACAGACAATTATAACTGACGGATTATTATTGTTAAACACATGTTCTTATGTGAAAACCTTGCGCAATTGTGAAATATTGTCCAAATCTGACTTGTCTAATGTTGCACTATTTTTTATTGGGAGTCGAATCAGATACTCAAATATATAAAATATTGCACGCACCCACTATATAAATTTGTAACACTATTTACATAAGCAACACTGTGCCTGGAGAATTCCAATAAAATAAATATCCTTAAGACACAATCCATTTACCACTCTTTTTAATTATTGAAAAGACAAAGAATTTAGTACTCTAAGATCAGTGAGTTTAATAATTAAACTGTTTTTGATTGAACCTATTCATTTTCTAATGGAATGACGAAAAATCAATGGGTTATTAATCAATAAACTTGATAGGTTTCTGTTTTAGATATCTGTAACAAAATAAAACATGTCAGGTATCTTAAATAACGAAATTAATCTTATATAAGTTTTTTTTTTAGATCTTCTTAACGGAAGATTTATTGCTTTTAAATCTTATCGACTTTCTGAAGCAGGTATTCTATTCGCATGAAGCTACAGTGTAAAAAACATAACAATGATAAGGTTATAATGATTGTATGCTATGATAAGAGAAATAGACACTGAATAAACAAAACAACTGCTGACTAAATGGAGAAAATAACGAACAGTAAAAGATTGAACAGCAAGAGGATAGGTTAGATCAACAAACACACTACAGTAATCACCAGTTTACATGTACGATCGAGCATTACAGCTGATTTCATGGAGTGTGTAGCCAGCGGTAATATCTTTGGTTAGCTTGCTTCTTCGGCTACTTTGAAAGGAGGGTAGTATATCTTACCTAATAACGACTTCACGGTTCAGCTAACAAGCAAGCTAACCAAAGATATTACTTTTGGCTATATACTCAATGAAATTCGCTGTAACATGCCATTACAATTTAAATGTACTTTAACTACTGATTTTTAATCAAATAAGGTCATATTGCTGAAATCCTCTCCTTTAAATTATTAAAATCTATCCTTTAACATTACATATTAGTGTAAATTAGAAGAAGGTCGCAAAATCGCGGTACTACTAGGCAAGTGTTGAAACAAAGAATTTTTGAATTTCGCGGGCAGTACGTCGAAAGCGTATAAGACGCGTATCAATATCGGTCTGTGAATTGTGTTATTTTCTCAAAAATTGGCGTTTTTTGTAGAAAAAGATTGATTGACAGACAAATTAAGGAAGTACAAAACACTTCATTTAAACGCCATATAACAAATATTTCCGACTTGGTATGGTTTCAGATTTGATGCAGCTCAACGACATCGGTCCCTTGCTTTAGTGGTACATGTGTGTTATAAAAGTGTCAGGCGACCAATTCAAAACTATATATAAATTTGCATAATATTTATTTTACTGATTCGAAGTCATACAGATGCATAAAATCGTCTTTTTCTCTGCAATTAACATTCATTTCAAGGTGTTTATTTCCGCTGCCGCTCGTCCCTTCGAGAAAAAAGTATAAAGAAACGTATCAAAATACTATACTTATGTCACAAGTCAATGTCCAGATGTATATATATCACAAAAACAGCACAAGGATTTATAGCTAACGACAATACGTCCTAAGTGATACCATGGCAGAAATTAAACAACAGGAATTGTATATAAATAACAAATTAAAACTGTAAATTCACATGATTTTTTGCACATTACGATAACTCATTGAACAGTTACGATGAGAGATCATGCACCAAAGCACTCCAAATTATACCAATAAACAGGTAATACGGAATTTGATGCTTTAATAATTAAGTTTTTATGAACTTGAATTACAGATAATTATTCTTCCAAACAGAAATTAAATTTAAATGAAGGTATTATTTACGCTTGTCGGTAAAATAATTCATCAAATTGGTATTCACGTTCGACATCAAAGCGTTTTATAAATTCAACCGTCTTTAAAACTTAATATCGAAAGAGAATATCGTTTTTTTAGCGTTCGTGCACAACATGCATTATATATATTTGGCTAAAAGCTTTCACCCACACAAGTTGTTGTTTGGTTAACTTATGTTATAGATGTCAAGAGACGCCCAGAGAGAAATCTACTTAGGAATACGGAACTCGGAAAAGAAGGTAGCATGGTGTTTCACGGATACATACAAACTCCATCACATCGTATGGATAGTTCACTAAGATGACCGATATATTATAAATTTACATGATAGATATAAAAAGATGTTGTATAAGTGCCAATAAGACAACTCTCCATTAAAGTCACAATTTGTAAAAGTGCGCCAATATTATTTTCATCATGTCAAAGTACGGCCTTCAATAAATTCACAACCAATTTTGATCACATTTAAATATTCGCTATACAACGTTTAAACAGACTCTGAAAAAAGCTAACAGTTTGACTTTCGTAAAATCAGTTCCCTACTTTGGTACATGTAAATGCATGAAAACAGTGTTCTGTTGGCTAACAGTATAAGGGAGGGTTGAGATATCACAAAACATGTTTAATCCCGTCGCATTTTTGCGTCTGTCTCCATGTCAGAAGCCTTAAGCCTATGTCAGTTTTAAATGTTTTTTTTTTATTTCTAGTTCATTCATATGTTCAAATCTATGAATGTGTTCGTAGATAGAAAATGTTTTTGTGTTCTGTTGAATTGTTCCTTTTAAAATTGTTATACGATGATGACTGATGTACCCTTATTTTGACTATTTTATTTATTGCGTCTGTTTTTTTAACGCATCAATGTAAATATAACGGAATTTGATGAGACTGTCATTAAAGTGAGAGGGTTAGCGCTATAGAACCAGGTTTAATCCACCATTTTCTACATTTGAAAATGCATGTACCAAGTCAGGAATATTACAGTTCTTGTCCATTCGTTTTTGATACGTTTTGTTATTTGATTTTACCATGTGATTATGGACTTTTCGAATTGATTTTCCTCTAAGTTCAGTATTTTTGTGATTTAATTTTTTTCTGGAGTTTTGTATGACGTCCATTTTAACTAAACTAGATAATGGACAAGATGCTAATCGCCTCCAGGTGTGGGATTATTTCGCTGCTATCACAAATCGAGCTTATAAATGTGAAACATATATGTTTAATAATGTGGGATGCTTTCTGCTCTTTGGTCTCGTTCTGTCTCTCTGCGTGACACAATTATATAATATAAATCAGCTTATAAATAACCACGATATTCAATTACCCGCAGAATATAATTTCCAACTAAAATATTTCAAAGATGCTAACAATTAAGTTTGCAAACAAAAAGTCCTCTGAGGGAATTTGATTTCCTAAAAAGTTCCCGAATCATTTCCGGTAATGAAGAGGTGGTTAATAGGACCAATATTTCTGTCAACTTGAAAAAAATCTATTTAATTAGAAGTCATTTATCAAATTAAAAAAAAATACGTCCAGCAAATAGTTTTATTCCAAAAATGTTCGTCATCAATAGTTAGAACTTTAAAAAGGTTTACTTAACGGGTGTTTGATCATGTCTAGTGGCAATTATTTCATGCAAAATCAGAAACAAACAAATTAACACTCAATTAGATAGGAAAGTCGGACAATAGAATCTGTTAAAATTTATAATGACAAAAATATTAGATAAGAGATAAAATAAGAAAAATACCAAACACAAACCTTAAAAAAAATCAAATCGGAAAAACTCTTAGAAAATGACAACATCTAAAGCAAAACACATCAAACGAATGGATAACAACAGTTTCTGTTATATTCCTGACTTATTACAGACATTTCCGTATGTAGAAAATGTTTGGTTAATCTTGTTTTATAGGTAGCTTAACCTCCCACTTTTATGACAACGGACAATAAAAATAACTTCAGTATATATTATGTCCAGCGGCAAATATATAAAACACATACATGTCTTAATTATGGATTGAAACAGCGATTCGATAAGAAATTTTTGTAAACCTATAGATTGTATGTGACGCGCTTAGCGAAAAGCAACATTTTTGTATAATAGTTTACTTAAAAAGGGCAAGAAGTTCCATCACGACCTGTCGCTTATAGCTAGTGGTATGTGATTTGCTCATTGTTGAAGGGGTACGCTGATCTATAGTTGTCAATTTTTGTGTCATTTGGTCTCTTGTGGATAGTTGCCTCATTCAAAATCATACCACATCTTCTTTTATTATATATACCGAAGAAGCTTTTGCCGTTTTATAATGCAGCCTTCTCCCTTTGAGAGCATTTACCCAAATATTGATAATTATGTTTATGTTTATGTGAGTTCTAGTTAAATTGTCTACTAATTTGTGATTGTCACAAACTTACTGTCTTTTAAAAAGTTGAAATGGCAAAAATATTTCATTTTGATAACCACAAAATACTTACGTCTCTACGCCGTTTAAAGTTTGGAAAATGAAGGCGATATTTTGGAACATTTGAATTCAATTCCCCGTCTGATTTTGCATGTCGTGGTGGGTTTGGACTTTCGGATTCAACATTTATTAACACTGGCTCGGAAGTCTGATTTTTCAGGATGCCACGTCTGGGTAATGGTGTTAAAGTCACATCCTTTTCTTTCGAAACAGTATCACTATATTTCCCATTGTTAGTTAACGTTTCACTTTCTGTAGAATCTTGTCTAGCGGTGCCCTGATCAAGGGTATACTTCCGTGAAAATATTGGAAGTATTTTGTGTTCATGCTTCCCAATGATAAAATTCCCGCCATTCAGAGTGCAGAACTTATGATTTGTTGCATTAGAATTAATTTCGTTTCCTGAAATGCTGCTAACTGCCTCTTCGACGTATGGGTCATTCATTTCGTTTAATCCTCATCTTTATACAATAAATCAAAAGCTGGTTTATGCTGCCATACCAATAGCACATACCTTCACACTGTATCAACGATCATATGGTCTTTCTTTTATTCACATTCGCTTGAAAATAGTAGCTGGCTTATGCTGCCGTACCAACAAAACATACCTTTACACTGTAGCAACGAGCATATGGTCTTTCTTTTATTCACTTTCGCGTTAAATTTACCAGAATTCCATTGAAAATTATCTTTCGATCAGAATTATGTAATCCAACATCTACACCTGAAAACATAACATAACTTTAGACTGTAGCAACAATCATAAATGATATGGTCTTTCTTTTATTCCCTTTCTCTTTAAATTTCCCAGAATTCCATTCAAAATTATCTTCCGATCAGAATTACGTAATCCAACATTTTCACCTGAAAGCATACGACTACATTAGTTATCTATTCATAAGTTCACATTATAAACTTCACAATCAGGTATTGATTTGTTATTTATTGGCTTATGTTTTCAAAAGATTCAATTTGGTAAATCATATAGAGTCTTTGGAAATCAACCTGCTATATGTATAAGGGTGTTTTTCCCCACATGATTTTATAGTTTAACTTTTTATACTTTTGAAAAAAGATTATTCTCTTTTTAATTTTGTCTGTTTTATTTTTTAGCTATATATTCTGGCCATTTCCCCGATTATTCTCTGTTCTGTACACCAGCCTGTAAGTGTCTGTAATTTAAAATCAAATCGCCTAGAACATTTAGAAATAACGACACTACAAAACAGCAATAAGTTATACAAATCTAAAGATTTGATCAGACATACTAAAGAACTTCGAAAAAGGGGCATTGACCATAAAATACCTCTGCTAATTATTCACGTGACATAGCTATCTTATCTTCTAGAATATTGTACATGTATTGTATAACATGTATAAGAACAGGAAGATAAATATAACAATGAATTCATAGCATCACATTACTATAACGCTTTCACAAATTTCACGGATCTTCAGATATGCATGCATATAGATTTCAATTTACTCCTAATAAATAAATAATTTATACACTTTGTATACACTTGTGTAACGGTACTTGTGTACACCAAATTTAAGTTAAATGAAAGTGGATATCCTGCTATTCAATATGTTTTTTTTTCAAATGGCGAAGACATTTTTTTAGTTTTTCGACGCGATCAATCAGATTTTTTTTGGGATTTTTTCGAAATTAACACTTTTTAAATATATAGCAGCTAGTATACAAACACAAACACACAAAATAATTAAATATGATAGAATGCATCTCAAATTAAAACACAAATTTTAAAAACTTGTTCAAGTATCTATGTGGAATATGGCTACAATACACATACATGTACATGATGATATACAATCTCAGTGTCTTTTATTGATCGCTGTCATAACTGTTCATTTTCTTTCTTAAAGGTATAACATTTGTTTTTTAAGTGAATATGAAAACCTGCATTCCTTAACTACTACATGTAACCATTAATGCTTTCTATTGCAAGTCTAATTAGAAATGACGCCGGAAGCATGTACCTGATCAAAAGATTTTCGACTGATGAGAGAAAACATTTTAGCTTCCATCTTAATGTCATTACAATTACTGCCTAATATCATGAATAACTGTTTGATACTGGGGTTAATATTATAGTTGTCGGATAGAAATACAATGCCTTATATCAGGAATTAAAGTTTGAGACTGAGATATATAACGATACACAATCTACACAACTGGTCGTACCGTGTTCCCTCTTGTTAATATTTTTGGGTTCAAGGCTTTCACATGCACTTTTATCATTGTAATGTAAAAGACTTTTTTTTATATTACCGACTTTTGACTCCGGATTATATAATTTGTCGACTGGTTACCTTGAACATCATGGTACTCGGTCAAGTAAGAGCAACCAAAATAAGAAAAATCAAACATATAATTTGTATAATTGAGGGGAACATTTACTGTTTCATCGGCAACAAAACATACTCGTATACAATATGTTCGATTTATGTAATTTTAAATTAGACATTTAGTTTCGAGGCTATCAGATACATTTAAGATAATTTGATAAGCTGTTAAATGAACAAACAAGAATTTTATCATACACGTCAACTGTCACTATTTGTTGGGAATGGATGCTTCAAACTGTAAATTTTGAAAGTGCAATTCTATTTAAAACAAAACGATCAATTTAATCATGGGTTTGGCATTGTAAAAGTATAAAGAAACAAATAAACAACGTTAAAAAAATATATGAAGGATCCTCTAAAAATTGATGGCAGGACTATGAGAGCCATTATGCATGAAAAACCGCTTTGGACATTTTGAAATGTTGACAGGTTTGCTTTATACATAAAAAAAAAAATAAAAAAAAAATAATAATACTTTATGACGCGTCTGTTCGTTTGTTAGTTACGTTTTATTGTATTTTTTTAACCTTGAGCAACAAGAATGATACATTTTAAAATTGTTTAAATGCGCATCTGGTGCATCAAAATTCTTAACATGAACCAATGATGATTAATAGAAATAAGAATTGTACCGTCAACACTATAGTTCTTCTTTTGCTTTGGTCTCGAAAAAAACTTAGTTCAACTATCTTAAATCTTGTGTATAGACACATACATGTCTTTCCTATCATCTACATACTTCAAAGAAATTTCTCTTTAGCAATCTTGTAGAATTATACAACAAGTCTTATCACATAAAGTTTTCAAACCCGTATCTCCATCTCTATACAAGTTTTATAATTCAAACAATATGTGTCTTATCATCAACATATTTCAAACACACAATTTTATCTCTATACCAATCTTATAAAATTAAACATAACAAAAGTAAATGCCAAATGTAAAATGAGTCCTTCCATGAGCATACATCAAACAAATTTCTCTTTAGCAATCTTGTAGAATTATACAACAAGTCTTATCACATACAGTTTTCAAACCCATCTCTATACAAGTTTTATGAAACAAAACAATATGTGTCTTATCATCTACATATTTCAAACACATAATTTTATCTCCATACTAATCTTATAAAATTGAACATTACAAAAGTAACATGCCAAATGTAAAAACATAATTTACCTGTAGACTTATGGATAACAGGCAGATTCCTTTAAAACATTCACTTCCGTTAACAATGCATCTGAAATCATACAGATATTTTCTCAATGATTTAACGTGACTTTCTTCAGATTTATCTTGATTCTACCAAACCGGAAGCACGTGATATACATAGAAGGCAATGCAAATCAATGTATTTTATTTGAACAGGTTGTAGTGTATCAATAGCCATCAATTAATGTCTTTATAATTAAGATTTTAAAGTCAATATACAACAGATTGATTAGCCAATACAATAATTGACTAATGGGATTTGAGAGATTTACTACAGCTAAGTAATCTATTTATTAAGGGTCAATATCTCTCAATAACAATTAGTTTAGATCATCCATATTGAAATTTATAAATTCGTGTTTCATGTTTATGTATGTTATGAATTGTGTTTACAATGGGTGGGAGGTTTTTCAATGCTTTTCAGCTATTTTTAATTGTTATAACAATTGAAGAAACCAATTCTTCCTGGTTATTTTTGCCAATGGCTACTTTGTCTTATAAACGCATAGTAAGCAATCCTTCTGGAATAGATTGATTATTATGAAATTGTCAATTTAGTTTCACATTTCCTTGTCTCGGACAATTCCAGAAGTAACAAATAACAGACCGTTTTGTTTGCCAACGCCAACTGCTAATATGACGCTTGCTAAAACTGTTTCATTGGGTTGCTGATCGACTTGAGTCATGTTATAATATACCTGTATTAAGCTGTTTAATCACACACTGTTAAAGTTTTTAAAAAAACTTGTCAAATACATAACTTCCATCTGTCTCTATACAATCCTGGTGAAAGGTTCAAAACTAAACGTTTCAATTATTTCAGAAACACCCACAGTGACTGTGCAAAGATGTTGCCAATGACTGTAACAATCAACAACGGAATTGACGCCATACGTCATCCAATCAGAAAAAATGTGACATGTCATATTACATTGAGATCGCAATTGACCTAAAAGTTATTTTAATGTCAAATCTGTATGTTCTAACGAGCAAGGCTGCAACTTTCAACTACAGGTTATTATATATATGTGGATGTGTAGTTAGTAGTTATAAATTTAGTTCACTACTTTGTTTTGGACGCCAATGATTCTAAACCGGCGTTGTCAGTTTCTCTTACGAGATTTGAATGTCCGCTTAGTTTCTCTCGCCTCTTACGAGACTTTAATAAAACATTGAATTGTAAATATAATTTAATTAAAAGTCATATAGCTGTAAATACAGAAATCAATTAGCTTAAACTAAAAGAAATATTTTTTTCATGTTTTTTATTTTATTTAAACTTTAAATCATACAACGATAGAACTGTAAAATCATTTAACACCATACTATAGTTTAAACAATTAAAAAGCCTACCTGCTGACACAATATTTGTTATTTGCATTTACACCAATGTTAAGGAATTTGTCACTGAAACACGCACTATTACTCTTGATAAAACCCCAACGTATCCCGTATATATCAAATCATTAAATTGTCCTTTTGACAGTGCTTTTAAATTAAGCAAATCGATGTGTCTATTTCAGTATAACAGAAGACATTTCTGATCATCAATTTATTTATAAATACACTTAATGTTTTATTGTCGCCTTTCATTGATCATCATACTAAACTATTAATAGACACTTCTGCGATGACATATTTGAAAATATTAAAATTCTATTACCTATATGTTAATAATTATATAATGTACGTAATTAAGAGGGCGTTTGTTCAGGGCTATTGGTAAACGTTTGTTCAGGGCTATTGTTATACGTTTGTTAAGAGCTTTGTTTGGTCTGTTAAACTAAAGTGACACATACTGTCCTTTGTGGATATCTGTCTTATTGGCAATTATAGTTAGGCAGCTAACCACACAAATCATGCAAATGGTGATACAAGCATGAAACTTTGTAAGAACATGCCTTTAGGTGTTTGTAATCATATTAGGGGGGTAGCCACGAAAAAAAATCATCCGATCATGGCGGCCAACTTGGATTTTTGAAATGACGTCTTCACAGCGAAAAGACATTATATTTATGGTCAGTTTTAGTTGTATTGTATCCAAAATGTTTCAAAATGGAGTAAATCATTGTTTTATAAGATAAGGTATCACTTTCGGTAAATTATCGGTCGATAACCCACTCCTGGTTTTATGAATATCCTGAATGTGACTGTTTTATAACCAGAATAATGTCAGTTGTTATATTCCACAAATCTTTGACTTATCTTCGATTGCTACATTAGGTTCGATAGGTTATAGGACAATAGAGGGCGCAATTTTATCCTAGTAAACCTTTTTGAGAGTGTGTGTCCTCATTGTTATAAGACGTGGCTCGGTACTTGTCTATCCGAAGTTCATATTTTTAGTTACGAAGTTTTTTTTTGCAATTCTGATCGGATACTGATTTGAAGGAGTTCTGTCCTTATTATAAACACAATTCTATAATGATAATGTTGTTAATACATAAATTAACATAGTTAGAAATGTAATCTTGAATTTTATACAATTTCTAGAATTTTACCTGTGAGGTTTCTATATGAAGCGTATTTTTTTCAGACACACCCTCCTCGTGCACTTCTATAAAAGTTGATTAGTTTCACTCGGTTCTTGTTTGCTGTTGCATTTATTTATTGCTCAGATAATATTTCCGTTATAGTTCTATAAGTTCATTGTTGATTACTTTTGTTAATATAATAGTTACTAAGTCTTTGAAATGGCGAAAAGAATTCGCTTATCAGCTTCTTCAGCAGATAGTTGGGAAACTGATTGGACAAAATGTTGTTTGTGCCAGGAGGTCACAACAGACCTACTAAAATCGTCAGACGAAGGATATGCAATGTTAGGCAAAAATATCCCTCTCTTTCATGAATTAAATGCCCTCCCTATCCCTCTTGATATTCGGCGATTAAACCACGGAGAGGGTATTGAAAGCACAATGAAAAAAGAAAATGCCAAGTACCATAATTTGTGTAGGATAAAGTTCAATAACACTAAACTTGATATAATATGTCACCGATACCATCTGGAAGTTCTAGTGATTGTACGTCTCCTAAACTTTTTAGGTGTACTCCTCGTTCTAAAGATCAACAACAAAATCCAGTTGAAAATGTGCATAAATGTTTCATTTGTGATAAAGTGTCACCTTTATCTGTCTTAAGAGAGGCAATGACAATGAAACTAAACCAACGACTAGTGGATTGTGCAACAGCTCTTCAGGATAAACAACTGTTGGCAAAGCTGAGTAGTGGTGATGTTATAGCACAAGAGATGAAGTATCACCCGTCTTGTCTCGCAGCTGTATATAATAGAGAGAGATCAAAGAAGAGACACACAGAGATCGAAAGCAGTTGCACACAGGAGGAAACTATAATGAAAGAAACTGCATTAGCTGAGCTGGTCACATACATTTTTGAAACTCAAAGAAACTCTGAAGAGTCGGTTGTGTTTCGATTAGCAGACCTGGCAAACCTGTACGAGGAAAGATTGGCACAGCTTGGTTCTTCTTCTGAACAGGTACATTCTACTCGCCTTAAGGACAAGCTATTGCAAAAGATGCCAGAACTAGAAGCACACACAAAGGGCAGAGATGTACTTTTGATGTTTGAAAAAGATATAGGACCAGCTATAGCCTTTGCTTGTGATTATAATGACACCATGCATATGGCAAAGACGGCCGAAATGATTCGCTGTCAATTAGCTACAACGAAGACAACTTTTTCTGGATCATTGGTCTCTGAAGATATCGATGATAGCATACCACCTCCATTGTTACAGTTGGTGAAAATGATAGAACATGGACCTGATATCAAATCACAGTTAGACAACGTTTCTACAAAGTCTGACTTAGCCTTGGCCCAACTTTTAATGTTCAATTATCACCCAAATAGCCAAAAGGTTACAGTACAACAAAGACATTCAGCTGATCGTGAGACACCATTTTGTGTGTATCTTGGACTGTTACTCTTTGCAAAAACCAGGAAAAGACAGCTAATAGACACATTATTTCAACATGGGTTATGTATCTCTTACGATCGGGTACTTGAAATATCAACGCAATTAGGTGAGGCTGTTGTTGAACGTTATTTGAATGAAGGTGTGGTATGCCCGCATTATTAAAGGGCAAAGTGTTTACCACAGCTGCAGTCGACAACATAGATCACAATCCAAGCTCAACAACATCAAAATCATCATTTCATGGGACCGGAATCTCTATTTTTCAACATCCAATGAAAGATAATATCGGCGTTAGAAGAGATGAGTTAATATTACCCACACATAAACCAAATTCTAAAAAGGTACCTGAACTTCCTGCTGCTTATATGAATATGAAACCGGCATATCTTGAAACAAAACCAGAACCTCTCATTTTGCCTGACGATATTACTAATATACTTAACCACGATTATCTGTTCATGAGTTTGCAAAATGAGTATGAGTGGTTAAATACGGTGAGTTTAACAGGTGAAGATCTTACGTCCGAAAATATTTCATGGTCATCATTTCATTCCTCAGAGAGACGTGGACCAACTGTTGAAGTGAGTCTAAGCTGCTTAATGCCATTATTTCAAGAACAAGCTCACTCAGTTGCTACCATAAAACATTCGATGGATAAGGTCAGGGATGTTGTGTTGTTTTTGAATCCCGGCCAAACTCCAGTGATTACAGCAGACCAACCGCTATTTGTTTTGGCAATGCAAATTCAATGGGAATGGCCAAATAAATACGGTGAAAACAAATTCGTTGTTATGTTCGGTGGATTACATATTGAGATGGCATGTTTTAAGGTTTTGGGTGATCTATTGCGAGATAGTGGTTGGATCGAGGCTTTATCAGAAGCAGATGTTGCATCCTCTGGGACTGCAGAATCGTTCTTGTGAAGTTCTAATACTCCTAAAACTAGACTAGCACATCAAGTTACCGCATGTGTACTGTTTGATTTACTTATGTCTGCTTATGAATCTTCTATTAACGAAGATCCTAATGAATCAATAGAATTTGACAATTTTATACAATGGTGTGAAGAAAGAAAAGTAGGTAGACCTCATTTTGAGTTTTGGTATTCGGTTCTTGAATTTCAGCTGTTGGTTTTTTCGTACATTCGATCATTACGAGAAGCGGATTTCGAGCTTTATAAACAAACGTTGTCGTCCTTGATTCCATACTTTTTTGGACTTGATCATATCAACTATGCTAGATGGCTCCCTATTCATCTTCACGATATGGCATCATTAGAAACAAAAACCCCAGACATATACAGAGAATTTATAAAAGGGCATTTCACTGTTAAAAAATCAAATCGTGTTTTCTCAAACATGGCGATAGACCAGGCTCATGAACAGAACAACGCTATTGTTAAAGGTGATGGTGGTGCTGTAGGGCTGACCGAGGATCCCGCCGCTTTGAGACGGTGGATGGTGGCCGGGCCAGAAATCAGTAGACTGATAAGCCAGTTCGAGGAATATTCGTCTAGAAGAAAGAACACAGATGATAGACATCATGACAATTCTATGTCTATGCAAAAAGATTTCATTGACAAAGTGAGAAGTCTTAAGGCTGTCATGAATGATTATGGAAATCCATTTCTTGAGGATTCTGAAGATATTTACAAGATAGACAGTAAAGATATTGTACAAGCAGGCACAGGGAAACTGTCACAAATTAAACAAGCTGGATGCAATCAGTACGCTGACTTCAGAAACAGAATGCAGAACACGGCAAGCATCTATGAGCCTATTAAGAAAAATAAGTTTATGTTGTTCAGTCGCCAACCAAAGAAAAGTTCATGTGAAACAAAAAGCAAGCTTGACCTCGCCCGAGAAGACTGCAGTTTGTTTTCAAGGCTTTTCATATCCTGTCAAAGCAGACAATGTGATTTGGAAGAGTTTTTCAGCCACGAAAATCAGAAATTTCCGCCATCTTTGTCTCAAAGTGGAAAAATCAATATTGGCGTCAAATCATAGCTTATGGAAATTCTAGAAGCTAAGGGAAATTTACCAAGAGAGGAACCTGTAACAGACATGGTAGTTGTTGATGGTGCGGCTATGGTCAATTCAAGACCACCGCGTGGAACATACACTTTTGATGAATACGCAAAAGATGTGATTTTGCCGTACATTATCAACCTTGCTTCAAAACATGCCAGAGTAGATGTTATCTATGATATTTACATAGAAAACAGTCTTAAAGCACAAACACGTAAAGCGAGGGGTGCTGGATCCAGGAGGAAAGTTGTCGGCACCAGTAAGACTCCGAAAGCTTGGTCAAGCTTCCTTCGAGTGGACGAAAACAAAACGGAATTGTTTTATTTCCTTGCCGACAAAATTTGCTCGATTCAATCTGACAAAATTATTTTTGTGACTAAAGGCGAAATTGTTATGACAAATTCTAATGATGACCATGATGATCTGAGTCCATGTAATCACGAGGAAGCAGACACAAGGATATTTGTTCATATCAAAAGTGCAGCTGAAAAAGGGTGTAAGTCATCACTGATAATCAGCTCAGACACTGATGTAGTGGTTTTGGCGGTGTCACTTTTTAAAACACTACAAATAGAAAAACTTTGGGTTGCCTTTGGAAAAGGAAAAGACCTGAGATGGCTTCCGATTCACGAAATTAATCATGCCCTTGGTCCTAAATCAGAAGCTTTGCCATTTTTTCATGCTTTTACTGGATGTGACACGGTCTCTGCTTTTCGTGGAAAGGGTAAGAAATCGGCATGGCAGACGTGGGAAATATTTGATGATGTAACCGAGGTCTTTGAAAGATTAAGTAAGAAACCTGAATTGGTCAGTGACGCTGATATAGAGTTGATAGAGGCATTTGTTGTGGTTATGTACGATAGGACTACAACAACATTTGACATCAACGAATCCAGACTTGAACTGTTTGCACGCAAACAAAGACAGTATGACACCATTCCACCAACTAAAGCTGCTCTGCTTGAACATACCAAACGAGCTACATACCAAGGTGGCCATGTATGGGGACAGGCAGTCATACATGATCAACATCTACCTAGTCCTGGTGATTGGGGATGGGTTAAGGAGAACGCAGATGGAATGTGGATTCCTCATTGGACACAATTAGCAGCAATTGCTGCATCTTGTCAGGAGTTACACAAATGTGGCTGCAAAAAAACTTGTTCTGGTAGATGTAAGTGTTACAAAGCTGGCTTGACCTGTACAACTTTGTGTTCATGCAGTTGTTAAAACTAAACAGAATACATCGGAAAATATCGTAGAATATTACACTGATCAATCCTCCACATGTCTAACATATTCATCGATAGACCAAACGGAAATTTTCATCATATATCTATACCACTATTATTTCACTTGAGTGTACGAACTTTTTCGACCAAAACCGGAAGTGGTGCTTTTTTTTTTACAATTGTTGTATGTTTGACATATTTTCATATCATTTTATTGTATTTCAAATAGTTTTCTTGACATATATAGCGTTTAAAATGGTTAGGACAGTTTTTCAATGTCAAAGATTGAGCAAAATGATGTCTATTTTGAATTCAAGATGGCCGCCGTGAAAAAAATCGAAAACATGTTGGCTACCCCTCTAATATGATAAAGTAATACCTATTGAACGTCTATGCCAAATCCCTTGCTTGTATCACAATTTGCATGATTTTGTCAAATTTCGGTACTAAGCCGCCCCACTATTATAGCACATTTCTTTAATTTAGATATAAGATAGTAATTATCAGAACCAACAAAGATGACAACAATATCGTCATGCGGCGTGACGGGAAACACAGGATTTTCCCGTTGTGGCGTATGGCTGATAATCATATGTCCCTACTCTTAAATAATTAAAAAAGCTATTTATCTCAGAGTATTTATTCAATTTCCAAAACGTGTCAATCAAAATTAGTGTTAATATAAAAATAGGAATATGTAGTACCATTGCCAATGAGAGAACTTTCCACAAGAGAACACATGACGTAAAGTTTACGCCTATAGGCCACAGTACGTACGTTGTTTTGTTTTGTTGTTGTCAATACTGATCAATACATCTCTTTGTCGTTTCCGTTTATCATTTGACATTCTTGATTAAGTGAACTGGGAAAAGATGCATTCAGCTAATGATGAACAATGAAATCCAATTGATGCTTGTCATTATCAACAATAGACGGCTAGTTCATGTCATTTTTTGAGTGAGTTTTGTCAATGCAGTTCAACCTTTCTTTAGTTTTAAAATATGAAACCTTAGTGAGTACAGCTTTATTCATCTGACAGATAGTTGTATTACACAATTCATCTTCTAGGCTTTATTTGAACGCATAGTTCAAACCAGCTGCTGATCTAAAAATTGACAGTCTTCAATACGGAAACGAGACCACATCCGTTGAATAAGAAAACATATTATTTTCATATACCGTTCTGTGCTAAAAGAGGGACGAAAGATACCAAAGGAACAGTCACACTCCAAACTCATAAATCGAAAATAAACTGACAACACCATGGCTAAAAACGAAAAAGATAAACAGAAAAACAGTAGTACATATGACACAACATAGAAAACTAAAGAATAAACAACACGAACCCCGCCCAAATTTAGGGGTGATCTCAGGTGCTCCAGAAGGGTAGACCCTTCTCCACAGGTGGCAGCTGTCGTGTTTATGTTTATGTTATGACAAATCAATTGTCAATGCAGTTCAACCTAATTTTAGTTTTAAAATATATGAAACCTTAGTGAGTACAGCTTAATTCATCTGACAGATTGTTGTATTACACAACCCATCTTCGAGGCTTTATTTGATCTAAAAATTGACAGTCTTCAATACGAAAACGAGACCACATTCGTTGAATAAGAAAGCAAATCATTTCCATATACCGTTCTGTGCTAAAAGAGGGACGAAAGAAACCAAAGGGACCGTCAAACTCATAAATCGAAAATAAACTTACAACGCCATGGCTAAAAATGAAAAAGACAAACAGACAAACAGTAGTACACATGACACAACATAAAACACTAAAGAATAAACAACACGAACGCCACCAAAACTAGGGTTGATCTCAGGTGTTCCGGAAGGGTTAGTAGATCCTGCTCCACATGTGGCAGCCGTCGTGTTTATGTAAATGTAAAAATGTATTTTGTTAAGCTTTTTACAAAGTTCTCAGTTTTGCCTGATATCAACGCTTAACAAAATAAAGAAATCGCTAAGGGGCAATCATATGTGGCAGAAAAAGGACTTTACCATGGCCAAAAAAGAAACAACAACAAAAGTACCAGGATTATAATTTAGTACGCTATACGCGAGTTCCGTCTACATAAGACTTATCACATGCATCAGTGACGCTCATATCAACATATCTATAAAGCCAAACACGTACAAAGTTGACGAGCTTTGTAAAATCCAATCCTAACACCCAAGCTCCATACAAGGTGTTTCAAACATATATTTAGACCAACTAGAATAAGATGATCGACCATTGCCTTGTTCATCGTCAGGAACTCAATCTATTGCATGATGACTTTCAATCTAAAAAAATAATTTTCCTACGAGCTCTTTTCAGAACACATGTTTCATGTTTTGCATTGACGTGTGCTTGCTATACATTATTTTATTCTGCAAAAAGTAAAATAACGTTATATCGAAGGAAAATTCAAAATGGAAAGACCCTTAACAAATGGCAAAATAAGTTTGAATATCCCTTTGGTATCTTATTTCTCTAAAACAAACAATGGAACAATCTAATTTTTACCTAAATCTATTATTCAATAAAAGGATAGTCACTAAAGTCAATAACATAGTGTTTTTAAATATTCATAATCGCTCAAATTAAGGTCATCCCTCAAGAAATTTTACGGTCGCCATCATGAGCTGATTGGACATTATGACAAAAGTGTGTCAGAAATCAAATCTTATATTCTTCCTTAGTCATAAAAACCATTCATCATTAACAAACTGAACAAAGAAATAACACGACGGGTGCCGCATACGGTGCAGGAAATGCCTACCCTTCCAGAGCACATGATTTCACTCCCGGTTTTTTAGTGGAGTTCGTATTGTTTCTTAATTATGATTTATAACTGTTAATGTAAATGTCCTTTGGTTTTGTGAGTCTGTGATTATTTACTCCTTGGTTTTGATTGCTATTGTCTTTCTAAAGTTTTGCTTTAAAAGAAGGACAAAAGATACAAGAAGGACATTAAAACTAACAGATTGCAACTAAACTGACCATGGCTAAAAAAGAAAAAAAAGACAAGCAGACAGATAAACGTACACAAAACACACCATAGAGACTAAACAAATTCGAACGCCATCAACATCTTGGGGTGATCTCATGTGTACCTGTAAACGGCTAGTATTCCTAATTTCAAACATTTCCCCTCTTTTTCTACAGGTCTTTTTGTTTTTACAGACAATGTTAACATACAATGTTCATACATGTATAATTTGTTGGAAATTTAAACAAAACAACATTCAATGGGTTTTAATAAGATTTATTTAGAAAATGCATGATAAATTTCCACTAATCTTTATCGAAATCGGAAGTATATGATGCCTAATTTCAAGGCTTTTAAAGAAACTTAAATACACATGATTTTGGCACAGAAGTTCGTTTGTGTGCGTCAACTATGATTGATCAATAGATAAGACGTTAGGGTAAGTTTGCATGATATTAAAGCTTAACAAAGAAGACAATATGGCAAATACAAAGCAATAAATCGATGCAGAACTGGCAATTCAATGGCAAAAAAAAAAGACCAAAATTAAACCAAAAATTCACTGAACACTACCTACTGCAGATTGAGCAACACAAACCTATCAAAAGTCGTGGATGAACTCAAGTGGTCCGGAAAAGTAAGTAGTTCCTTCCCACCCTATGCGTGTTGCACAGAACTATTGACAGCTAGGTTTTGTCACAACAGAAGACTACACGACATATCATTGGTATATTCATAGATATTCTGCAACGGTTAACACTACTTACTCTATATGGTATTCCTTTTTTTTACGTTTTTGTCGACAATATTCCAAAACAAAACAATTCTAGGGAAACGGTCAATGTAAGGTCTGAAGCATAGTATCAACTGGACAGGTATATACATCAAGCACAATGTTCTGTTGCAGCAGAAAGTGTGATTTTTCAAAACATTTTTTTTTGGTATTGAAAATTTTTGCAAAAAGTAAAACAACAAAAATATCGAACTCCAACGAAAATTCAAACGGAAATATCTTAAAATGGCAACATCAAAAGCTCAAACACATCAAACGAATGCAAAACAACAAAATCATATTTCTGACTTGGAACAGTAATTTCCTTGTGCAGAACATGTTGAAATATTGATAAAAAAAATGTTATTACTTTATAATGAAAGAGTATAGATTTAAAATCGCTGCACGTAAATTGAACGTTGTTTTTTGTGCATTTAATGGATTCAAGTTATTTTAAAACGTGTTTAAATGATGTTTAAATTTCTACTTGTCATTATTTTGACAAACCTGTACGGCTAATGATGTGAAACGACCAATTATTGCTGTTATTATTTCCGATGTGTATTAATTTTTTATAATGTTTTTTTATTTATGACCAAAATTCAGATAGTACATGTATCATCAGTTCAGTAGTGAGTACTTTTGTACTGATATAATTCATAACGAGCATTTTTTTTAATTTTCTGTTTTTCAGTTTAGAATTATAAAGAAACTAAGTTTCCTTAAGCACAATTAACATAAGACGAATCTGGCTTGTGTATTTGTGTTCTCTTTGGTAATAAAGCGCTTCTATTTTTCCAGCTCCTTAACATACTTTGCTTCCAAATATTTGACGTTGACCGTTCCTGATAATAAAAAAAATCCAGAAAAGCGCTTATAAAATCTACTAAGTCTATTTTTTTTTATCCAGCCTAAATATTTGATGTTAGCCGTTCCTGATAATAAAAAAATCAAGAAAAAGCGCTAATAAAATCTACTAAGTCTAATTGTTTTTATCCAGAGTAAAATGTTGCGATTAAAGCATTATCTCATTAAATCACAAAATAATTGTTTTATAGATTTTCTTTTTTTAACCTTTGAAAACAGAAATATGTATATGTGTATGACATAAAATCAATCAGTTGACAATCGTTTTGATTTAAAAATAAAATGATAAGGCATTAGACACTTCAAAACCAAGCAAAATTCCTATCAGAAAATTTTATTTGTATTAATATAGGATAAGGATTGTTTAATAATTCATATTTGTTCAGAGCGTGATAAAGCCAACAAATAAAAGCATTGTTTTGCAGCAATCATTTTGATGGCCGATATACACATCATAAAATATTAATGATAATACAAAAGGAACCATTCTAGAGATAAATAAATATTATATCGTTTACTATAGCGATTGGCATCCCTGCTTATACGAATGAACGAATATCTCTACAAATTGACACGAAGTCAGACGATAAAAGGCAATCGGGAATATAAGAAAAGCATTGGGTTACATTCGATAAATATCTATTCTGTTTTGCTATTATGGTTTCTTTTATTTTCATACAAGAACAAAGAGAACTATCAGTGACAATAGGAACGACTATCTCATCGCATTAACGGCGATCTATGCAAATAGACGAAAAGCCATACATGTATAACAAAAAAGACAACCTTTAATATTTAAACAGCATTTTGCGAACTTCTATAAACATCAATTCTGCAGTTGCTATAATGCTTAGTGTTAATTGAATTTAAACTAAAACAAACATAAGAACTGATATATAATAGTTATCAAGGTACCAGGATTATAATTAAGTACGCCATACCCGCGTTTCGTCTACATAAGACTCATCAGTGACGCTCATATTAAAATATTTATAAAGCCAAACAAGAACAAAGTTGAAGAGCATTGAGGATCCAAAATTCCTAAAAGCTGTGCCAAATACGGCTAAGGTTATATATATATATCGATTTCAGGGACGACTATACGAACGACTAGCAACACGAATGAACAGACTGCTGTGCAATTAGACGCAAAGCCAGATGAAAAAAGACAACCTGAAATATTTGAATAGCATTTGATATAAACATTCATTTTGAAGTTGCTTTAAGGCTTTGTGTTACTTGCATTATAACAAGAACGAACAGTAATATTATAACTGATTTATCGATTTCAGGGACAATAGGAACGACTATATATACTAATGAAAGGACTGAATTGCAAATAGACACAGCATTAGAAGATACATGGCATTCTGAAATATTTGAAAAGCATTTGGCAAACTTCTATAAACATCAATTCTGCTGTTGATCAATTTTGCTATTAGGCCGAGTTTTATTTTCATTTCAAGTTATACAAAAGTAAACAATAAATTCAACAAAATGTCTATTAGTATCGACGACCCAAAGAGTGTTGGAAATATTTTGATTGATCTGTGATAAAAGAATCATATTTAAACTGGCCATCAACCCTAGTCTTAATTAACGTCTATTTACTTTTTAACCCATTCCATCTATCAATATGATATATTTGTTTACATTTTATACATCTAAATGATTATTTGTGACAGGTTCATTTAACTTATGCCAAAATTAAAAACAAATACGTTTATAAATGTATAAAATTATTGTTAGAGGATGTCTGTTAAACAAACAGGTTAATTGTGAAAAATGAAATATACGGTAGTTTTTACATATTATGTCTGTTTATTTTGTTCACGCAACGTTGTCAATTTAATGGATATTTCTGCGACTGTCATACAAGTGAAAGGTTTAGTAAGCTATACATCCAGGTTCAATCCACTTTTTTCTATATAAGAAAATGCATGTACAAAGCCAGGAATATGATCGTTCGTTTGATGTGTTGGAGCTTTTGTTTTTGCCATTTGATGAGGGACTTTCCTTTTTGAATTTTCTGAGAAACTAAGGTTGCTCTACCTGAGGAATAAATTACCTTAGCTGTATTTGGCAAAACGTTTAGGAATTTTGGTCCTAAATGCTCTTCAATTTCGTACTTTATAGCCGTTTTACCTTTTTTGAATTCGAGCGTCACTGATGAGTCTTTTGTAGACGATACGCGCGTCTGGCGTAATTACAAAATTTAATCCTGGTATATATGATGAGTTTATTTAAAACCACTGGATCGATGCCACTGCTGATTGAGTTTTAATTCCCCGAGGGTATCACCAGCCCAGTAGTCAGCACTTTTGTGCTGACATGAATTATCATTGATATGGATGGTGATATTTATAAATTAACTATAAACAAAACTGTTTTGAATTTTTTAAATACTAAGGTTGAAAACGCAATTTACTTAATCAACAAACAAGCAATTACCACGAAAATAAATGAATACACACTAAGTTATAATTAGCTAATTAATATACAATTAGTTTAAACTTTGAAGTTAAGAATCATCATTTATCAGGTTAATCATTCATCAGGTTCAATCCACCATGTTCTACATTTGAAAAGTGTGGTGCTCATTTTCGCCATATCTTTCCATGTTTTCTACAGGTTATGTTCAGGTCTATATGTTTTTGAAGTATACTGATATTTATATATGAAGATAACTTCAAATGCAAAATATTCTTAAGCTTGACAACATGTGTGTTTGAAAATAATCATCTGAAAAGTTAGATTAAAGGGTGTATGAAATTGCCTGATGTTTTGTCAATGAGGGACACATATTCGCCGTTTTTTTTTACATCTATTTAAACCCAAAAAACTGCAGCTTTAATAAATATTTGTCAAATCAATTTTATTATAGATGAATAGCAGACATTTTTCAAAGGTTTACAGAACTGAAATTAAGGGCAATCAGTCAAAGAATTACCAAGAAATGCTTCTTTAAAAACGTGTTTTTCATCCAGGAAATTGGCCGAAATCGTTGTCCGTTTTTCCGTCCTTTGCGGTAAGTGCCGCAATTTTGTTGTAGTTTAAAAATAATCATATTTGTTATAAAATCTAATTTACCGGCATATTTCTTCTATTTTAGCCATCCTTTGAAGTTTTTACACGTCAAAATCATAAAACGGCGAAATTGTGTCCCCGACAAATATGTGCGCCCCACTTTACCAAGTCAGGAATATGACAGTTGTTGTCCATTCGTTTGATGTCATTTGTCATTTGGTTTTGCCATGTGATTGGGGACTTTCCGATTGAATTTTCCTCGGAGTTAGGTATTTTTGTGATTTTTTTTTATCAATTATCCTTCATATGTAGCATTGTAATTTTTTTATAAAGCATTTCAAACATTAAAAGACACCGGAAACATAGAAATGTTTGTATTTGATCAGTAGAAATAATTATCTCTCCATGTACAATTTTAAACGTTGTAATTAGAGAACCATTCAATTTGATGTATAATGGAAATCATTTAATGCAAATTTCAGGTATTTTGTTATATTGCATGTTGACATGCAAATACAAAATAAGTCCTTTACATGTTTTAATCTGATAAAAGCAAATGAGGGATGTGGGCCAATATTACCTGGTAAAGCAAACAAATGACATACCTTCATGCATCAAACATGTCAAATGCACTTGCAGAATTTAATCTGCATGTCTTAAATGTCAACCAGTATTATTGATAAACATCGGCCTAATGCTCTAAACTCCCATCAATAGCATACCTTCATTAGTCAATTACTTGAAATATCTGATATCATAGGGCTTAATTCACCATTTTTTAAATAATAAAATGCCTATACAAAGTCAGTAATATGACAGTTGTTGTCAATTCGTTTGATGTATTTCATAAGTTTTACTTATTGTCGTGTTGCAAAAAAATTTGTTTATGGTTTGATTTACCAATGTACCTTTAATCGGCTTGCAGACAAAATGAAAAAAAAACAAAAAAACACGTTAATGTATACTTATTATTTTAAAACTGGAAACATTGAGATGAATCAAACATAAGTACAAGAAAAGTGATGTTGTCTTTTTAACAAACTTCATGTAAGAATCGAGGGAAAAATCACTGCAGGGTACATGTGGTACAAAAACAAATTAAAAAAATAACTGAACTCCGAGGGAAATTCAAAACGGAAAGTCCCTAAACAAATGGCTAAATCAAATGATAAAACACATTAAACGAATGGACAACAACACGTTCTGTAAATTTTACATAATATACAGTTTTAATTGAATATAGTTTCAATTTAGCAGATTTAAATGTATTGGCAAACATGGTATTGTTAAACAACAGCTTCTTACCCCACCGCAACACATACTTATTCAGACATGTTAATTTGTGTTTATTCGCAAATATAAGTGCTTATTTTCTATTTTTGTGTTTTCTTGGATGACTGTCCGGTAAATTGAAAGTAGGAATCCTTAAAGTTCGATAATTCATGTATTAGGTATTGCTGTCGATATGCGCGAATCAGTTATTTTGAATATTTGTATGTCTTTATCAATCAAAATGATCAAGAAACCACGGCAAATTCATGGCACTTTTAGATCTAATTCCGTCAAATTAGTTCACCCTGTCTTTGAAAATGCGTAATGTTTATACAAAATACAACACCTTTATTCAGTGCGCGTTTTTCATTTGAATGGAAATGCATAATAACTAGTAACGAAGAGTTTGCTGTTGTATGGCTTGATGTACAGAGAAAAATCAGAGCTGACAAACTGTAAAATGTCAATTCATCATCCCAAAAACATTCAAAAGAAAGACAATATCCCTGGAAAGATGATGAAGCTTTCTAGTAAATTGGACGAGCTTTGTATTTAGTACTATATTGACGTTGTGTTTATAGTAAAAAAAACAATTCCTAGTAATATTAACCTGATGTTTTTTTCATTTCATATTTATTGATATGAAAGACTTGGTTTGAGATTAAAGATTCGCTAAAAATAGTAGGGTCGAGTCGTTTTGTTTATAGGGTTTAATTCATTAAAAAAGGTCCCAGTGACTTTCATGCTAATCTATGTCTTGAATTAAATTTATACCCGATTTACCTTCAGCATTTGGAAAATATCATATATCATTTATTCCCGCGTCACACTGTCCCGATTTTAATAAACGATGGACACCCGAATGCGAGAATTGTAAGTTCGTACGAAGTTGGTCCCGATCTCGTTAAAATACCAAAAAAAGTGACCGAAGCAAGTACGACGAATAACGATGGTGCCGAAATTATATACGATAGCAAAAGATGGACATACGAAGGTTAACCGAAGAAGGGTATTTAAGCTTCATATCTCAGCCGAAGCCTACACGATGGATCACGAAGGCTACACGATGGATTACTAAGGCTACACGATGGATTACGATGATGGCGCGATGGCCATACGATGTCTAAAAGACGTCGTGTACAATTTGTAATACAAGGCAATATCACCCTTGTGGACACTCTAAAACCAATATGCTTCAAAAGATTTTAACCACATTTGGTATATTGTTCCTCCTTGTAATGATCTGACATTTTTTACGTTCAAGGCCAAAGGTCAAGGTCATGCAGATGTACTTGTTTTTTCTCCTTGAAATAGCATAATACACAGGAAATTGGTTGCTCATTTTTTTATCTGCTGGTTCTTAAGACAATATTAAAGGTATTTCCAGTTACTGAATGTTTTGGTTGATTTCTAAAAAAATAGTTTATGTATCAAATATGCATATTCAATTTACCATTTTCTCTTTTCTGCATGTGTCATATACAAATATAGTGTCCATATTTGTCTCCAATATGTTACATACGAGGGGATGCCAGCCCGGCATTGCCTTGTTTGAACTGTAAAATGTGTGCACTAGTCTGAATAATCACCCATAATTATGCCCATGTTTACTGATCTATCTTAAAGGTAAGGGAATGTGTTCGTTGATCCCTTTTATTTAAAAAGAGCTCTTTCCAGGAGAATATCATAATTATATAGACAAAAGGAAGGATGTGGGGAAAGCAACAAATGCGGCAAAATATGACATATAGAAAACAAAATGGTTATGAAGTAAACATTCGTGTGACAAAAACTCAGACGATACATAATAAATCAGAATAATGAAGAAAAAGTTGGTTTCCCTATATACGTGTACCTGCAGAGTTGGTGTACGAGGCGCGTTTATGATTTTCATTATGTTACTTGATATGAAAAATTGACAAAAAATAATATTTTACTTTTCAAAAGTAAATCCTGAGCCTGTAATAGCTGCTCTTCTTGTTCCATTTGAATTAATAGAAAACAACGCTGTCGCCTTTCTTGTTCTCATAGAATCATATGATATGAGCTCCATGTTTTGTGAACGTCTTTTTTAACTGTCGTAATAGACTGACCAGTGCATATCACGCATGGCACTTTAAATGTATTTTAGCGCGAAAATTAACTTACATTTAGCTGGATTTATTGCCGTCGTAGTTCCATCTTGTCGCCTTCGTACTTTTATTTGATGGCAACACGACGGGATTACGAGGTCTTCACGAAGTCGTGTTGCCATCGTAAGACCTTCGGGTAGCTTCGTGATTCATTCGTGTAGACACCGTAATGTCAAAACTGCCCGATGGAAACGATGGAAACACGAATGCAATACGATGTTCAAAGATGCATTCCCGGTGACATAACGATGGTGAGGATGGTGATACGAACTCAATACGAACCCTCAACATCGGACGCACCTTTGGGGATTTTTTAACATGTTAAAAAATTAAGAACCCTTCCCGAAGTTGTCCCCGAAGGCTAGAAAAAGTGGCCGATGGTTCTACGATGGTTAAAGATTGCACTACGAATAGCCCGATCTGGATACGATCAGTCTCGATTTTGAAAATTTCCATAATCGTGTTGCCATCGGCGTAAAAATCGGGACAGTGTGACGCGGGCATTATGAAAGTACAATTGTAGCCCTATCTTTTGCAACAAGAAAAATATAGGATCATGCGGCATTTTTTGGCATTCACATGGCCTTGTTTACAAACACTGTAGATTCGCACTTTATTCCTTCACTGATCCATTTTGATCCATTTATCAAAAAATATTTATTACAAAAATTATCTACCAATCAAAAGAGCACATGACTTCAGTTTTTACACAGAAAGCTCTCCCCTAAATGGGCGGTCCCTGATGACGTATATTTATGTACTGAATTTACCCCTATAGTGTACACTCTTAAATGTTAGCATTTTATGTTTTTTTCAAAATTACTTGATCATGTACTCCAAACATTATATGGTTCCTTCCCGCTGCTTCTCTGAAAATCACGTAGTATTATTAGGTTACAAGCAGGACAAGGACTGGTCTGCTCGGATATGTGTCCGGGAATATCTTTTCACGACTGAGAATTGTGAGCAAGTACATTAACAATCCTACTTTACGTGTAATATTCATCTAAAGAGTTTACATTCAAAACAAAACACTTGGTATAGATTATAATATGAATGTTTAAAATTGACTTTGTTCAAATCTATCATTTTCCTATCGCATGTATATATAGTTATCAAAGGTACCAGAATTATAAAACGTCAGGAGAGCTTTGACAGGTTTGGATTTTTATTTGAAAAAAACCATCAATCATCATATCTAGATAACATCCTAAGCAATTAGAGTAATTATAATTGAAAATACATTTTATTTTTCTTGATTCGTATTTATAATCTGTAGTATAAATTGACTAATTGAAAGCGAATGCATTAACCTTTAAACAACTTTTAATTTGTTTAATGCCATAAAAGACATTCATTCAATCACGTAAAATGAATGCCAGCAAACATATTTAAATGGCAAAGAACTGGAAAAACTAAGCAAAGCAATAATGACAAGATGATAACATACCATAAATAATCTTTTCACCATTATCGTTTGGGTCATATGCTACTAGAATGTACCACTATAGATCGCAACGTTTTTATTTATTTGACTTCGTCCTTTTTTAAATATTTGGACTGCTGTCTTATTCGGATGAAATGTCATGCTGCTCAAATACTAAATGTCTCCCTTATCAGCGAAATAGGTTGCCTATGCACAGAAGTGAAATGATTACAACTTAAATAGGCGAAATATTTTTTAAACCGAATTTATAAATAACATAACAAAGAAACAAAAGAAAGGTTTCTTGCAGGGTTCTAAAATATCAGTATTTTTAAGAACTTGCATTTCATATTTACCAGTGAATTTTAGACTTTGAGATTACCTCCACTATAGAAGGTCTGCTTCATATCTTCAATTTATCTCGATATTTGCGATTTGGACATCGATAAAGTACTATTCCCTTCATTTGAAATATGACATAAGATGGTACCAGCTTGTATTATTTGTCATAAACCGTACATCTGGTGAGTTAATATATATTCTACCAGCATGACACGTTTTATAAATGCAGTTTAATTATTAACAAATGTCATTCGAAACGTTTTATTCCTGACACACAAATCGCAACTTCCGCTTGTCAACACACATTGCCTGTTTTTTTACTAGGCAGTTGACACAATAAAACAGACAAAATACCTATCACAACTGAATGCTTTATTTATCAACTTGCAGTGAAATGAGATTATTTGCTCCGTGCTGATGGCATGAATGTCATTTTTAGATGTCATACATTTTTTTCTCTGCTGATGGTGTTGATGGTGTCAAATGTATAGTTAATAAACAGTCAATGCGGTTGACAAGTGCATGTTGTGATTTGCTGTGCATGCACTAATCTTGTGTCATGAATGGATTTTTGTATTTTGTGATCATGGTAAATTAAATATGCGTGCTGATTTGGATGCAGTTTAAATGATATAAGAATTACTAATATATTGATAGGAAATCCAAAAGATTTTTACATTACTTACTGGATTACTCCTAAGATAGACAGACTATGCAATCTGTAATCTGTATAGCTATCGATGTAATACGATAAACCGCTGGCGTAGCTTTTGTATAGACAACAGAATAAATATCCGATGGAATGAAATAAACTTTCTTAGAAATGTCTTCTACTGGATTTTCTTTTTAACATCTGATATGTGATATCAAGGATCCTTAGAGTCGGTAATATTTTGATTAATTAATTGTAATAGAAGCATCTGTAACCTTGCAACAAATTATGGAACGCGTCTTTGTGTCTATTTACTGCCCAACTGATATTGTCATGTAGAAACTTGATCCTATCTCCGTATATATTTTTAAGATATAATGAACATTTTTACCAATTTTACACACTATATATATATACACCATGTCAGTTATTTTTTTTACCAAGCAATACAACAAGTTATCTGAACACTGATGATATTTTCTAATTAATGAAGTAGGGTGATATGTTGGTTTCAGACATTTTCAAGGTAGATTAAATGCTTGTCTTCTGCACAGTAAAAGTCATTGTTCAATACTTATGACCAGTGCTGCCATTTTAATATATAGCACAACAGTTCAACACGCATAATTTCGTAATAATATTGGTTATTGTTTTTAAACAAGTTGCTTCAATGAGGTTCGAATCTGCTATTTTGTAACATATTTGGAAATGTATTTAAAGTTTCGTTCATTATTGTAGAAATTGTATAAATAAATACAGCCAAATTTGCCCTGAGCAAGATCTAGCTATGATATTGAGGCCAATTTGGTCCAAGAACCCATTAAAAGTCGGTGCTGACATCAGATTTGAAGGGTGAAAACATCACGGTTACCAATATAAACCTACAACACATGTTCAACTTATTTGAAAATTGCCGTTCATCAA
The DNA here is from genome assembly GCA_037788925.1 of Mytilus galloprovincialis. Classification (NCBI taxonomy): domain Eukaryota; kingdom Metazoa; phylum Mollusca; class Bivalvia; order Mytilida; family Mytilidae; genus Mytilus; species Mytilus galloprovincialis. The sequence goes on from CM075339.1 coordinate 84,221,360, forward strand.
TTCAGAAGCTATGAAAAAAAATTATACCAACAACAACGAACTAAATCTTAGATGGCTTAAGCTTTAATAATTTTTAGCATAAAGCTAAGGTTATCAAATCTCTCTGTTTCCATAGATCATAAAGTTTTAAAATATTCGTTTTTGAGTGTTCTCCATGAATGATAATTTAAAAAGGCTCTACGGACGCATGGCATGATGTTTTCTCTTATTTATGTATTAAAAACCTGACGATAAGATTTTGCTACTGTATGAATTAAAGTACACCAAGTTCACGGTGATCTATAAGTATTATGTTGTAAACAAACTTTAAAAAATGTTGATTCTTTGTTTTAAACAGATTAAACTATTTTTCATGGTTTTAATGAATTGAAATATTTCTAAGTATAACTTCAACCATTTATAATATAACCACTCCCATTAAATCTACATTGAGATAATGAAAAACAACGAATACAAAAGAAAAATCGTGATGTCTGTTTCCGGTTTACCGTCAAAGACATTATTCCTAGCTTTACAAAATAGTAAATTAGGATGAAGATATGTATTGAGACACTAATTTATTGAACACTAGTGATAACAACTGAATCAATTAATCAATTAATTGGAAAAAAAAACGAAACTAAATCAAATGACAAGCTAGTATGAATAATAAGGAAAACACAAATTAGACAGTAAAGTTATTAATTATCAAAGGATTTCCAAGTGTGATACAATTTACAGATAAAAAAACCAACCTTATAAATCAACTCATCACAGATACCTTGCTTATCTTGAATGTCATACATCGTTTTATTTAACATGATCATATTGAGTATAAAGTGGAAGATCATTGACACCGAAAAAGAGAATGGTTTTGCCAAATACAATAAATATTCCCGAATAAGAAAATGACAAATAATTCGAAAAAATCAAGTTTGAAAAATGTACAGTTTGACAGTACGTTTCAATGCAACACCAAGTACTAGACTGTACAAATACATGAAATATGTCAGGAATATTCGAAATGTTACAATGTACATACACAGATAATATTAAATGCCAACTGCTTCTTAAAAAAACTGAAGAAAGTTCTTTGTAGAACTGATGATAAGAACTCCTAAGCCCATTATTTATTCTCTAATCTCATTTCATTTTGATAGTTACAGATAATACGATCTGGTATGCATTCTTATTACAAGCAAGTAAATAGTAGTTCTGAAACCAGGAGATATAAACAATTTAAAACTTAAGACTATAATTTTTAACACGTTTAATTGTAAATATCTTTATTTTCATTTTTTTCTCACCAACGATGTATCGTATGTTTGCCTCTAATTCAGTTTCATAGAAGGTAGGTTGTTAACAACAACGAAAACTAAGACTACGCAAAACGAACTCAACCAACACATTCTTGGTGTTAGAAACTAGTAGTTGCTAATTTCATGATTTATGTACATGTGTATCCATTTGATGTCAGCTCTGCTTAGGTTTTGCTAATCCGGATTTTTTTAAGCGCTGTGTAATATCTGTATCGAAGAATACTTAAAATATATTCCACTTTAATATTCACAACTCCGTCCCATTTTCCTCGTTGATGACATCACAGACCATGACCTGTACCCTGATCAGCACTTACAACGTGGCACATTTAATAATGAATGGATGATACACAAATATGAGTTCACGTACTTCCAATATATTTTGTATAGACGCTTGAATCAAACTAATGTTTGCACTTATTGACTTTCCTAAGAATTGAAAATAACCCTTTTTTTAAAATAGAATTACATCATAGTTAGAAATAAATCAATAGCTTGAAAATAAGATTATCCCGGTTACATTCTAATGTACTTAATGGTTTAAGTTTAAATGACATTGATTTTGGAGTATTATTCGAAAACAGCTGAATTAACAAATCTGACAGCCAACCAAGGAATTAATTTGATTTATGTTTAATAAAAATGATACTGTAAACCAACTTATTTTCGCGGATACTTTATTTCGCGTTTCACCTTTTCTTGACCAATTCGCGGCTATTAAATTTCGCGATTTTCTGATTTACTTGATGAAGTTTAATAAGGAAAGAACCAAGATGTACATATTCGCGACGATTTATATTCGCGACGATTTATATTCGCGTTATTTTTCTAGTCGCGAAAGTCGCGAAAAAAAATCGCTCGCGAAAATAAGTTGGTTTACAGTAGTCTGGGTCATACAAGTCTATTACATTATTTACCGATTGTAAATACCGGAAATCACCGAATCATTAAGCAGAACCAAGGAAAAAGAATATGTCATCATCAAATATCCTGAACAAAAGAAGAACAACGAATTGATAATCCTTGAGGTTTATACTGTGATAAAAACATTTGTTTAATTTATAAAGGAGTCAGGATTTGTAAGCTACAGGTGTAATTAGAGCACCACTAATGCTATGTTAAAACATCACCCAGAGAACATCACCCATATATTTTTTCAGCCCTCAAAAAATCTCAAATAAGTGCATAACACAGATCCAAATATGCTCCGATGAGTTGGATAACCTTTCTATTCACTTTAATATTTGAACATGTAACGTTTGATAAGTAAAAAATGAAGCAAATCTGCTATTATATATAGTAAAGTAATTTGAACTGATTTTTTTCCTTCTAAATTCTAAAGTGCCTTACTGCAGTGACGTCATTTAGAACTGTTTTACAGTCCTGATTGATCTAGTCTGTCCTGCTGACAGTTCTACTGTTATAACTGATTTGGATAGTTCTACCTAGAACACTTTTAGACAGTTCTACCCTAGAACTGATCCTTACAGTTCTACCTAGAACTGATCCTAACTGTTCTACCTAGAACTGATTTAGTCAGTTCTACATAGAACTGATTCTGACAGTTCTACTTAGAACAGTTCTAGGGTAAAACTGTTCTAGGGTAGAACTGTTCTAGGTAGAACTGTTCTAGGACAGGTTAGAACAGTTCTATGACAGATTATTCTGACAGTTCTAATGAGAGATTAGAAGTGATTTCCACTGTATATGCTTCATCGTTTGTTCGTGTATATGATACAGACGTTTTGTTTGTTATGTCTTTTTTTACGTGTATATAATAAATACTTTACATTTGTATATGCCTCTTCCTATTTTACTTGTTTACGTTTTATTTGTGTATGCATTTTTGTTTTACGTATATACGTTTTATTTGTATATGCCTCTTTGTTTTTACGTGTACATGTATATAATACATACGTTTTACTTCCTGCTACTGCTACATTGTATGTTTTATTTTGTATTATGTGTATACCTTTTATTTGTATATGCTTCATCGTTTGTTTCGTGTAAATGATACATACATTTTATTTATATATGCCTCTTCTTATTGACCTTGTATACGTTTCATTGGAATATAACTCTTCTTTTTAAATACACGTAAAAACTATATGGTTTGTTTGTATATACCTTTTTTTTACACGTATACGTTTTATTTGTATATGCATATTCTTGCTTATATAGCTTCATACTATGTGTTTTATGTGTCTTGATATGTGTTTGTTTTATTTCTGGTATATGTTTTCAATTTGTTTGCTATATTCAGATTGATTTATGTTATCTAACTAATTGAATAAGTACTAAGATCTAACAATCAATTCTAAATTCAATCACTGACGATGATAATTATTTTAATGATGTTGTTCAAAAACCATGGTGACTAACGTTTTCAATCTTAAATTATAATAACTTCCTGTCTTGTAATCAACCGGATATATTGTCAAGACGTCCATTAAACCCGGATGTGAAAAATCATTTCAAAATGTTTTAAAACGTGAAGCTTAAAATGGCCGCCGTGATAAGATGCAGTTATTCGGATTAAATTGAACTTTCCATTAAAGGAACTCGGCTATTCGTTGTATGAATTATCTGCAAGTCTCACAAGAGCAACTATGCAAATGGTTTAAGATGAAAGATAGAATATTGTCAATTTATTTTTATCATCTAAAACTGACCATTTATATTATGAATACAAGATATGGATGTCATTTAAACTATAATTTAAATAAGTGTTTGCTCTTTATCTAAAGCAATATACAATAAATTAGGCGGTTAGTTTTCTCATTTGAATTGTTTTACATTTGTCCTTTCGGGGCCTTTAATAGCAGATTATGCGGTATTGGGTTTCCACATTGTTGAAAGCTGTATGGTGACCTATTATAGTTGTTAATTTCTGTGTCATTTAGTCTTTTGTTGAGAGTTGTCTAATTGACAATCATACCATATCTTTTTTGTATATTGGTTATAAAGATGTATTGGCTAACTGAATAAGATGGTCGTTGTCAAAAACAGATTTATTTTTCAATTCTTCTCCATTTTGTACATTGTACTTTTAATTTTTAGTAAAGTTGAATATCAAAGGTATATGTTTCCCTATCATGTAAAACACGACCAACATACAAATAATTGATGAATAAACGAGTGGCATTAAAAACAACTCACTAACAGTATAATAAATTTGAGAATGACACCGACTCAACTAGCGAAAAGAAAACAGCCAAAGGCCAGAATGGGTCTTCAACACTGCGATAAATATCCCACACCCTTAGGCGTGCTTTAGCTGGCCCCTTAAAACATGTGCTCTTGTTCAGTGAGAGTGGACGTCATACTAAACTCCAAATCATTCTAGACTAAACAAAGGACTGAGGCTCCTGACTTAGGATAGGCGCAAACATTGGGCGGGGTTAAAAATATTTAGTGAGATCTCAACCCTTCCCATATACATCTAGCTAATATAGAAAAAACAAACACAAAGCAATACGCACAATAAAACTCAGTTGAAAAGAAGTCCGAGTCCGATGTCAGAATAGGTCAAAAAAAAACAACAAGCCAATGTAGAAAAACGAACACATAAACACGATAAACGTGTCTTCTGATGGTGATCTACTTTTTTTCAAAGATGACATTTTTAGAAAGCAATTAAAGCCTATGTATGTTAACATTTTCTTGCAAGTAACAGTTAAAAATAAAACTTAGAATGAACCTTTTTCCTTATGATACTATAAGAAAAAATCGGGGAAAATCTGGAATTAACTTCATCTTCTCTGTGACAATATTTAAACTGATCGCGGATAATCAGTACACTGCATCAGAAATTGAATTCATATTTGTTTTAGTATTGTCCTAATGTTCTTAAAAAAGTACATCCAGATCTAAGTCTACTTAATTTGCACATTTAAATAAGTGTTCTATAATTAGAGTAACACTTTTAGACATTTGAGTAATATAAGAAAATCACTTCCAATGACTTCCTTGCTTCAGAAAAGCTTCTATTGTTAGGATTGGTCATCAAAATCCATATTTCCATGTATGGTCAATGATAAAAATGTAGAAATGAAAAGGAAGGTTGAATAATTATTGACACAGATTTTCTTTAATTCATATATAATTACCCTTTTGATGTTCTCTACATAGGAAAATCGGGGAAAATCAGTAATCAATCAGAGACAATCAGTACTGTATTTGGGGAAAAATCACCTTCTGCCGTACTCGGTTACAGACAGTTTTAAAGGTCACGATGAAACATTGTACTTTGATCACCTTTTATGGTTTTATTAGAATAATCTATCTATCTATCTATTTATCTATCTATCTATCTATCTATCTATGTATCTATCTATCTATCTATCTATCTATCTATCTATCTATCTATCTATCTATCTATCTATCTATCTATCTATCTATCTATCTATCTATCTATCTATCTATCTATCTATCTATCTATCTATCTATCTATCTATCTATCTATCTATCTATCTATATATCTATCTATATATCTATCTATCTATCTATCTATCTATCTATCTATCTATCTATCTATCTATCTATCTATCTATCTATCTATCTATCACCATGTTCTCCATTTTAAAGTTACAACTTTTATTCGCCGTTCATGCTGTTCGTTCATTTTGCTGATTATTAATTGAACTCTGTAGAACATGCAGTTTTCACTGAATTTTACTATAAATAGTCGAACCAATTCAGTCATTGAGTTTAAAAATGACTACATGTATGTACACCGTCGAAATACATTTCACTGGTATATTTATACTATAAATTTGTAATTTTTTTTTATAACATTACATATATGAATGTCGTGTATTATTTGACCTTTTATCAATTAGCTTTTGGCGAGAGTATCAAATTTATTTCAGTCTGAATAATTAAAAATGTTTAATTGCTTTAAGGGAATATATGAAGTCGATATAATGGTGTGACTAAAAGTTAAATAAACCCGTAACAAAAAAACAACAACAATGGAACAAAAATAAGTTCGGAAAATTAATAAAAAAATGCATCTATTTTGCATGTGTGATGTTTGATAAGGGGATATTTATCCAGTGACATTTAATTAGAAAAAAAAATCGACAATTTATCATTTCGTTAAACTTTAAGCTTCTTTATACTTATAAATATATATTATTACTTGTTTTATATCGATCCGATGTACAGTGCTGGTGTGCTTATATAGTACATTCATGGTAAAGGCTGATCATGAATGACGGGTTTATGGATTTTGGTCATCCTGTTAACTTTTCCTGTCGGCATTTAAAGCTCTTTATACAGTAAAGCCTCCGATTTGCTGCGCAGGATGCATAAACACGCAGACACATCCAATATCGTTGAAGCTCTGTGTAGGATGAGTGCTGTGGTGTTATTATTTTTTAGAAAGTTACAACTCAGGAGGAGTTAATACATGAAGGTGGCTGAACCGACGTGTTGCTTTAATTACTTATTTGTCCTGAATATGTTTGAAATATTAACGATAAACAGCAACTATTGAATACTCTTACTCTCTATCCTCTTTATTATTGATTTTTGATGATTAATTTTAGCAGATAATGCATATGACTGGACACATTTAAAATATAAAGAAGTGAGAATGAGTTCAAATAATATATATTGTCTACACGACTAAGTATTTCATTTCTATTTATTTTGCAAAGCATTATTTATCAAGTATCTCGCACAACGTTTAGGACAACATCTTTTAAACATGCAACATGTATTCAATATAACAAAGACTTCAACACTTGTTCAACCCTTTATGTGTTCTACAGTATCAACGCACAAATAGATAAATATCGATAACCATACTATTGTTTTTAAAAATGTAAATACAAATTAAAAGCCTTAATGACAAAAAAAAAATGCCTGAAACACAGTTGAAATTTGAAATATTCTTTATATTTTTTGGTCCATTGTAGTCTCCCCCTTTTTTAAATTTTAGCACCATTTTATTCTCTAAACGCCATCAAAATTCTGGTATTTTGGTATTAGCGCATACTATGGTTCCCACATTCTCAGTTAATCGGCGCAAAATATGTAATCTAACTGTACTAAATGCAATATGGTTTTATTTTGCTTACATACATGTATGTATATTTTTATAACGTCCTATATTCTAACACCGATTCAACCCGACGAAATCGAAAATTGATAGTAAGATCCTTTTACCGATACTAGAACGACGCCATATGGTATAAAAATAAGGTGACAAGTTGCATGTAGATTGTCATCGAGACAACTATCTATCAGAGACTAAATTGGGTATTAGAAATTTGATTTTATACGTTACCGTACAGCCTTACATTACACATTTCTAAGTTATATCATTTGATTATTATAATGTAATTTCTTTTACTGAATTCTATAAAACAAAAATCGATTATGAAAAACGACATCGTTTAAATAATTCACATGCATTTCAATTGTTTATTAATATATGTGTACATGCACATGTACATGAATGCGTTTTAGATGATACAAACCGAACTTAAGCAGGATACTAGGAGACAGTATTAGTTTACTACATTTACAATATCGCAAAAGTTTACTTATACTTATCTATTTGTATAAGAGAATAGTGGTTGCAGGAGTAAGTTAAATATATCAAATATTTGTAGATTAATTAATCCATGTGCATAAATAAGGTACAAGTTTATCGAACAATGAACGTTGTGCGTTGGATGAAAGCTACAAAAACCCTACCATCACAAAAATAATAAAATTGCTAGATTTCTGACAAGTGCAATGTATACTACATTTAACTATTAAAAATATATTTGTGAGTATTAAATTATCCGTAATTTAATACAGTCACTTAGGCATTGTAAATCCAACTACAATCTAACATGGACAATTCATCGGTATAAAGCAGGTACTTTTGCCATAACTCTTGCTATCAAAAACTTCAAATTATTGCATATTGACAATATCGGCTAGCTCCATATATTTTAGAACAATATCATAAACTTATAGCAACTAGAACTCATTTTAACGATAATACGACAAAATAAACTAGTTCTATATACTACAAAAATATCACAAACTAATAGCAGATATAATGTTGAAGATAAAACAACCATAATCTGCAATCAATAAGTGAACATGATATAAACTTGTTAAAAATACACTTACATTAATTGAATTTCTTCGTATTTCTTTTATCCAGGTAATACTACATTAAAGACGATTTAGTCACCGATCAATCCCACTATTTATTTCTCATCTAACATCTTAATGATTACTGTTTCCAGAAACAATTCCATAAAACTTAAAATAAAATATCCCAATTAGTGATCCATGACCGGAAAACATTTTTTTAATCACGTGATTGCATACTTTTAATTGTTCAATAAAATCATTTTCATGTCAGTAGCAGGATACATACCGTCACTGTGGGATGTATGCATATTATCCAGGTGTGTAGCCTTAGTTAAGTTAATTTTGTTACTTCTGCTGGGATGAATTAATGTTTAGTAAGAGTCATACAGAAATATATTGATAAAATGTTGTATAGATCTATGTATTTGAAAATTGCTTCATTAATTGAATTTCAACTTCCGAATCAACTTTCGTTGAAAGCCTTATTTATTAGATCACATGATTTTTATATAAGTAGGTAAAGCATTGGCATATAGGAATACAAGAAAATAAAAGGCTTCGATTAAGAAAATAAGCGACGCAAAAACAACAAACAATCTGCAACAATAATTGCTAGGTTGGTACACACATGGGATACAAATGGTCTCTTAAGAAGGTTTGACAGTATAATTTCATTAAAAGTCATATAGCTGTGCATACAGAAATCGTTTGGATTTAATATACAGATTTTTTTCGAGATCATATTTTAATTATATGACAATACGGTCTGGTTATTTTATAATAGCTTTCGACTGTAAATATATTTCACGCTCACAGTACAGCTTCCAACAGAATGACCAATAACTTGATATAAAAATAAAAAAAAAGTTTTCTTAGTTTGATATAGGAAGTCTAGATATTTCGATATGTGCAGCAATAAAATGGTTCGATTAAATACGAAAAATAAACCAAAATGATTCTGCCGTATGGCTAAAGTCCGGACCTTTGTCCTTGGTGGATATATCGGTCTTATTGACTATCATTATTACATTCCTTGTGTCATCTTAATTTATTTTAAGTATTATAGAAAGATTTGTAAGGAAGCCATATACGTTTATATCATAAGTGATTATCCATTTGGTATCATATGTCTTCCTGTTGTTTCTCTTAAACAAACAATGGAACAATCTTCATTTTTCCTAAATTTATTATTCATTGAACATTTATTTACTTAAATCAATCACATGGTGTTTAATATTTATAATTGTTATTTTCTGAAGTTTTGCTTTAAAAGTGGATCGAAAGATACCAGAGTGACATTCGAACTCATAGATAGAAAATGAACATACAACGCCATGGCTAAAAAAGAAAAAAACCCAAGCAGACAGATAATAGTACTCAAGACACAACATAGGAAAACTAAAAACTAAGCAACGCAAACCCCACCAAAAACTGACGGTAATATATGGTGCTCCAGAAGACTTTTGTGTGATAATGTTCCATATCGGGTGGAATTAGTTTTTCTGACTCGAGTAGAACGAGAGTTTATGTCGTCATGAGCTTTTGAAATTGATGTTTCATTGACAGCCATGGATTAACAGATTATAAATGGTCTTTTAATCTCGCGGATGTTCTCAGCTTTATCGCATTTCAGGTCTCTGTCGCCCTTCGATAAGATTGTTGTCGAAAAAAACCATCGATACTGTTATATAATCATGTATTACTAAATAGCTATCATTCTAAATTTCAAACATTTTCCCTCTTTTCCTAACTAACGTCTATCTTTTTTTTAAAGAAAATCTTTAAAAGCATTAAACACCATACTGTAGTTAAAACAATAAAAGCCTACCTGATACAATATTTATTATTTGCATTTACACCAATGTTAAGGAAATCGTCACTAAAACACGGACACTTACAATTGATAGAACCCCAACTTATTCCGGTATATATCAAATCATTAAATGGTCCTTTTGAACGTGCTTTTAAATTAAGCAAATTAATGTGTCTATCTAGGTATAACAGAAGACATTTCTGATCATCATTCTATTTATAAATACAATTAAAGTTTTATTGTCGCTTTGCATTGATCATCGTACAAACCTATTAATAGACACTTTTGCGATGAAATATTTGAAAATATTGACAATTTATTTCCTATATGTTTATAATTGATAAACTGTACATGATAAAGAGGGCGTTTGTTCAGGGCTATTGGATGGGCCTTAAACTGTAGAAGACTTCGCAATCTGTAAAGCATGTCATGATACATAGACACTTGTATTCGATGACACATTTGTTAGTATTGACGATGAATTTTTAATTGTTTGAAACGTATGTGGTTAGGAGTGTTTATAGCCATGTTTTTGGTTATTAGGAAAGCATCATTTTATTTAATCCTTCCAATATATACTCCCTTCTGCGATGACCCATATGAAAATATTGACGATTTATTTCCTATATTTATAATTGATATACCGTTATATTTATAATGGATATCTTGTACGTGATTAAGAGAACGCTTGCTCAGGACTATTGTTTGGTCCTTAAAACTGTAAAAGACTTCTCAAGCTTTAATTCCTGTCATGATATATAGGATCTCGTATTCGATGACACATTTGAAGAGGTTTTAGAGCCATTCTAAATTAATTAAAATTTCATTTATTTTCAATCAGTCCATTGTTTTATAGACATTCTTCATCAGCGATGACCCATTTGAAAAATATTGACAATTTATTTCTTATGTTTATAATTGATATACGTTGCTAAGATGATGTTTGTTTAGGGCTTTTGTTTGTTCCATAAATTTTATATCCTTTCATGATATATAGACTTTTTTGCGAAGACATATATGTTGAGGATTCATTTCCAATAAATTTATAAAAGATATCAGATGAAAAGAGGGTTCAGATTCATTGTTAGGTAATTATAAACCCAGCAAATTTTCTATCCATTCATGATTTTACAGACACTTTTCTGTCATGATTGGACAATATTGACGAATTATTGATATACGTTTGTTCAGAGCTTTGTATTGTCTGTAAAACTGCAGAAGACTATAGTGACACATACTGTCCTTGGTGGATATCTGTCTTATTGGCAATCATAGCACATTCCTTTAATTTAAATATAAGATAGTAATTGTCAGAACCAACCCAGATAACAAAAATACCGTCATGCGTCGTTCACGGAAACACAGGATTTTTCAGTTGTGGTGTATGGCTGATAATCATATGTCCCTACTTTTAAATAATTAAAAAAGCTATTTATCTCAGAGTATTTATTCAATTTCCAAAACGTGTCAATCAAAATTAGTGTTAATATAAAAATAGGAATATGTGGTACGATTGCCATGAAAGAACTCTCCAGAAGAGAACACATGACGTAAAGTTTACGCCTATAGGTCACAGTACGTACGTTGTTTTGTTTTGTTGTTGTCAATATTGATCAATAAATCTCTTTGTCGTTTCCGCTTATCATTTGACATCCTTGATTAAGTGAACTGGGTAAAGATGCATTCAGCTAATGATGAACAATGAAATCCAATTGATGCTTGTCATAATCAACAAGAGACGACTAGCTCATGTAATTTTTTGAGTGAGTTTTGTCAATGCAGTTGAACCTTTCTTTAGTTTTAAAATATGAATGAATGAATTTTATTTCTCATAAACTACAAGTTACATAGTTACAGAGAATATATAAACAATTACATTAAGTATTGATGCACATGTACTGTGAACAATACAAACATAAACATTAAATTACAAACTAACCAAGAGGAAACCTTAGTGAGTACAGCTTTATTCATCTGACATATAGTTTTATTACACAATTCATCTTCTATGCTTTATTTAAACGCATAGTTCAAACCAGCTGCTGAACTAAAAATTGACAGTCTTCAATAAGAAAACGAGACCACATCCGTTGAATAAGAAAACAAATCATTTCCATATACCGTTCTGTGCTAAAAGAGGGACGAAAGATACCAAAGGGACAGTCAAACTCATAAATCGAAAACAAACTGACAACGCTATGACTAAAAATGAAAAAGTCAATCAGACAAACAGTAGTACACATGACACAACATAAACAAATAAAGAATAAACAACACGAACGCCGACAAAAACTAGGGTTGATCTCAGGTGCTCCGGAAGGATGATTAGATCCTGCTCGAAATTTGGCAGCCGTAGTGTTATGTTTATCTGATGACAAATCCGGTAAATAGTCTTATTCGGTAGATCACTATCATGAAGAGGAAAGGGATTGTATTTACGACGTAAGGAACATATCCGATATCATTTGTGAAAAAGTAATTCATTGAGCCTTTTATATGCAGCCTTTAGTAAATATGATAATGTTTTTTTTTCTAATTTTCAGTCTGACGGATTGTCCTTATTTTTTGATAATGTCTAGAGATTTATGTTAAGTCTAAATATGTATTTTTATCATCATTACCAATATGTTCTTTTTATTTATTTTAAATATTAAACATGTAGAACAGCAAAATAGCAGCATTCAATAGATTTCAATAAGATTTATTTAGAAAATGCATGGTAAGTTTTTACTCTTTTTTGTCGATATTGGAAGTGGATGATGTCGAATCTCAAGGCTTTCAGAGAAATAAAAGCAAACATGATATTGGAACAGAAGCTCGTTTAAATGCGTCAAAAACTGATTGATCAATAGATATGCTGATTTTTTAAAATGTATTTTGTTAAGCTTTTTACAAAGTTCACAGTTTTGCATGATATTAACGCTCAACAAAACAAAGAAATCGGTAAAGGGCAATCATATGTGGAAGAAAAAGGATTTTACCATGGTCAAACAAGAAATAACAACAAAAGTACCAGGATTATAATTTAGTACGCCAGACGCGCGTTTTGTCTGTATAAGACTCATCACATGCATCAGTGAAGCTAATATTAAAATATTTATAAAGCCAAACAAGTACAAAGTTGAAGAGCTTTGTAAAATCCAATCCTAACACCAAAGCTCCATACAAGGTGTCTCAAATATATATGTAGATCAACTAGAATAAGATAATTGACTATTTCCTTGTTTATCGTCAGGAATTCAATCCATTGCATGATGACTTTCAATCTAAAAAATAATATTTATAAGAGCCCTTTTCAGCACAGAGGTGCTGTTGACCATTGACGTGTGCTTGCTATACATTATTTTATTCTGCAAAAAGTAAAATAACGTAATATCGAAGTAAAATTTAAAATGGAAAGAACCTTAACAAATTGCAAAATAAGTTTGAATATCCCTTTGGTATCTAATGCCTCCCTGTTGTTTCTCTAAAACAAACAATGGAACAATCTTATTTTTACCTAAATCTATTATTCAATAAAAAGATAGTCACTAAAGTCAATAACATATTGTTTTATATTTATAATCGCTCAAGATTTTTTACGGTCACCATCATGAGCTGATTGGACATTATGACAAAAGTTTGTCAGCAATCATATCTGATTTTCTTCCTTAGTCATACTAACCATCCATCAATACCAAACTGAACAAAGAAATAACATGACGGGTGCCGCATACGGTGCAGGAAATGCCTGCCCTTCCAGAGCACCTGATTTCGCTCCCGGTTTTTAGTGGAGTTCGTATTGTTTCTTAATGCTTAAGTCGTTGATTATTTACTCCTTGGTTTTGATTGCTGTTGTCTTTCAGAAGTTTTGCTTTAAAAGAAAGGCGAAAGATACAAGAAGGACATTTAAATTCATAAATTGCAAATAAACTGACCACGTCATGGCTAAAAAAGAAAAAAAAACCTACGCAGGCAGATAAACGTACACAAGACACACCATAGAAAACTAAAGACTAAACGAACACGAACCCCATCAAAATCTTGGAGTGATCTCAGGTGTTCCTGTAAACGACAAGTATTCCTAATTTCAAAAATTCGCCCCCCTTTTTCTACCTGCAGTCTTTTTGTTTTTACAGACCATGAAAACATACAATGTTCATACATTTATAATGTGTTGGAAATTAAAACAAAACCACTTTCAATAGGTTTCAAAAACATTTATTTAGAAAATGCATGATCAATTTCCATTAATCTTTATCGAAATCGGAAGTATATGATGCCTTATTTCGAGGCTTTTAGAGAAACTAAAATAAACATGATTTTGGCACAGAAGTTCGTTTGATTGCTTCAAATATGATTGCTCAATAGATTAAACGTTAGGATAAGTTTGCATGATATTTACGCTTAACAGAGAAGGACATATGGCAAATAAAAAGCAATAAATCGATGCAGAACTGGCAATTCCATGGCAAAAAAAGACTTCAAACAAACAAACAATTCACTGAACACTACATGTGTTGCACAGAACTATTGAAAGCTAGGTTTTGTCACAACACAGAATACTACACGACATATCATTGGCATATTCATGGATATTCTGCAACGGTTAACACTATTTACTATGTATGGTATTCGTAAACAGACTTCAATTGTTTACTAGAAACCCGTTTTTGTAGACAATAATAATAAAAAAAAATTCTAGGGAAGCGGTCAATGTAAGCTTTAAAGTATAGTATCAACTTGACAGGTATATACATCAAACACATGTGCTGTTGCAGCAGTAGAAAGTGTGATTTTTTTAAACATTTTTTTGGTATTGAAATTTTTTGTTAAAAGTAAAACAACAAAAATATCGAACTCCAACGAAAATTCGAAACGAAAATATCTTAAAATTGCAACATCAAAAGCTCAAACACATCAAACGAATAAAAAACTACAAAATCATATTTCTGACTTGGAACAGTAATTTCCTTGTGCAGAAAATGTTGAAATATTGATAAAAAAAAATTATAATTACTTTATAATGAAGAAATATAGATTTATTATCGCTGCACGTACATTAAACGTTGTTTTTTGTGCATTTAATGAATTTAAATTATTTTAAAACGTGTTTAAATGATGTTTAAATGACCACTTTTCCTTATTTGACAAACCTGTACTGTTAATGATGTGAAACGACCAATTATTGATGTTATTATTTACGATGCGTATTAATTTTTCATAATGTATTTTTGTTGATGACCAAAATTCAAATGGTACATGTATCATAAGTTCAGTAGTGAGTACTTTTGTACTGACATAATTTTTTTTAATTTTCTGTTTTTCAGTTTATAATTATAACGAAACTAAATTTCCTTAAGCAAAATTTATCTTAGATGCATTTAGCTAGTGTATTTGTGTTCTCTTTGGTAATAAAGCGCTTCTATTGTTCTAGCTCCTTAACATACTTTGCTTCCAAATGTTTGACGTTGAGCGTTCCTGATAATATAAAATCCAGAAAAGCCCTAACGACTCATAAAATCTACTAAGTGTTGTTTCCATTTTTTTATTCAGAGTATATTGTTGCGAATAAAGCATTATCTCATTAAATCATAAAAAAATTGTTTTATAGATTTTCTTTCTTTAAATTGTGAAAACAGAAATATGTATTTATGTATGACATACAATCAATCAGTTGACAATCGTTTTGATTTAAAAAAATAAATTGATTAGGCATTTGACACTTCAAAACCAAGCAAAATTCATATCAGAAAAGTTTATCTGTATTAGTATAGGATAAGGATTGTTTAATACTTCATATTTATTCAGAGCGTTATAAAGCCAACAAATAAAAACATTGTGTTGAAGCAATCATTTTGATGGCCGATATACACATCATAATATATTTAGGATAATACAAAAGGAACCATTGTAGAAATAAATAAATATTATATCGTTTACTGTCGCAATTGAAATAACTGCTTATACGAATGAACGAATATCCATACAAATTGACACGAAGTCAGATGATAAAAGACAATCGGGTATATAAAAAAAGCATTTGGTTAAATTCGATAAATATCTATTCTGCTTTGCTATTATGGTTTGTTTAACTTTCCTTTATACAAGAACACACAAACTACATTGGTTAGAGGTATAGGGGAGGGTTGAGATCTCACAAACATGTTTAACCCCGCCGCATTTTTGCGCCTGTCCAAAGTCAGGAGCCTCTGGCCTTTGTTAGTCTTGTATTATTTTAATTTTAGTTTCTTGTGTACAATTTGGAAATTGGTATGGCGTTCATTATCACTGAACTAGTATATATTTGTTTAGGGGCCAGCTGAAGAACGCCTCCGGGTGCGGGAATTTCACGCTACATTGAAGACCTGTTGGTGACCTTCTGCTGTTGTTTTTTTATTTGGTCGGGTTGTTGTCTCTTTGACACATTCCCCATTTCCATTCTCAATTTTAGTAATGACAATATGAACGACTATCTACATGCATGAACGGAGATCTATTTGGATAATATTTGGTATACTTCTATAAACACCATTTCTGCAGCTGCTATACAGCTTAGTGCTATTTGTATTTAAAGTAAAACTAACTTTCAAACTGTGATATTTTATCGATTGCAGTGACAATAGGAAAGAATATCTATACAATAGTGAACTGACTGCTATGCAAATAGACGCAAATCCAGATGAAAAAAGACAACCAGAAATATTTAAATAACATTTGATATAAACATCAATTTTGAAGTTGCTGTAAGGCGAAGTGTTACTTTTTTATTTAAACAAGAACGAAGAAAAATATTATAATTGAACTATAATTTCAGGAACAATAGGACCGACTATCTATACTGACTTGCAAATAAACACATAGAAGATACGTGGCAAATAGAAGAGGGACGACAGATACAAAAGGGACAGTCAAACTCATATATCTAAAACAAACCGCCAACGCCATGGCTAAAAATGAAAAAGACAAACAGACAAACAATAGTACACACGACACAACATAGAAAACCAAAGAATAAACGACACGAACCCCACCAAAAACTAGGGGTGATTTCAGGTGCTCTGGAAGGATAAGCAGATCTTTCTCCACATGTGGCACCTGTTGAGTTGCTCATGTGATAACAAATCCGGTAAATAGTCTAATTCGGTAGGTCAAATTCATGAAAGGGAGAGGGATTGTACATTTTTTTTTTGTAGTTATGAACATGGAAGATACATGGCAATCTGAATAATTTGAAAATCATTTGGCATACTTCTATTAACATCATTTCTGCTGTTGCTCAATTTTGCTATTAGGCTGAGTTTTATTTTCATTTTAATTTATACAAAAGCAAATAATTCAACAAAAATATCTATTTGTATCGACGACCCCAAGAGTGTAGGAAATCTTTTGATTGATCTGTGATAAAAGAAACATATTTAAACTGGCCATCAACCCTAGTCTTAATTAACGTCTATTTACTTTTTAACCCATACCATATATCAATATGATATATTTGTTTACATTTTATACATCTGAATAATTATTTGTGACAGGTTCATTTAACTTGTGCCAAAATTAAAAACAAATACGTTTTACATATTATGTCTGTTTATTTTGTTCACGCACCGTTGTCGATAGAATAGAGTTTTATGGGACTGTCATAAAAGTGAAAGGTTTAGTAAGCAATAAACCAGGTTTAATCCACATTTTTTCTATATAAGAAAATGCATATACCAAGTCAGAACTAAGGCAGTTCGTTTGATGTGTTTGAGCTTTTGTTTTTGTTTTTTGCCATTTGATTAGGGACTTTTCTTTTGGGATTTTCTTCGGAGATCAGTATTTTTGAGATTTTACTTTATGCAAATTCGTATTTCAAATTCTTAAAAAAGCATACACCGTGAATTTATTACGAGATCAGTGTTAATAGATAAAGGTTGAATTTAAGTGTTTAACGAAATTAAGCATTTTTTGTAAAGGATTGTAAGCAAACTTAGGAAAAACCCTGCAATCTCATATACTCGAAAATGCAATTTCTCTCTATCAACAAACAAGCAATTACCACGAAAATAAATGAATTCACACTAAGTCATAATTAGCTAATTAATATAATAAACTTGAGAATGGAAATGGGGAATGTGTCAATGAGACAACAACCCGACCAAAGAAAAAACAACAGCAAAAGGTCACCTACAGGTCTTCAATGTAGCGAGAATTTCCCGCACCCGGATGCGTCCTTCAGCTGGCCCCTAAACAAATATATACTAGTTCAGTAATAATGAACGCCATACTAATTTCCAAATTGTACACAAGAAACTGAAATTAAAATAATACAAGACTAACAAAGGCCAGAGGCTCCTGACTTGGGACTGGCGCAAAAATACTGTTTGTTTAAAATTTTCAATTTATAATCATCATTTATCAGGATCAATCATTATCAGATTCAAACCACCATTTTCTGCATTTGAAAAAGCCTGTACCAAGTCAGGAATATGACAGTTGTTGTCCATTCGTTTGATGTGCTTTGTCATTTGGTTTTGCCATGTGATAGGGGACTTTCAGATTGAATTTTTCCTCGGAGTTAAGTATTTTTGTGATTCTTTTTATCAATTACCCTTTATATGTAATATTGCAATTTTGTTTTATAAAGCATTTCAATCTGTAAAAGACAGCGGAAACATCGAAATGTTGGTATTCAATCAATAGAAATACAAATCTCTACATGATCAATTTTAAACATTGTAATTAGAGAATCATTCAATTTGATGTATGATGGAAGTCATTTAATGCAAAGGACAAGGTATGATAAGCTATTGCAATTGGCCCCCTATTTTTCCCAAAATTAAAATGAGTAAAACCTGTTCAAAATCACATTATTTTAAAAGCTCATTATCAAATCTTTCAAAATATCAAAAGAACTGTCATGATTATGTGTGTTAAAATGATTAAATGCCTCGCTCTATTCCTCTTAATTCGTGAATTTAAACGAAATCGTGATTTTTGTGACCCTTCCAGCACAATTTTAACTATGAGCGGACGCGAGTACCACGACGATATTTGTGTGTGTTGTTTGTTTGACATATATGATTAACTGTTTTCAATATAATCGTGGTACTCGCGTCCGCTCATAGTTAAAAAATAACATTTCCTCCCCAAAAATATGCATGTTTTGACGGATGATAAAAGTATTTAAACCAAGGACCGGATCGGACTATCATTTCCGAATCTGCATTCTTAAAGCTGAACCTACGATGCTGGAAACAAAATTAATTTTTACCGACGAAATGGGATAGGAATAGTTTGTGTGTTTAATGGTAAGTATTCCTTCATGGTTTTATTTAAGAAAATTGTTAAACATTGTGAACGGAGGATATATAAATAACTTTTTTCAAAGCTTTCAAGTAAAACGAACGAGCAGACTGACGAGCATCCAAATATACCGGTATTTTTTCTTGTGCATTTTTTTTATCCCCCTTTCTCATTTAATGTCAAAGTTTGTGGGGCAAGGACTGTTTGTTATTCCTGTTAATCAACGTTCAAGTTTGATTAGAAATGAAGTTCCGAAACATGTACTCAGACGGCCGCCCTCCCCCCCAAAAGACAATTGAAAAAAAAAACTACCGCATATCGAATATTCAGATCATCTTCACAGAGAGACAGTATAAATTTATCTGAAGTTATTAAAGATTTATAGATTTAATCGAAGTTCATGTACAGTTCTTTAGAAAACAAAGATTGGAAACAAAAAAAGACGGCCGAGTTTAATGTAGCAGACGATTTTCAATGATTTAATTTGATTCAAGGATAGTACAGCAAAAAAAATATAGTAATTATTCCATGAAGAAAATTTGCAAATATATAATCTATAACCTATGCAAACACTAAAATTAAACATTAAACAGGTATTAAGAACCGACGTTTAACACCATGTAAATACACCATATCTATAAATACATCTTATTTCTAAGAAAATGCATTGTTCATCCGTGGCGTAATAGGTTAACGGTCTACCTGGATTTCCTAAGATACTGAGTTCGAGTCTCACTATAGTGAATATTTTTGGAGAATTGTTTTTCACTATAATATTCTAATACTTATACACAGAGCAAGTGCAATACAGGTAATGATTATTAATTTACTTTTTTTTGTTTTTTTATGTGTAGGGCCTACACATTTTGAATCTTAACAGCGGAATATATTTAGCAAAATCGTATGTTTTTCGTAATGTGTCTGCGTAGCGTGACATACTCGAAAGAATGAAAACAATAAAAAATAATTCATACAATTAAGCAGTTAGTCGAAGTACTGTGTTAATTTGAATTCGTAAATGTATTTTCCGACTTGACAAATTATCTGCGTTTTATAAGAAAATAGCGGCCAGCGCATTTCGTTAAAAACTTTTTAACATTCTTTTTTTTTATAGATTATATCGTTGTTTTTTCTGTTTTAATGGTTTAACACTATAGTCATTTTGGGGACCTTTTATAACTTGCTGATCGGTGTGAGCAAGGGCACCAAATCGATTTACAGACTAAAGATCGTGGTAGAAAAAATCTATATATAAAAAAGAAGATGTGGTATGATTGCCCTACCAATGAGACAACTACCTACAAAAAGACCAAAATGACACAAACATTAACAACTTTAGGTCATCGTACGGCCTTCAACGATGAGCAAAGCCCATACCGCATAGTATGTCGGTCTATAGTGTTAAACATCGCCGGATCGTTGTGATATTTTAATGATATCCTTATCTCTCTTTTTCAGTTATATCTAAAAAATTCCACAGATAATGACAGAATGACATGACCTGTAAGAATATCACGTTTGAACCAATGTCATAACAGGTGAATACTTACATAGCAATTAAAAACAATCATGATTTAGAAAAAAGAGTTTAGGCAGATCGTACGCCTATCCGTTCGTTCATTAGAATCACAAAGAAAGTCCGAAATCCTATTCACCAAATAAAATAGCATGTTTCACAGTTGTCCTCAGTTGATCCTAATGCTAATCTATCTGATATTAGTATTTTGGAAATTATTTGGAGGATCAAAAAGGGAAAGGCGTCGCGGGGGGGGGGGGAGGTGTTGTCAATGGAACCCAATCTGATATTTTACAAGTCTATGAATCTCTATAAAATTGTACCTAAAGTAAAACCCGATAGTAATTTTAAGATGTTCTGGCCTCGGACCATTTAGGGAAAATGGGCCAAAACTATAAATACCTCTCAAATATTTTGGAAAAAAATGCTAATTCTGAACAATTTCAATAGAGTTCAATATTTCAAACAAAATTTTGAAATATTTGAGTTTTTAATATGCTTGATATAACAATTTTAATTTTGGACGCTTTTCTAAATTGAGGTCCAAAACTTAAACTTTGTTTGATTAAAAAAAAGCCGGACATTTGCCTGGTCGAAAACCCTTTAGGACATTTTAACAAAAAAAAAACACTGTGTAGGATTATGGGTAATGTTATGGAGTGGAACATACTGTAAAATCTTTTGATTTGACGGTTAAAATTATATAATACATTAAAACAAAATAAAACATATTAGAAACATAAGTACGATGTACAATGTAGACTGGTAATTTCTGGAGGCAAAGAAGTATATGGGCAAATAATTTCTATTGCAGATGGTTAAAGAATACAAGTGTTCCTTGTGTGGGAAGTGTCACCTTAAAGGTAGACGTCCTATTAAGTCTACACCTTTAAAGAAATATGTATCATCAATAATTGGACGTAATATAGAAAATGATGAGGTTATCTGTGGAAAATGTAGAACTATGTTTAACAAATCGGCTAAGACAAATGTACAGACGAACAACAATCATTCCGAAGACAGTGATTCTGAATTTGTGGTAGAAAATCCACCAATTATTGATATCCAAAGTCCAAAAACAATTCACCTGAATATTTCGTCAACGCATACTTCTCATAAATACTGTATAATATGTAAGAAAAAAGGAAATAAGCGTGTTAAACTATGCGTTGTTCCTTTAAAAGCAAGAACACAAGCATTTATACAAAACGCAATATTTGTTGACTCTAAAGCAAGATGTTGCACGTCTCATCTTCAAGAACTTCATTTTTCTCAAGCATCACTGATGATCCTGAAAGCTAAATACACTAAATCTTTCTTCAGCCGTACCGAAATTGTAGCTCTTCTAGAAAATGTCCGGCTTACTATGTCAAAATCCTCTATTTTGGATTTTGATAATCCATCTAGACTAACAGACGATGATTATTTTAACTTAACAGGGTTAACAAAGCAGCAGTTTGAGGATTTGTCAACTTACACTACTACAATACGTCAATCTAATGTAAGATCTGTTCGAACATGTTTGGCAATACTTTTGACTAAATTACGCACTGGTCTTCCTAATCAAATTCTTGGAACTATATTTTCACTGACAAAAAGCCAAGTTCAAAGAAGTATACACAGCGCTCGAACTTCTTTGCAGTCATTTGTTACTCAGAATGTAGGGTTTCAGCACATAAGCCATGATGATTTTGTTGAGAATCATACAACTGCCACTGCTCAAACACTTTTTGGCAACAACGAAAAAGTAGCTATTATAGTAATGGACGGCACCTACATATACATCCAAAAAAGTTCAGATTACAAATTCCAACGCCAATCATATAGTTTGCATAAACATCGTCCTTTGGTAAAGCCAATGGTGGTTGTTGGGACAGACGGCTATATTCTGTCCGTTTTAGGTCCCTACTTATCCAATGGTAAAAACAACGATGCAGCTATTACTAAACATATGGTGGCAGTGAATGCTGAAGGAATGAATGAATGGCTTCAACAGGATGATGTATGTATTGTCGATAGAGGTTTCCGTGATGTTGTGGAATACCTTGAACAACAGGGTTACTCTGTTCAGATGCCACTATACCTTAAAAAGGGTCAAAAACAGCACACAACAGAAGAGGCAAATAGCAGTAGACTAGTTACAAAAGTCAGGTGGATTGTAGAAAGTGTTAATGGTAGGCTGAAACAATGGCGTTTTTTTGACAAGGTTGTTCCCAACCATTACATCCCTTACATCGGAGAATTGTTACGGTTAGTTTGTGCATTGTGTAACAAATATCGACCTGCAATTGCCAGCTCAAATGCAGATGATATCAAAATAGCTGAGGCAATGCTTGAAAAAAGCAAGAAAGGAAATTTAGTACAAGCGATTGTTGAAAATGAGGGATTGATAAATAAACGGGTTATATATACACTAGTTGATGGATCCTCAGCGGATCAGCTAAAAGATTTCCCGGTCTTGTCCGAGGAAAAACTTCGCCAGATAACAATGGGGATATATCAACTAAAACAATCCCCTTTATATGTTAGAGAGCATATTGGGGATGACAGTGTATATCAGCTGTATGTTTGTAAGATCAAGGAGAACTTGATTAAAATAAAATTGCAGTCTCGTTTTAGTAACAGCGCTACCCACAATGTATTTGTACAGTATACATTAGACGGTGAAATAAGTGGGTGGTACTGTACTTGCAAGGTTGGGGCCAGAATTGTTGGATGTTGTGCCCACGTATCCAGTGTACTTTGGTACTTAGGATTACACCGACTTCAAAATACATCTATTAATAGTCCCAGATTTACGAAGTCAGTTTTGGATGCCTCAGATCTACCCGAATTAGACACTGACAGTGACGGTAGTTCTGATGTTGAGGAATGATTCTTCAATGTGTCTAGCTGTCGTTTGGCTCCGGTGGCAACTTCTTAATATTTTAATGATTTAGAACTTTACAGAAACATTTATATAGTCAGACATAACAAAAATAGTATATATAAGTAAAGATGAACAGTATTAATAGGTATTAGAAATAATTTATTTGTCAATCTAGATTTAAACTTTTTATTCTTCAGCAACAAATGTACTAGTATACCGTTTACCTAATGTCATCAGTGTTTTATTTGAAACTATTGTTGTTGTTTAAATCCGCTTTGTTTATACACTGCTGGATAGAGTTTCCATTGGCATTCATACAGCATATTCTTAATTCATATCATTATATGGTTATTTTCTGTCTCATTTTGTCTGTTGAGAAGAGATGTCTCTTTGACAATCATACCACATCTTCTTTTTTATATGTATATTCATTTTGTTGCCAAATTATTATTGTAGACTATAAATGAGATAATATTGTGTTAAGTCTACTGTTTTTATGACTTGCTGAGGGTAATAAGAAGATATCAGTAAGATTAATAGATGTTTATCCTGTTGTCCTGCAAATATACCAGGAAATAGCAAAGACCATTGACTGTTTCTTTGTCATCATTTATATTTTTGGTTAAGCTTTCTAAGAAATCTTACTGAAAGGAGGACATCGGCTATGATATTAGATCAAAACTATTTACTTCTGCTTTATCAAAGCGGCATTCTTTTATTTTTCCATTCTGTAATATATGAAACGTAAAGCTGGTATTGTATTTAGTATCAATGTCAAATAATGAAAGATAAGTTGACATTGACTAATATTAAAATGGAACGAAGTTCGATTATCACCAAACATGTATTTTGAAATTGGACAGAAGCACCACATTGGATTCTGATAATGTGTAATTAAAAGTTTAGTTTATTACATGACATGGGTTAATTGTAAAGTTTTTGTTTTTTAGTCCACTACCGACGAAGTCGAAGGGACTATAGGTTTGCACTCTGTCACCTGTCTGCCTCTTGTTTGTTCGATTTTTACTGTTCTACTTGTGCTGTATACTGCTGTCTTTATTTTTCACTTTTAACATAAAAATAATTACCATAGCTGTTATATTTATCATCTAAAAATTAATATATATATATATATATATATAAAACGTCTGAATAATAGTCAACGATTTTTCCCACGAGGGCGCTGGATCGTTACAAGTAACGATACATGTACACAATAAAATAAATTATATAAACGCCTAAAAAGTGTACATAACAACACCATATATATAGCAGTGTTCCTTTCACTTTCAACTAGGATTTTTCCAAAAAAAAAATCATGGATTCTCAAATATACAAATTCTATTGGGATGGCTTTCAAAGTTTTTTAACTTCAATTCATTTGCAGTTACATGTATGTCAGTATTTTAAATATGAGTATATGTTTCTAATTCACAACCTTCAATGTTTATTTGCCTTATTAAACACTTTGTTCAAATAGACTTCTTTTTATTTATTTAAAACTATTTTATATGAATAAAGTAAACATCGTGAAACCTGGAGATTTGAGATTGATAGCAATGATGCAGTAACCCTATGACACAAAGTACTCATTTTTTTGTATATAAAATCAGTATTCATAGAAAATACGTTTTTTTCTATTTACATTACTCAAAGAAGGTGACATAATTTCATAGAAATACACATGATGGTATTTAGCAGATTTTTTTTGTAAGTTAAAAAGATGCCATATCGCCATTTGTCTCATGAAATATCAAATATTGGAATTCTCAAAATCACTAAATTTCGTATAAAAAACAACCTTTTCACCCAAAATACTTACCAAGTATTTATAAAACTTAAAAGATGTCTGTAATAGATTTCATTAATCATTCTTATAAGATTTTGAGAAAGACTGGTGAGAAGTACCGAAGTTTAAGCCATACATGGTATAATTCTCAAAATCAGTGATTTTCATATAAAAAACAAACCTTTTCACCCAAAATACTTACCAAGTATTTATAAAACTTAAAAGATGTCTGTAATAGATTTCATTAATCATTCTTATAAGATTTTGAGAAAGACTGGTGAGAAGTACCGAAGTTTAAGCCATACATGGTATAATTCTCAAAATCAGTGATTTTCATATAAAAAACAAACCTTTTCACCCAAAATACTTACCAAGTATTTATAAAACTTAAAAGATGTCTGTAATAGATTTCATTAATCATTCTTATAAGATTTTGAGAAAAACTGGTGAGAAGTACCCAAGTTTAAGCCATACATGGTATAATTCTCAAAATCAGTGATTTTCATATAAAAAAACAACCTTTTCACCCAAAATACTAATCAAGCATTTATAAAACTTGAAAGATGTCTGTAATATATTTCACTAATCATTCTTATAAGATTTTGAGAAAAACTGGTGAAAAGTACCGAAGTTTAAGCCATACATAGTATAATTCTCAAAATCAGTGATTTTCATATAAAAAAAATCAAGTTTTACCACAAAAATGTTGTCTGATCCCAACAAAAATTTAACATGGTCTTTTACTTCTATAGATATAAATTGTGTTAAAATTTTGCAAAAATCTGATCAGTAGAACAAAAGTTGTATTCCAGTAACTCATCTCAGAAGGAAAT
Organism: Mytilus galloprovincialis; assembly: GCA_037788925.1. NCBI lineage: Eukaryota > Metazoa > Mollusca > Bivalvia > Mytilida > Mytilidae > Mytilus > Mytilus galloprovincialis. The sequence goes on from CM075339.1 coordinate 84,247,849, forward strand.
CTGATATAAAAGGTTACATATAGAACTACATTTACATATGCACATGCAGTGACGCGCATGCGCGTGCTAGCACCAAAAAAATACCATATTTCAAATGCCACGTCCCTAGGCTTGAATTACTGCCATTATGGATTCTTTTCAAGAGGGGGCCAAAAATGGTCCTTATCATACCTTGTCCTTTCAGGTATTTCCGTAAAGCGCATGTTGACATGCAAATACAAAATAATCCCTTTACATGTTTTAATCTGACAAAAGCAAATGAGGGAAATGTGCAAACATCACCAGATAAAACAAACAAATGTCATACCTTATTGCATCAAACATGTTAAATGTACTTGTATATATTAATCTGCATGTATTACATGTCATTGATAAACATGGGCAATATACTCTACACTCCTATCAACATTATACCATCATTCGTCATTTTTTTTTTGGATTCCTGTTATTTTATATTGGTTAAGACATAACTTCTCTTATTAGACAAAGAAGGCCCACAGGACATTCTTAATTCTTCATAACAATTTCCATTGGTCTTTAACAAAACGGACCGGAAAACTGATCGTTAATGAAGGTCGGTCGGCGTGGTTTCTTTGTTTGGAAAGAATTTTCTTCTATCATCCTTTGTAAAGAACTAAACAGGTTAATAGCAAATTGTTTAAGCTTTGCATTTGGAATTGTATTCAGTGTTGTGTTTATGATCAAAAGGAAGTTACCTACTTGTAATAACAAAATTGGGTTCTATACATTTTGTTTTCTCATTAATTTTTCTTAATTATTTTAATAGCTTTATGCTTGGAACGGGATTGATTCTTGAAAGATAACGTAGTTCACTATTCTGCAACGCAAAATGGATTAATTTGATATATTTATCATTGCTGTTTGTTATTATAATTAGACCTTGTCACTTTAATAGGTGATGATTTCTTATTATCTACCTGTAATAACAAACTACAAATTGAAGTTTGACATTTTACTAACTTAAGCTAACATGGCTACGGCGAGGTCGCTGATGTATTCGAAATATTTCCGATTCCGCAGTCTGTCTGTCACACTAATCATAAATATAGATATATAGTGCGTTTCTAAATTAAGCCAACACATTCTTGAGAGTGTTGTCTCATTTGCACTTATATCACATATTCTTATATCTATTTTCAGCGTTTTCTGGACACAATTAAGATACAAATTTCTTAATTTTTGTTGGATAAAAAATATCGTACGACTATTTACATCTAAATATTGTATACAAATAAGTCGTAGTATTAGATGCAAGGTCTTTAGGGATACATTTTTGCTAAATGCAGTAGGCTAGAGTCCTTATGTGTTTAGTGAACCTCGATTTGGTAAATGTTAGCCTTTTATGATTTCTTTTTAAATAACAAACAATGTATATATGGTTCTTCCGGCCGTTGCTCCTCAGTGTATTACTCAGTATCGTTAAGGTATTAGGAAGAAAGAAAAATGGTAGTCTTGGAGTCCGAATATAATTTCGGGAAGGGCTGGTTATTGTCAGCTAAAACATCGACAATCCCACTTTCCTTTAATACCCATTCACCCACCGATATAACGATTTTTTATATTCACAACAAAACTCATGTATCGAGTATAATATGAATGTTGAAAATTAACTTTGTTCTAATATAAAATTTTCCTATAATATGTTTAAAACGTCAGGAAAGCTTCGATATGTTTGGCTTTTTATTTAAAAAAAAACCCACATCAATCATCATATCCTGATAACATCTTAAGCAATAAGACTAATTATAATTTGATCCAATATAAAATGCATTTTAAAATGTTTGATGCGTATTTATAATGTGCTGTATAAATTGACTAATTGAAAGAAACGCGTTAACCTTTCATTTGTTAAATGCCATACAAAGACAAATCATTAAATCACGCAGAATTAATACCGGTAAACATTTCTAAATAGGAAAGAACAAGACAAATAAGGCAGAACAGCATTGACAGGATACCGAAGTTCCATTGACAATATGTGCATCATTATATACGTTATCAAAGTTAACAGCAGGAACTACTAACATGTACCACCAGAAATCACCAGTTTATACTATGTAAAATGATATATATACAAGTCATCAAAGACAAAAAAACAACTATGGTTATCGATTTATAAACTTACTATTAAAAACAATGAACATTCAGTTTCCTGCAAACAATTGGTTAATTTCTGTATATACCATTTAATTTGACAGTTGTTGGGAATTGTCCCTCCATGATAATCATTGTCACACAATCTGCGTGGAGCTAACTTAAAAAGCTCCAAGCATCCTCCCGGTAGGTTCTGTGCTTCATCATAGGATTAAATCTATGATCCCTTAAGTTCGTCTTTTAAATCCTTGTCATATTTTGCTTAATTTATAGTGAACTGCTGTAATTATCGAATAAAATGGAATACTTCTAATATATCAAGTAAATAATGTGAACACAACATGATGCATTAAAACGTTTGCGAATTTGCTAAAATAGTAGAACTACAAAATAACGCATTACACATTGTATGAAATATATTTTTAGACCAAAACTAAAATGTCGAAATTTACCTCCAGCAGGGAAACTCAAAGCCAAATATATTTGAAAGTTAAGGAACCGGAACAGTTTAAGGGATACATAACCGAAGTAGACAAAAACAATATACAATCCAAATTAAGTACAATTAGGGAAGAGAGAGACACACTATATTAATCTAGTTTAAGATATTTTAGAAATTCAATCTTTCCTTTGATTTAATGTAATGAAAAATATACGTAGTCGTACTCCTGCTTGCACGGTAGATTACTTTTGTAAATCATATACATGTAGCCATGTTATTATCAATACTATTGTAATGAATGTAAATGGGTATACGGCATTAGATTCAACTTCAAGTTGATTATTAATCATAAAAACAAATCCTTTGCTGAATTTGACAGATAGATGTTTCAGATGATAGTTTTCGAAATTTGTATACATAATGTTTTCGAAGAAAAAAATCAAAGTTACTGATATAAAATGCAAACGATTTTTTTAAATGATTAACTTGCTTGTTTTTTCAATTAGACAGACTATGCAATCTGTACTCTGTATAGCTATCGATGTAATGCAATAAACCGTGACATTGCTTTTGTATAGAGAACAAAACATGTAACCGACAGAATAAAATAAACTTTATTGAAATGTCTCCTACTGAATTTTCTATTCAACATTTGATATATATATAATATATATATATATAATCCTACGATCCGGGAATATGTTGAATATTCAGTTGTCATAGAACTATCTTTATCATTGCAACACGTCTTAATGTCTTACTAACTACTCAACTGATACCGTGTTTAAGAAAATTGATCCTATCTCCGTATATTTAGTTGTTTTTTTTTATAGATATTAAGTAATTTTGAAACGTACTTTTACCAAGCCAGATGCATGTTACAACTACTATGCACAATGATTGGTATACTTTCTTATTTCGTAATTAATAAACTACGATTAGATGTTGGTTTCAGACAGTGTTAAGGTAGATTAAATGCTTGTCCTTAGCACAGTAAAAGTCATTGTTTATGACTCAGGTGCCGTTAGTTTTATCTATAGTATAGCAGTTCAGCAAACATAATTTATCAATAATATGTTGGTTTTTTACCCACGTTGGATCAATGATGTAAAAATCTCCCTCTTTGTAACATATTGTTCATTAATATAGAAATTGTCCGATAAACACAGTAACAGTTGAGAGAAGAATTTGGCTATAAATTTAGGTTAAACAAGAGTCCACGAACACGTGAACAAATTGGTGCTGAAATGAGGTACGAAGGATGAATTGATCACTGTAACCATTGTATGAACCTAAAATGTATCAATTCAGAAGTTATCAAAAATTAAAAGTGTCAAGTCACAACGACGAACTTAATCTTGAATGGTTTTATTTGAAGGTTATTTTTAGTCATACATGTTAACAACTGTATAGGTTCTTAAACATACAATTTTATATGAAGATTAATTTGAAACTAGAAGTGTCAAAGCGACACAAATGACCCCGTCTCAAAATGTTGAAAAATCTGCAATTCAATAAAACATGTGAACACAAACATGATGGTAGTCTCACATGTCAAAAATCAGCTGAAAATTTTGAGGAATAGTAAAAAGTCTGTATAACTGTGATTTTCAACAATTTTTTACTTTTTAACCCTTAATTTTTGCAAAACGAAATTTAAACTAGATCTGCAACTCATCAAAGTTAGCTCACATACACAAAATCAGCCCAATATCTGGAAGCATTTAGAAAAAGACACTGTTTAAATGCGATTTTTGAAAAATTTATCTAGGTCCAAAACCCAAAATTTCAATAAAAAAATAGCCGAGTGAAACAAAACTTGAACTTGATCTGTAAGTCATCATGACTGACTCAAATACCAAACATCAGCCAAATATTTGAAAACGTTTAAAAAGGGTCCGTATGTCTGATTTTCAACAATTCATCAAAGTCCATAGTCCGTAATTTCGGTAAAAATTAACAGAGCAGAACAAAACTTAAACTTGCTCTGTAACTCATCTTGAATAACTCACATGCCATTAATTATCCAAATATCTGAAAGCGTTTCGCAAAAAAAGTCCGTATAACTGTGCTTTTCAACAATTTATCAAATCCAAAGTCCAAAGCCCGTAATGTCGGTAAATATTTACGGAGCGGAACGAAACTAAAACTTAATCTGTAACTCATCATGATTAACTCTCATACTAAAAATCTGCCTAATATCTGAAGGCGTTCAGAAAATAATAATCCTATAATGGTTTGTTGTGCCATGACGGAATTTCGGAATTTCGGAATTACGGAATTATGGACAAGGGTAAAACTATATGGCACCGACAACTTCGTTGCAGGGCCATACACATTTGCAATTTTGGCGGCATGACATGTTCAGTTCATTCATTCATGTTTTAAAACTTCTACACTTGTGCGTTTGTATTAATTAAAGTACACCAAGTTCAAGTTGTACATGATCTAATAGTACTCGGTAATATATATGGATGGTTTTCAATCACGCAGATATTCCTGATTGTGATTTGAAGGATTGTAAGATTGAACAAGCAAATACGGTACAAGTAGCTAATTACAATCAATGTTATAGACCAATGTTCAAAGTATTCTTTACGTTTACGTTTGATATACAAGCATGTTATATTCATACAAAATGTAACCAAGCCTACAAAGATCTCGGAAGTTGAAAAAAACCCAAGCCATGATGTTAAAAAGAAAAAGGAATCTGTAAATATTTGCTTTTTTTAATTTCCCTTTTCTTTACGTGCTGGTGTATCTATTGTGTGTGTTGCTTGGTTCGCAGTTTTCTTTGTAGTCTGTTGTTTGTTTTACGTGTTTCTGTAGATTATGATGGGAGGTAAAAGGAAAGCATAGTTTTATGAATGTACGCTGCGTTTTTTTATGTAAAATAAATCTTAGAAAAATATTAAATCTTTGTTTTCGAAACATTAAACTATTCCATAGCTGTAAGGGACGACATCAAAAAATCTATGTAGGATAAAAAAAACTTAAATCAAATAGTATGGGGGTTGGGGGTCAAGTTTTGTTAATCTAAAATCGATTTTACATATATCCCTATTGGTCAATTAATTTTTCCCAAATTATGTTAAGAGGGAGGGGTGTGGGGGTCAGTGAAAAAACTATGTGAATTAAGTTTTTTTTATCCTTCATTGAACTTTTGATGTCGTCCCTAATTTATTGAAATCTATTGAATTATCACTTCAAGTATTTAAGATATAACCACCACCATTAAATCTATACTGAGATATTGAACAATAACGAACACAAATTGTTTATTTATACTATATAAGAAAGATCGCGAGGGCTGTTTCCACATTACCGCCAAAGACATTATTCATAGCTTTACAAAACAGTTAATTAGGATGAAGATATGTATTGAGACACCTTTTTTGTAACCCTAGTGATAACAAATGAATCAATTAATCAAATAATCGGAAAATAACTTTTACTAAATCAAATGGCAAGCTATTTTGAATGATGGGAAAACACAAATAAGATTGTAACTTTATTAATCACCAAACGGATTTCAAAGTGTATTACAATTTGCAGATAAAAAAATCCATTATAAATCAACTCATCGTAGATAGCTTGCTTATCTTGAATGTCATACATCGTTTTATCTTAAAAAAATCTCTCATCGAATGCTTCTCGAATACCAAACGTTTAAATGGTCAAATAGATTATTAAATTATGGATCATTATGGACCAAATATTGAATGGTTTAATTTGCCAAAAACAATAATGTAACATATTATTAAAAGTAGAAAATCTTCATTTATTCGAAAAAGGTAAAGTTTTAGGAACAACCTGTCTGAAAGTAACATCACATACTAGACTGTTCATATATGTCAGAGCTTTTTGTAAGGTTACAAAAACAAAGAATATCAAATGCAAACTATTACTTACAAACATGAGGAAATTTATTGCCGAATATAATTTATATTTTAGGTTATACATACATGTAGGCTCTATGGTCGGGTTGTTGTGGCTTTGACACATTCCCCATTTCCTTTCTCAATTTTATCTCTCAGTGTGATTGTAAATGGCTTGTATAAACATTTAGAGCCCAGTATTAGTTTTTCACAAATGCATGCATCGTATTGTTGCTTTCAAATCGGTTTCAAAGAAGGAAGATTGTTGACAACAGAGAAAGCTAAAGACTACGCAAAACATTTCCACCAAAAATGTGAGATATATTACATAGTTTTTAATTTAAAAAAGTGACAAAAATGTATACTAAATTTGATATAATCTTAACTATGTTTTACTAATCATATCTGTATTAACCGCTGTGTAGTACATGCATCAAAAATGACTACGATTATGGTCCACGTTTTTATTCACAACCGGTCCCATTTTCTAGGTTTGTGACATCACTGGCCATGACATGTATCTTGCTAAGTATTTGCAATGAACAACGTGACATTTAGGAATGAATGATTGACACACCATTATGAAAACGCTTTCAATATACGTTGTATAAAAGCTTTGATTCTTAGAATCGAACATATGTTTGTACTAATTGACTCTTCTTAGAATTCAAATAACATTTATTTTCAAATTGAATTGCATCATAGGTAAACATAAAGTATTACTTTGAAATTCAGATTATTCAGATTAAATTCTAATGTACTTAATGGTTTAAGTTCAAATGACATTGATTTGAAGTATTATTCGAAAACAGCTGAATTAATAAATCTAACAGCCAACCAAGGAATGATTTCGATTGAGGTTTAATAACAATGGGAGTGTGGGTCATAAAAGTCTATAACATTATTTACCGATAGTAAATACCGGAAATTACCTAATCATCAAACAGAACTAATGGAACAAAATTTTTTAACATTAAATACCATTTTCTACATTTGGAAATGCCTGTACCAGGTCAGAAATTTGACAGTTCTTGTCCATTCGTTTTTGATGCGTTTTGTTATTTGATTTTGCCATGTGATTATGAAATTTCCGAATTGATTTTCCTCTAAGTTCAGTATTTTTGTGATTTTACTTTTTATACCCAGAAAAAGAAGAAAACGAACTGATAATCCTTGGTTTTATTTCTGTGTTAAATATATTTGTGTAATTAATAACGGGTTCAGGATTTGTAAGCTGCAGGAGCAATTAGAGCACCACAAATGCTATATCAAAACAACACACACATATTTGTTTAGGTCTCAAACAATGTCAAATAAGTGCATAGCATGGATCAAAACATGCTCGCGATTTTATGCCTAACACAGAGTCGAACGTGCTGGTGTGTCAATGCACAGCACAGCGTCTAACATGTATATGTTATTGCTAAACACAGCGTCAAACAAATATGTTTCAGTGCACAACCCAGTTTACATAGAAACAAGAAAATATTTTATGAGAGCCAATGAGATAAATCTCCATTCAATCTCAGTTTGTAAATGTTAGCCATTTACAGTTCGTTCGTCAACATGGAGTCTTGACTCACACCATGTTTTTCATAAATGTTTTGGTTTCAACCCTAATTCTAAAACAGCGTCCGACGTACGACGAACTTACATGCACAAACAACAACAACTGAACTACAGGCTTCTGATTAAAGATTGCCACATAACGAATGTAGGGAGTTTAACATGTTTGAGAGCGTTCATCCGCCCCTAACATCGGACAGTGTTAAACAGCAAAATAAGAATACATTATACAATTTAGACGAAAAATATCGATTAAAAACCAAAAAACACCAAACAAAACACAAACCGCACGTGGCAGGGTAATCATCCATCCACTATCCCTTACAATATTAGGCTTAAACATATATATTTTAACTTATAGCACGAACTAGGACAAAATATAAGTTCGGTTAAAAGATATCATATTTCTTGTACGTGTATTCACAATTGGCGATAGTACCTTGTGTTTTGATTTTAAAGAAACATAATTATTAATTTGAAAACTCTCTGTGTTACTGGCGTGATATGGAATATTTTTATGCTTTGTTTGTTTTACTGTATTTCTTAGTCAATGGATCTTCAACGCATCGAGAAAATCCCGCACCCGGATGTGGTCCTCAGCTGGCCCCTAAATAAAAATGTGTACTAGTTCAGTGACAAATACGCCTCTTTTTGTTTATACAGCATCATACTATGTGCTTTGTGTGTATTGATATGTGCTTTTTTTTTATTTCAGGCATATGTTTCCATGTGTTTGCTACGTTCGGATTGATTATGATATCTTACTAATTTAATAAGAACTAAGATCTAACAATCAATTCTAAATTCAATCAATGACGATAATAATTATTGTTATGATGTTGTTAAAAAAACCATGGTAACTTACGTTTTCAATCTTAAATCACAATAATTTCCTGTCTTGTAATGAACCGGATATATTGTCAAGACGTCCATTAATCCCGGATGTGCAAAATCATTAGAAAATGTTGTAAAACGTAAAACTCAAAATGGCCGCCGTAATAAGAAGCAGTTATTCTGATTTAAGGAGGTTCGCGGGTATAAGAATTCAGAAAAAAAAAAAAACTTTTATTTTACATTACAAATTCTATTAATTACCTTCAGTAGTTATTACTTTATCATATGGTACAAAAATTATTCCACAAAATCAATTCGTGTTGACCCCAGGTGACTTTTAAAAATGTCGATATCATTGAAAAAGCTCTAAATTATCTCCCTTTGGTTAAAAAATGCCATTTTTTTGCATTAAAATTGAAATATCTTTTTTAACTCATCGGTGACCTATATTTTTTATTGTTGTTTTCGAATAAACTGTATACAAACTAAATAATTGTAAAATTTAAACGATTTCTGTAATTTAGTTCTTTTTTAATTTCGATATTACCGCTATTTCTCCTATTAGTTCAACAGAAAAAAAAAACATTAACAAAAATGTATGCTTCTTTCGACGGCAAATTGTGAGCGTAAATGAACGGTGACCCCATTTTTTTATTTCATTTTTCTATTAAGGATAAGATAAAGTTCATTTATAGAAAAATATAGGGAAATCTTATATTAAATAAAATAATTCATTTAGACCCGCGAGCCCCCTTAAATGAAATTTCCATTAAAGGAAGGCGAATATTCATTATTTCAAATTATCAACAAGGATGGAGACCGTCTATACAATATGTTCTTACTAAATTAAAGATAGAATAGTGTCAAAATATATGTATCATCTAAAACTGACCTTTTATATTACGAAAACTATATATGGATGTAATTTAAACTATAGTCTAAAATTTGGGTTTGCTCTTTATTTAAAATGTTAATTACAAGGATTTTTTGGCTAACCAAATTAAATGTTTGTTGTCGAAAACAGCATGTTTTTTCTGTCGATTCTTCCCATTTTTGTACTTCCGATTTCTAGGTCAAAGAGAATAATTCACTGTCATGTCAAAACATGGACAATATGCAAGTCATTTATCGATAAATGAGAAAGGCATTATACAACTCTCTAACAGTATAAATATGCATTTTGCACTCTGCTCAAAGGTCATGGTGAAATGATGTAATTTGACCATTATGCTCCCCATTTTAAGTTACAACTTTTATTCGCCGTTCATGCTGTTCGTTTATATTGCTACTTATTCCTTTAAATCTATTGACAATGCAGCTTGTTAAACAAGTTGCCATTTTAACACATTAAGTAAGAGCAAACCAATCATTGTAGTTACAAATACATTTCACTGGTATATTTATATTATTTGTAATTTGATTTCAACAATGCAAATGTCATTTAACATGTTTAAGAAACTGTTGATTCATGTATCCCCTTCGTCAACCATCTATTGACAAAAGCATCAATATTAAAAAATAATTTTTGATAATTAATAAAAGTTAAAATATGTTAAAGAAGTAAATCAAGTCGATGCAATGGAACGGATTTTCCTCTCGAAGTTAAATAAATTTCGTAAATAGAACTATAATACCCAAAAAGGTAAAAGTCCTGAAAAATAATCACAAATCGCATTTATTTTGCATGTGTGATATTTGATAAGGGGATATTTATCCAGTGACATTTACTTTTAACAAAAATTTGTAAGGGTTCCGCGGAACCCAGGGTTTCGCCTATTTTTGCTGTAAATCGCAGGCTCAACAACAATGAGGAAAACAATCAATACAAATATGCCTCTTGTTACTATTTTATGATTGTAAGAAAATCTAAGTCCATTTAAAAGTAAATGAAAAAAAAAACAACAGAGTACTAGTAATCTTTTTACAAACTTTACTTCTGGATACTATCTTATGATCACAAACAAGCTTCTGTCCAAGTTTGGTACAAACCCAGGATAGTTGTAGAAAATTATTAAAATTATAAAAACTTTAACCACAGAGTAAAATTGAAAATGGAAATGGGGAATATGTCAAAGAGACAACAACCCGACCAAATAAAAAACAACAGCAGAAGGTCACCAACAGGTCTTCAATGTAGCGAGAAATTCCCGCACCCGGAGGCGTGAATGTTTTGTTTCCCCGCAGAAAAAACTAAGTCCATTTATAGTAAAACACGGAAAAAATGGAATTTTATTTTTACAAAATTTACTTCTGGATAATATCTTATGATCATAAACAAGCTTTTGTCAAAGTTTGGTAGAAATCCAGTATAGTTTAAGAAAGTTATTAAAATTTCAAAAACTTTAACCACAGAGTGAACATTTGTTGACGCCGCCGACGATGGAATGTAGTCTCGCGTAGTCTCGCTTTTTCGACTAAAGTCGAAGGCTCGACAAAAATCGAATATTTATCATTATATTCAATTGTAAACTTCTTTATACTTATATATTTTTCTTTTTAAATATCGATCCTATGTAGAGTGCTGGTACGCTGATAAAGTACATTCTAGGATATGGCTGATCAACATTAGTAATAACAGACGTAAACTTGGCCGTACGGTGACCTATACAACGTAGTTGTTAATTTATGTGTCTTTTTGGTTTCTTGTGGAGAATTGTCTCATTGGCAATCATAGCATACCTTCTTTTTTGTATCGTTTAAACAATTCAAATACACTGAGATTGTAAATATATATGTACATGTATACGTATATATGTACAATGCATGGGATTTAAAGGAAGACCGAACCAAATCATGATACAAGGAGACAATATTAGTTTACTACATTTACAATATCGCAAAAGTTAAGGTATACGCATCTTTTTATATAGGAAAAAGTGTGGTAGCAGGATTAAGTTAAAAATATCAAATATAATTTTCGATTAGTTTATCCATGATCTATTCAGCATAACTAAATAGCCGACAGCTACAAGAATCCTACCATCACAACAAAAAGAAGATTGTCTGATGTGTGACAAGTATATTATTATTTTACTGTTAAAACTTGATTTGTGAGTATATGAATGGAAATAATACATATTTTTGTTTATCAATTTATCAAATAAGCGCTTTCGTAGTTTAATACACCCGATTACGGATTGTAAATGCAACTACAATCTTGCATATTGACAATGCATCGGTATAAAGCAGGCACTCGATTCACAATAGTTCTTGTTAAAAATATCTATTTAATTGGGAATGGAAGTGGGTATAGTGTCAAAGAGAAAACAACCCGACCAAAGAGCCGACAACAGCCGAAGGTCACAAATGGTCATATCAATATTGCATATTGACAAAATAACTATCACAATATAAAAAAAAAGTTATCTCAAATTAATAGCAGATCTAATTTAAAAGATAAAACAACAATAATCTGCAATCAATAAGTGAACATGATATAAACTTGTTATTAAAATGGACTTACATTAATTGAATTTTTTAGTTATTCTTTATCCAGGTAATACTATATTAAGCTCCTACTCAGACTTTGTAAAACGTCATCAGTGTCTGAGTAGAAAGTTGATGAACCAGGGGTATGTCAAAGAACGTCTCGTCCTTTTTCTAAAAAAGTTCATCGGAAGGTACCAAGACCTTGTTGATAAATATTCCGTATCAACTTCTCAAATAATACACGATGGTCTTGATGCTTGACTTATATCTCGAATTTGACTTACACAGTCATCTCAGTACCAGAATCTATGACAAACGAGACGATTTTAATTTCGAAATTATAAATTTCCCCCACCTTAGTAGCAATATACCAACTTCACCTGCATATGGGATATATATTTCCCAACTTATTCGATATTCAAGAGCTTGCAGCTCCTACTCAGACTTTGTAAAACGTCATCAGTGTCTGAGTAGAAAGTTGATGAACCAGGGGTATGTCAAAGAACGTCTCGTCCTTTTTCTAAAAAAGTTCATCGGAAGGTACCAAGACCTTGTTGATAAATATTCCGTATCAACTTCTCAAATAATACACGATGGTCTTGATGCTTGACTTATATCTCGAATTTGACTTACACAGTCATCTCAGTACCAGAATCTATGACAAACGAGACGATTTTAATTTCGAAATTATAAATTTCCCCCACCTTAGTAGCAATATACCAACTTCACCTGCATATGGGATATATATTTCCCAACTTATTCGATATTCAAGAGCTTGCAGCTCCTACTCAGACTTTGTAAAACGTCATCAGTGTCTGAGTAGAAAGTTGATGAACCAGGGGTATGTCAAAGAACGTCTCGTCCTTTTTCTAAAAAAGTTCATCGGAAGGTACCAAGACCTTGTTGATAAATATTCCGTATCAACTTCTCAAATAATACACGATGGTCTTGATGCTTGACTTATATCTCGAATTTGACTTACACAGTCATCTCAGTACCAGAATCTATGACAAACGAGACGATTTTAATTTCGAAATTATAAATTTCCCCCACCTTAGTAGCAATATACCAACTTCACCTGCATATGGGATATATATTTCCCAACTTATTCGATATTCAAGAGCTTGCAGCTCCTACTCAGACTTTGTAAAACGTCATCAGTGTCTGAGTAGAAAGTTGATGAACCAGGGGTATGTCAAAGAACGTCTCGTCCTTTTTCTAAAAAAGTTCATCGGAAGGTACCAAGACCTTGTTGATAAATATTCCGTATCAACTTCTCAAATAATACACGATGGTCTTGATGTATAGATTCTGCGTACTGATGTTGTGTATCATCTTAACAACATGTTTTATTGTTCTTTTATTTGTTTTTGTTCTATTATTAAGATTACTTTTACTGTTGCATGGTTTTATGTGATATCCGTTTGACGTGGCTCGGTACTTATACATCTCGTCAATGTGTTTGTATTGGCTTTCATTTTTTGGTGATTTGTTTTGTATATGTGACTCTTTGTATTTCTTTTGTGCTTATAACGTGACTCTGTATTTTAAAAGATCCCGTCAGTATGATATTTGTGTATAATATGTCATTATGATATATTTTTATTGAACTAGTTTGAATCTCGGTCTATTTCTGTAATTTATTCTTACATACTTTTGATTTTTTAACTCTGTATGCGTACATTGCCTATGAATTTTTTTTAAAATTGTTTGTATGCACATTGAATAACAAATTTATGTGACGTATATAATTTTTCTAACGTCAGACACTCAAATCAATCCATGTGTTCTTAGACAGTAGATGTTATTGTGTCCTGTTAAATTGTTCCCTTTAAAAAGTTTTGGATTCTCATATATTCTATGTATAATTTTTGGACTAGTTTGAATCTCGGTCTATTTCTGTAATTTATTCTTACATACTTTTGATTTTTTAACCCTGTATGCGTACATTGCCTATGTAAATTTTAAAATTGTTTGTATGCACATTGAACGACAAATTTATGTGACGTATATAATATTTCTGACGTCGGACACTCAAGTAGATCCATGTGTTCGTGGATAGGTTTTTGTGTCCTGTTAAATTGTTCCTTTTAAAAGTTTTGGATTCTCATAAATTCTATGTATAACTTTTGGACTAGTTCGATTTCTGTAATTTATTCTTACATACTTTTGATTTTTTAACCCTGTCTGCGCTCATTGCCTATGTAAAATTTAAAATTGTTTATAATCCAGGTACTTTTGATAACTATTGTATGCACATTGAACGACAAATTTATGTGACGTATATAATTTTTCTGACGTCAGACACTCAAATCAATCCATGTGTTCGTAGATAGTAGATGTTGTTGTGTCCTGTTAAATTGTTATACGATGATGACTGATGTTTCCATATTTTGACTATTTTATTGATTGTGACTGTTTATTTAACGCATCATGTAAATGTAACGGAATTTGATGAGACTGTTATTAAAGTGAGAGGGTTAGCGCTATAGAACCAGGTTTAATCCACCATTTTCTACATTTGAAAATGCCTGTACCAAGTCAGGAATATGACAGTTCTTGTCCATTCGTTTTTGATGCGTTTTGTTTTTTGATTTTGCCATGTGATTATGGACTTTCCAAATTGATTTTCCTCTGAGTTCAGTATTTTTGTGATTTTACTTTTTAAAAACGCTTAAGTCACTCTGTATTTCTAATCTAACATCTTATTGACTGTTTCCAGGAAAATTTTCCATAAATTTGATATAAAACATCCCGATTAGTGATCCATGACCAGAAAACAAATTTTTAATCACGTGATTGCATACCGTTAATTGTTTAATAAAATCATTTTCATGTCAGTAGCAGGATACATACCGTCACTGTGGGATGTACGTTTATTTTCCAGGTGTGTAGCTTTAGTAAGGTTAATTTTGTAACTTCTGCTGGGATGAATCAATGTTGAGTAAGAGTCATACGGAATTATATTGATCAAATGAAATAATTCTATGTATCTGATAATGTGTTTAATAAATTGAAAAACAGCTTCCAAATCAAGTTTCGTTGATAGCCTTATTAGTTAGGTCACATGATTTGTATATAAGTAGGTAAATCACTCTGTATATACTGTAGGATTACTCGAAAATGATAGGCTTACAGGAAAGACCATAATCGGCGCATATAACCTCAAGGCACCGACCCGTCAACAAACAATATTCAACAAATATTGCTTGGTTGGTACACACATAATATCAGCTGACATCGTATTGTCGCTGCTCTTGTGTTTTGATTAAGCAGACATCACCAACGATATGCTTTTTAAATCTATTGTTTTTTTTTGTATTATGGTAATTACTTAATCCAATAAAAAAGTCGAAAGAAAGTCGAATATAAAAAAATCATTGGTTATCCCGCATCATTTAAAGTTACATGTCAGAATCTATGTAAAATATATCATCTTGTGATTAAACAGACACCACCAACGATATGCAATTTGAACTTATTGCTTTTTTTGTAATCATGGTACTAACTAAATCAAATGAAAAAGTCGAAAGAAAGTCGAATGTCGAAAAATCATTGGTTATCCCGCATCATATAAAGGTACATGTCCGAATCTATATAAAATATACTACAGACGGATACAAATGGTCTCTAGAAGGTTTGACAGTATAATTTCATTAAAAGGCATATAGCTGTACACACAGAAATCAGTTAGATTAAACATACAGAAATATATACTTCTGTCTTAAATTTTAAATTAAATAAAGGAGAAAAACACTATTATACACCATACTGTAATTAAAACAGATAAAAACAAACCTGCTGACACAATATTTGTTATTTGCATGCACACCAATGCCATGGATTTCGTCACTGAAACACGCACACTTACTACTGATAGAACCCTAAATTATCCCGTATATGTCAAATCAGTAAATGGTCAATTAGAATGTGCTTTTAAATTTAGCCAATCGATTTGTCTATTTAAAGATAACCGAAGACATTCCTGATCATCAATTTATCTATAAATACAATTAATGTTTCATTGTCGCCTTATATGGATCATCAGACTAACCTATTAACAAATGATTAATAGACACCCTTCTGCGATGACATGTTTGAAAATATCGACGATTGATTTCCTATTTGTTTATAAGTGATATACCTGATTAAGGGGAAGTGTGTTCAAGGCTTTTGTCTGGACATTAAAACGACAGAAGACTTTGCAAATTAGAAATCTTTCACAATGTATAGTATGCGATTACACATGTGTAACTGTTGACGATTTATATCCTATGTATTCATAATTGATAAACGTTGTTAAGGGGGTTAAGAGCCAATGTTTGGTAATAGAATCGCGATGATGCAATTGAAAATATTGGCATTTTTTCCCTGTGTGTTTATAAATTATATATGTTTAGAGCTACTGTTTGATCCGTAAAACTGCATACGACGTTTTTAGTTTTTTAATCCTCTCATGATACATAGACACTGTTTGCAACCTCACATGCATTTATCAGTATTGACGATGTTTTTCCAATGTGTTTGTAATTCATTTGTGTTGTACATAGGGTTTTCGCTTGAAGTCATTGTCTGGTTCTTAAAACTACAGTAAACACTACACATTTTAAATTCTTTCGAGATCAAGTGAATTTCATATTTAATTATATGAAAATTCGGTACAGTTACACACAAAATTATCAATAAGTTGAACATGAAAATAAAAACAAGTTTTCTTAGTTTAATATAGCAAGTCTAGATATGACGATATGTGCAACAATAATATCGTTGGATTAAATACGAATGAAAGACCAATGTTATTATACAAATACCGTATTGTGACACATACTATTTAAAATTATATTCTAATTCGCCAACTCAAACGAATATAAATTATTTAATAAATAAAACAACACATAAATAGGATAAGTGTGCCTACAGCTGTAGCAGCCTTTAATATTACATTACATTCAATTTCATTCTCAAACTAAAGTCCTTCACTTTAAATTCAGGCACACTACCATCAGTCCAATAATACAATAGCACAGTTATATACAGTAACAGTAACTCAATCAAAAACTATCTACAAAAGAGGAAACATTCATATTAATATAATGTACTAATGCATATACTCCTATTAACGATAACCATCTCATAAAAGAGGTGGGTGGGAAGGTAAACATAATAACGAATGCTGCTACGTCGTACTATAGGCAAACTTCGAATAACTTAATTTTCTCTAGCTACCCCCTTAAGTAATACTTAATCATGCTTTTCACGAAAATCATGAGGGCATATACCCGTAAAACCGGCAGTACGGGTATATGCCATCCAATCAAATAGAACGTAAACACACACCATGTGCTTGATATAAACACACACACGTAATTATAGTAAACAATCACTTGACCGTTACAACGTCATGTGACTTAATACCTTTAATAAATATATTTATATTCTAATTCGCCAACTCAAACGAATATAAATTATTTAATAAATAAAACAACACATAAATAGGATAAGTGTGCCTACAGCTGTAGCAGCCTTTCGAAAGACAAAGAAAGCAAAAAATGCAAGTAGATGTGACATGTGAACATAGAGTGATACATATACAATGTATAAAGTATATTTATGAAAATTATATTCCCAAACTTTTAGACACTGTCAGTTTTTCTTTTATATTTTCTCTTACATATCCATCTTTGGCTTTATCTGAAGCCCATCTACCATGCTTCTTGAATAATCTATCCTGAATGCCAGCTGATGCAGCTGCAGTAGCTCCACCTGATCTCAAGCTATGTAATCCAAATTTGGACTTATCTAAACCGATAGATTCAAGAGCTGATAATATAATTTCTCTTACTCTTGTATATGATAAAGGTTTAAGACCTCTCAGTTTATAAGACTTATATTTTTTACATAAATACATGGATCTAAATATATAATCTGAAGATGAAGCGTCAATATTAGATAATAATAAATATTTCTCCAACATACTAACAGGACATGTTTGTGTATCTGTTCTAGCAATTAAAACCTGTGTGCCTTCTCTATAATGATCAGTTTTGCTTTTCGTTATGAGCAAAGAGACATGTGAATCACTAAATTTTAAATCAGATCTTTTTAAATTTACCATTTCAGAAAACCTTAAGAACCCTGCATAGCTTATAAGACACATACAACAACTTCTAATTTCTATAAGATTGTTACATTCTTGACCATATTTAATAACAATTTTCTTTAAAATATCTGGTGTAATTGGTTCTTTTTTATTTACAATAGCATGTCCGATCTTTCTATGAGCTCCTTCTTTAACCGATATACTTAATTGTGAATAACACGGGTTTGGATAGCCTGCTAGTTTATGAGCCCAGCTTATGGAATAATATGCTTCTTCAACCTTAGCATACGAATTAAATGTCTTTGACAGGTGTATTAAGTACAATGAAACATAAAAATCTGAAGCTGGTAAAGGTTTAACATTTAAATAGTTATTACACCACTAACAGAAATTGTTAAATGCATATGAATATTTTCTTTTGGTATTCTCGGCCTTCGAACGCAGACAGAACTCAGGTAGGCAATTAGATAAAGATGTCAAATCTTGGTCGACTGGCTTAGGCAAGGATTGCCATATTCCACATGAAAAAATATCTGAAAAACGTGCATATGAAATAGAAATATAATCTACTATACAACAAGCTTACAATATAATTAAATGACCTTGCCATAATTATTTTTCATACTGGCCATTGTCAGTGAGACCTTGCCTATTAAATTTGGCCTTGTCATCAACAAACGACCTTGCCAATAAATTTGGCCTTGTCTTTACTATGCGACCTTGCTCAACAGCCTTGTCGTCAATTCTTACGTGAACTCAGCGTTCAATCTAATAGCTAAAACACTAGAAACGAATTCAGAAGATCCCAACAAGGACTTATTATTCATACCATGAATAAAAATGTTCTGATTTGGTTGAAATTCTAAAACATCAATTACATATGGTTGCAAATGCGAACCTCTTTTAAAAATCATTGTCCAAAATGACGAGGAAAGCCACTTTGTAACGATCAAAGTGCCTCTAGCTTTACATAAAATCAAATGTTTAATTGCTCTACAGACAACAGAAATTGGAGGAACAATCCAATTAACTTCATTGTTCCAATTTTGCGTGAACGCATCAGCTGCTTCAACACCTGGATTCCAGAACTTAGAATTAAACCTGGGTAATTTTTTATTTAAATTACTCGCAAATCTGTCCACAGTATGCGGACCCCACATATCATCTATAAATTTAAAAAATTCTATGCTTGTTCCCCAGTCTTCTATATCAATCATTTTTGAAATATAATCAGCTTTAGTATTTTCAGATCTCGGGATCCAAACAACATCTAACGTAATATTCAATTCAGAACACAACTTAAAAATATTCATAGCTATCTCTTGTAAATGTACTTTTGAACTTCCTTTCTGAACAATGAAAACACAGTTATTGTTATCTGTATGCCATTTAACACATTTATTTCTTAAACGGTTTTTAAAAGACATCAATGCTAACAAAATAGCTTGAAGTTCTCTCCAAGTAGAACTCTGTATAGACTCTTGTAAAGTCCACATCTGATGAAAAATATTAGAGTCAATATCTATCGAGTAAGCACCAGCAGCTACATTACTTGCATCAGAGTATACAACCACGTGGGGAAAAGAATAACCTGCTAAATGTTTTCTGTTCAATCTTAGAATGTTATTAAGCCAAAATGTGAGCTCATTGAATACACAATCGGGACATTCCAATTTTAAATTTAAATCCCACTTTACTCTGCTTTCAATAGCCCAGTGTAAATAACGGGTCATTAAACTAGTTATGTTACCCATGACTGGACACATAGAAATTACCTTTCCAGTTACCTGAGTCAATTCTCGTGCTGTGAAATTAGGAAAGTTATTCAAAACATCAACCAATGATGCTAGGGTATTTTCAATCCGTCTATCTGATATACTAATTGAAAAATCAGACGAATTCCAAACTAAACCTAACCACTCTAAACATTGGACTGGTTCAAAAATATATTTTTCCCTGTTAATAAGAAACCCTGCTTCTAACAAAGACGTTTTTACAAAAGATGAACATTCCGAAGCTTCTTGTTTATTTTTACCCATTCCAAGTCCATCATCTAAGTAAAGCACAATATCTACGCCGTTTTCTCGCCAGTATTTTACGATTGGACGTAAACATTTAGTGAATAGATATGGAGCAGACGAAAGACCAAAGGCTAAAACTGTAAAACAGTAAAATTTATTGTTCCAGAAAAATCCTAAATATGTTTGTTGTTTAGTACATACGTCATAATGAAAATAACCAGACTTAAGATCAAACTTAAATAGATAGCAATCTTTTGTGAAATAGTTTAAAGCCACTTTCCAGTCTTCAAATTTAATTCTTTCTTTTTTAATAAAAACATTCAGTTCACTAAAATCCAAAATCAGACGTTTTTTGCCCAAACTTTGAACTGCAACACTAAGCGGATTTACAACAAAAGGTTGAAATGGAGTTTCAATAACACATCCGATATCAAGTAATTCTGAAATTGCTTCATTTACAAATTTAGAATGGACATAAGCAGATTTGTTATTCTTAAATGACATAGATGTAGGAGTCTGCAAAAAAGGAATAACATATCCATTTTTGATAGTATTAAAACAAACTCATTAGCACCTATATGTTTCCAAAATTGTATATGCTTGCGTAAGCTATATTTCACCCCTTTTCAACAGATGAAATATCAATATTATCAAAATATTTTGCATGTGACATAAACAGTTCAAACTGTCCGTAAAGATTACGTTCATCTAAAAAAGTAGTATAAAAATACTTATCATTAATTCTGTTGCCTTGTTGTCCCTGAGACACCTGGTTTTGTACTGAATAGGAGGGGGCACTGAGTTCGCCAGTGACCAAGCTGGTTGCAGTTGTAACAGATGTCCTGAGATGACGGTTCCCTCCGTCTGCCGGTCCGAAAGGGCGGCTGTTGGTAGTTGTTTTGTCTAGCGTTATGTTGATTAGACATAGGTGCAGAAGGAGCAGAAGCAGTAGCTGTAGCGGTTCTATAAGGATGAGGTCTTTTCTTTTCCTTGATACTCCTGATGGCACGGGTTTCTGCAGAACGAATGCGCTTCTCGTCTTCGGAGTCGGAGGCAAGGTCGTCGCTTTCATATTCACGGACGGTTTTCCATCCTGCAGGAGATTTGTCTGCAATGCGGATGAGTTTATTTCGCTTCTTAACCTTAAGGATAGCTCCAGATACCAATTTAAGACAAGCTGCATCTTCATCAGGAATACGCTTCTGGAGCTTAACGAGGTCGGCCATGATTTCACAATTAAAGTTGAATTGTATCTGGTTGCCCTCACCTTTGAGTTTAACTGAAACTTCCTGCTTGAGTTTGGTAGCAAAATTCTCGTTGCCAACGGCCAAATCTTTGTGTAGAGTAGCGATCTTCCCATCAAGATAGGTTTCAAACAGAGAGAAAGTATCCACCAAGTCGTTATTCCCAGTATTATGTGCAGAAATACCATCACGCAACGAATGTACACTAGTACCAGCTGGCAAAGATTCATGGTCGGAATCTAGAAGTTTCTCGGAGTCAGACATACCACAAAAACGAATGCTGCTACGTCGTACTATAGGCAAACTTCGAATAACTTAATTTTCTCTAGCTACCCCCTTAAGTAATACTTAATCATGCTTTTCACGAAAATCATGAGGGCATATACCCGTAAAACCGGCAGTACGGGTATATGCCATCCAATCAAATAGAACGTAAACACACACCATGTGCTTGATATTAACACACACACGTGTTTATAGTAAACAATCACTTGACCGTTACAACGTCATGTGACTTAATACCTTTAATAAATATATTCATTGACCCTTTGTCCTTGGTGGATATTTGTTTTATTTGCAATCTTATTCATTCTTTTAATTTAAATATAACATAACAAAAATAGTAATTGCCAGAACCAACACAGATGGCCATCATCCGTCGTTCCGAGAAGCACACGATTTTCCGGTTTTGGTACATACCTGATAATATTATGTCGCTACGCTTAAATAATTAAAAAGCTATTTGTGGCAGAGTATTTATTCAAATTTAGAAACGTGTCAATCAACAGTAGTGTGTTTATACAAAAAAAGGGATATGTGGTATCATTGACATGTACAGTGAGACAACCCTCCACAAGAGACCAAATGACGTAAAAGTTTACACATAATGGCCACCGTACGTACGTTGTTTTGTTTTGTTGTTGTCAATATTGATAAATAATTCACTTTGTCCTGTCCGATTTTCGTTTCACATCCTTGATTAAGTGAACGGGCAAAAGATGCATTTAGCTAATGATGAACAATGAAATCCATTTGACGCTTGTCATAATAAAGATGCCAGGTCTAGTTCACTTCATTTTTTGAATGAATTTTGTCAATGCAGTTCAACCTTTCTTTAGGTATAAAATACGAAACCTCAGTGAGCATAGCTTTATTCATCTGACAGATAATTGTATGACACAACAGGCGGAAATCCGGTTGAAATAGAACAAAAGAATCGAAGCTCTTTGTTAGAGGAGGCGAAAAATGCTTACTGTAATGTGTACTATAGTAACAACATTTTTAAAAGTTAATAGAAACAAATAAAATGACAATTTTCTTCTCAATTACAAGTGTTTTATTTTTAAAACACCATTTGCATAAGTTTTCAACTTATCTTTTACATAATTAAGCAGAACAATTAGATATCAAGTCGACGACATGGGTATCTATCAAGTTGGATGTAGAAAATGCATAACCTCCGATGTTTTAAATCTTTTTTTTTAGCACGGACGGGGAACATATGAATCTATTAGTTATTAGTTCAGAAATTTTCATGTCTGCCCTTCCATTAAGTGACTCAAGAAAAAATTCCAAAAAATGTGCATTAATTGTATCGAAAAGAGAAAATCTAATGCACCTGTTTTTGTTAGGGCGTGTTTGGGTTGAATATTTTGTCTTGAAAACGTACAAAGCAAGAATATTTGATACATCATCTCGTTTCAGATTCTGTCTTTTTAATATATCAAAGCTACAGGTTGACTTTATAACATAAAAAAACAGTATTAAAAGATGGGATATATGGGTCAAGTGCAAGACCTATCTAATGAATCACAAAAACAGATCTAGAGTAGTTGTGTTCGAATAGCTTTTTTTTAATAAAAGTACTTGACACCAGTCTTTCAAGTTGAATGATGAAAATGCGTATGTTCGAAAAAAAATTGTTGTGTGTGATAACTTTGGTTTAAAGTCTTTAATCACTGAACATTTTTAGTCTGCCCCTTCACGAAATATTTAATTTGTTTTTAAATGTTTATGAAATTCCGAAAATTCTACCTGACAACCGATCAGACAATAGTTTTATGTTGAATCAATGTAGACAAGATCATTAACTGATGCTCATTAGTTGGTAGATACATTTGTCTTTTAAAAAATAACTGACACATAAGGATTGTAATAGCGCTATGTGGATAAATTTATCGGTTTTCAAGGGCAAAATTGGCAGTCCGTCATCACTTCAATGGCTTCCATTTCTACGATTTTGAAAATGAACTGGCGTAATGGGGAGAAAATTTTGACGAAGTAGAATCCTGACTGACAACACGTCTTCTAGGCTTTATCTGAACGCATAGTTCAAACAGGCAACAGCTGATCTCAAAGTTGATAGTAATGAATATAAAAATGAGACCACATCCCTTAAAATGGAAAAGTAATGATTTCCATATACTGTTCTATGCTAGCATGTATATGTCTTTAAGCTTCTTTTAAAGGCAGCTTGAAGTAAATATGATATTGTTTTTTTCTATTTTACTCCAACATTATGTCTATAGATTTATTTAAAAACATTTAAATATGTTTATTCGTCCACATTACACATATGTGTTGTATTTTTTAGTATAATAGACAGATTCGTGAAGACGCCATACACATATTTAGCTTATATCATAAGTGTCAATATCTATTAGGTATCTTATGCCTCCGTGTTGTGTCTTTAAAACAAACAATGGAACACTCTTCATTTTTTCTCAATCTTATTCATTGAAAAGACAGTCACTAAAATCAATCTTATGGGCTTTAATATTCATAATTGTCATTTCAAGTGAAATGAATGTTTTCTACTCGAGTAGAAAGAGAGTGTATGACGTCATAAACTTTGTAGATGGACAAACTTCAATTAACAGATTATAAATGGTCTTTTAACCTCGAGTATGACCTCGACGTCATCTCATCTCATCTCAGGTATCTGTCGCCCTTCGATAAAATTGTTGTTGAAAACCCCATCTTTATTATCATGTAAACATATATCATTCTTAATTGCAAACATTTTCCCTCTTTTCCTACTTAACGTCTATTTTTGTTTATTAAGGTGGTATGGGAGTCTAAAATAAAAATGATAGAATTTGTTCATACTTTGTCAAAATGTAGTATCTATTGATACATGCTCAAAAATGTTATAAAAATGATAGGTCACCGCGCATTTTATCAAGCTACAGGTTGTGACAAAATGACAAATTTTGTATGGATTATACAGGAAAAAACACCATTTTGTAAATAGAAACTAAACAAAATGATAGAATTGTAAAATGAATTAGAAAAAGATAGCTTTCAGACAATGCTTTTAGAATATCAAAAGAAAAGATAGGGTCACCGTACGTTTTTTCTGGCTAAAAGACAAAATAGGAAAATTTCATGAAGAGTCCTTCAGAAAATGCACTGTTTTAGAGTTACCTCCCCTTAAAATGCCAATTTTTAAATATATTAAAAAAACAACCAAAAATTATCTACACTTCTAAGAAATTTAATATTCTTAGTTATGTTCTTATAAATTGGTTCTTTTAAACGAAAATTCACATTACATATTGCATTCCTGCATCAAACTTTGCTAACTTGAAAGAAAATATGGACCTTAGATTCTCTGTTTTTTTACAATCCAAGATGGCGAAAGACACCCATACCACCTTAAAGATATAAACATACAATGTACATACATGTATATTGTGTAGGAAATTGAGATAAAAACGATATTCAATAGAATTCAATACGAGTTATTCAGAAATGCATGATAATTTTCCATTAATCTTTATCGATATTGAAAATATATGATTTCTAATTTCAAGGCTTTCAGAGAAACTAAAATAAACATGATTTTGGCACAGATGCTCCTTTATGTGCATCAAAAATGATAAAACCAATAGATAAAGTGTTAGGATAAGTTTGCATGATATTTTTGCGTAACAAAGAAGAAATATTGCAATAAAAAAGCAATAAAAGAGGGACGAAAGATACCATAGGGAGAGTCAAACTCGGAAATAAACTGACAACGCCTGACCAAAAATGAAAAAGACAAACAGACAAACAATAGAACACAAGACACAACATAGAAAAGTAAAGAATGAGCAACACGAACCCCACCAAAAACTAGGGGTGATATCAGGTGATCCGGAAGGGTAAGCAGATCCTGCTCCACATGTGGCACCCGTCGTGTTGCTTATGTTATAAAAATTCCGGTAAATAGTCTAATTCGGTTTGTCACATTCATAAAAGGGAAGGGAATTGTAGTTACGACGTAAAGAACATATTCGATATCATTTTTGAAACGGTTATTCAATAACGGTCAACAGCTCGACCAATAAATCGATGAAGAACTGGCAATACCATGGCAAAAAAAAAGACGAAAAAAAACCCAATTATTCACTTAACACTACATTGACCAACACGAACCCATGAAAACTCGTGGATGACCTCAAGTGCTCCGGGAGAGTAAGCAGTTCCATCCCACACTAGTTGTATTGCACAGAACTATTGACAACTAGGTTTTGTCACAACAGAAAACTTCACGACATATTATTGGCATAATCATGGATAATTTGCAACGGTTAACTCAATTTAATGATATAACTGATAAACATATTTCAATTTTTTACTTGAAATCCGTTTTTTATAGGCATAAATCCTAAAAATATTTTTTTTAGGGAAAATGTACAATGTACGCTTTGAAATATTGAATCAATTGGATGGGTTTTTATATCACGCACAGGTGATGTTGCAGCAGAAAGCGTGATTTTTTAAAACATTATTTTGGTATAGAAAATATTCTGCAAAACAAATAAAAATTTTTAACAAAAATGACGAACTCAACTGAAAATTTAAAACGGAAAATATCTTTAAATGGCAATATAAAAAGTCCAAACACATCAACATGATCAAACGAATGAAAAAAACAACATATATCATATTTTGATTTTGTACAGTAATTTTCTCATTTCGAAAATGATGCATTATTGATAAAAATATAATTACTTTATAATGCAGGGGTATAGATTTATTATCACTGCACGTAAATTAAACTGTTTTTTTTAATGCATTTAATAGACTCAATTTATTTCAATTTATTTTAAAACGTGTTTAAATGTAGTTAAAATGACTACTTTGCATAATTGTGACAAACTTGTATGGCTAACGAGGTATAACGATCAATTACCGCGGTATTAAAAAAAAACATATTGATATTTCATAATGTATTTTGATTTATCATTTTGAGGGATCACCAGCTTAATACTTTTTTAAATTTGGAAAATAAAAGGAAACTTAGATTTTGCCTCCATCAGACAAAATTGACCTTAAACATATTTGACTATGGTATTTAGGTCCCCATTGGTCATATAGCTCTTGTACATCATTGGCTTTCAAATACTGTAAAATCAGGAATTAAAGCGTGCAATTTTGTCATTTAAAACTAAAATGCGATTTCAATTTTGAGATATTCAGAAAAATCCTGTTTGATTCATATAGAAAATTCCAAAATGCGAGTTTTAATTATTGCGATGATAACCCTGTCGCATTGTTTGCAATACAACCATCGCAATAATTTCTGAATTTACAGTTTTGACGATGATTGTTTCTGGTGAAAGTATATATAAGTAAGCGCTACGGACGCATGAAATCTATAAAGTGTTGTTTTCATTTTTTTTCAGAGCATGTATAGCACATAAATCATGATGACATTAAATCATTTGGAAAAACATGTATAGTTTTTATAGATTGTCTTTTTTTACATTAAAAAAAAAACAAAAAAACCAAATAGAAATACGTTATGGCATAAAATCAATCACTTGACAATCGTTTAGAATCTTATTTTTAATTGATTAGCTATGGCACTTGAAACCATTCCAAAAACCTATCATAAAAGTATATTGTGTATGAAATAATGATAATTTAATAATTTATATTTGATCTGAGTGCTAATGGAGGCAACAAATACAAACATTGTTTTGCAGCAGTCATCTCTTAATATATCTATGATAAAATATAAGGAACCATTGTAGAAGCGAAACTTTATTGAATGAAAAAAAGCAAATATTATATCGTTTACTATAGCGATAGAATCACTGATTATACGAATGCACGAATATCTATACAAATTGACACAAAGTCAGATGATAAAAGGCAATAGGGAATATAAGAATTGCATTTGGTTACATTCGATAAATATCAATCCTACTTAAGTTTGCTATTATGGTTTGTTTTACATTCATTTATTCAAGAACAAACAAAATTATCAGTGACAATAGGAACGACTATCTACACGCATGAACGGAGATCTATGTAAATAGACGAAAAGCGATATAAAAAAAAGACAATCTGAAATATTTGAATAGCATTTGGTAATCTTCTATAAACATCAATTCTGCCATGCCATTATCAATGATTATGATTAGTATTACTTCTATTTATACAAGCTCAAACACAAATATCGGAACTGATATATCATATCGATAATTATCCAAAAGTAAACAATAAATTCAACAACATATCTATTAGTATCGACGACCCAAAGAGTGAAGGAAATATTTTGATTGATTTGTGATAAAAGAAACATCCTCAAACTGGCCATCAACCCTAGTCTTAATTAACGTCTATTTACTTTTTAACCTATACCATCTATCAATATGATATATTTGTTTACATTTAAACATCTGAATGATTATTTGTGACAGCTTCATTTAACTTATGCCAAAATTAAAAACAAATTAATAAATGTATAAGTTTATTGTTTGAGGATGTCTGTTAAATAAACAGGTTAATTGTGAAAAATGAGATTTTACCTATTATGTCTGTTTATTTTGTTCACGCAACGTTGTCAATGATAATGGACTTTTTTGCGACTGTCATACAAGTGAAAGGTTTAGTTAGCTGTTAAACAAGGTTCAATCCATTATTTTCTATATAAGAAAATGCATGTACAAAGTCAGGAATATGGCAGTTCGTTTGATATGTTTGAGCTTTTGTTTTTGCCATTCGATTAGGGACTTTCCTTTTTGAATTTTCTTCAGAAATCAGTATTTTCGGGATTTTACGTACTTCATTCAAATTCGTATGGTGGTTTAAAAAATCAAACACCGTGAATTAATTTTCATTCCTTTGCGAGATCACTGATTCAGTGTTTATATATAAATGTTGAATTGAAGTGTTTAACGAAATGAAGCATTTGTTGTAGAGGATTGTTAGCAAACTTAGGAAAAACCCCGCAATCATATATACTCGAAAATGCAATTTCTCTCAATCAACAAACAAGCAGTTATCACGAAAATAAATGAATTCACACTAAGTTATAATTAGCTAATTAATATACAATTAGTTTAAACTTTGAAATTTAGAATCATCATTTATCATGTTCAATCATTTATCAGGTTCAATCAACCATTTTCTACATTTGAAAATGCATGTACCAAGTCAGGAATATGACAGTTCTTGTCCATTCGTTAGATTGGTTTTGTCATTTGGTTTTGCAATGTGATTGGGGACTTTCCGATTGAATTTTCCTCGGAGTAAAGTATTTTTGTGATTTTTTTTTATCAATTATCCCTTATATGTAACATTGCAATTTTGTTTTATAAAGCATTTCAATCATTTAAAAACAGCAAAACATAGAAATGTTGGTATTCAATCAATAGAAATACAAATCTCTTCATGATCAATTTTAAACATTGTAATTAGAGAACCATTCAATGTGATGTATGATGGAAGTCATTTAATGTAAATTTCAGGTATTTCTGTAAAGTGCATGTTGACATGCAAATACAAATTAAGCCCATTTCTTGTTTTAATCTGATAAAAGCAAATGAGGGAAATGCGCCAATATTACAAGATAAAACAAACAAATGTCATACCTTAATGCATCAAACATGTCAAATGCACTTGCAGAAATTAATCTGCATGCATTACGTGTCAATCAGTATCATTGATAAACATCGGCATTATACTCTACCCTCCTACTAACATTATATCGTCATTCGTCAATTTTTTTGTGATTCCTGTTTTTTATATTGGTTAAGACATAGCTTCTCTTATTAAATAAAGAAGGGCCACATGACATTCTTTATTCTTCAATAATAATGTACATCTGTCTTTAACAAAACGGACAGGAAAACTGATCGTTTACGGAGCTCGGTGGGCGTGGTTTCTCTGTTTCGAGAGATTTTCCTTTTATCATCCTTTGTAAAGAATAAAAAGCTAAATAGCAAATTGTATAAGCTTTGCATTTAGAAATGTATACAGTGTTGTGTTTATGATCAAAAGGAAGTTACTTACTTGTAATAAAACAATTGGGTTCTATACATTTTATTTTCTCATTTCTTTTTCTTAATTTTTTTAATAGCTTTATGCTTGGAACGAGATTAATTCTTGCAAAATGGATTATTTGATATATTTATCATTGCTGTTTTTTATTATAATTAGATCTTGTCATTTAAATATGGAATTCTTTCTTATTATCTACCTCTAATAAAAAAAACTACAGAATTCAAGTTTGACATTTTACTAACTTAAGCGAACATGACTAAGGTGGGGTCGCTGATGTAGTCGAAATATTTTCGATCCCGTGGTCTGTCTGTAACACTAATCATAAATATGGATATATAGTGCGTTTGATTCGAACGTCACTGATGAGTCTTTTGTAGACGAAACGCGCGTCTGGCGTATATACTAAATAAAGTCCTGGTATCTATGATAAGTTTATTCTAAATTAAGCCAAAAACATTCGTGAGAGAGTTGTCTCATTTGCACTTATATCACATATTTTTATATCTATTTTCTGCGTTTTCTGGACACAATTAAGATACAAATGTCTTGATTGTTGTTTGATAAAAAACATCATACGACTATTTACATATAAATATTGTATACCCATAAGTCGTAGTATTAGATGAAAGGTTTTTAAGGATACATTTTTGCTAAATGTAGTAGACTAGAGTCCTTTTTTGTTTAGTGAACCGCGATTTGGTAAATATTAGCATTTTATGATTTCTTTTTAAATACCAAACAATGTATATATGGTTTCTTCCAGCCGTTGCTCCTCAGTTAATTACTCAGTATTGTTAAGGTACTAGGAAGACAAAAACTGGTTGACTCGGAGTCCGAATATGTTTTCGGAAAGCGCTGGTAATTGTCAGCTAAAACATTGACAATCCAACTTTCCTTTAATACCTATTCACCCACCGATATAACGATTTTTTATATTCACAACAAAACTCATGTATCGAATATAACATGAATGTTGAAAATTAACTTTGTTCTAATATATTTTTTTCCTATAATAATAAAACGTCAGGAAAGCTTCTATACGTTTGCCTTTCATTTAAAACAACATCAATCATCATATCTTGATAACGTCCGAAGCAATTAGACTAATTATAATTTGATCCAAAATAAAATGCATTTTCTAATGTTTGGTGCGTATTTATAATGTGTTGTATAAATTGACTAATTGAAAAGAACGCGTTAACCTTTCATTTGTTAAATGCCATACAAAGACAAATCATTAAATCAAGCAAAATTAATACCGGTAAACATTTCTAAATAGGAAAGAACAGGACAAACCAGGCAGAACAGTATTGACAGGATACAGAAATTCCATTGACAATATATGCATCATTATATACGTTATCAAAGTTAACAGCAGGAACTACTAACATGTACCACCAGAAATCACCAATTTACACTATATAAAATGATATATATATACAAGTCATCAAAGACAAAAAAAAACCTATGGTTATCGATTCATAAACTTACCATCAAACTAATGAACATTCAGTTTCCTGCAAACAATTTGTTAATTTTTGTATATACCATTTAGTTTGACAGGTTTTGGAAATTATCCCTCCATGAGAATTATTGTCACAAAAACTGCGAAGAGCTAACTTAAAAAGCTCCAAGCCTCCTCCCAGTATGTTCTGAGCTTCATCATAAGAATAAATCTATGATCCCTTAAATTCGTCTTTTAAATCCTTGTCATATTTTGCTGAATTTAAAGTGAACGGCTGTCATTATCGAATAAAATGGAATACTTCTAATATATCAAATAATTAATGTGAACATTACATTATGCCTTTAAACGTTAGCTAAATTGCTAAAATAATAGAACTACAAAATATCGCATTACACATTGTATGAAATATATTTTTAGACCCAAACTAAAATGTCTAAATTTACCTTTAGCCGGGAAACTCAAAGCCAAATATATATGAAAGTTAAGGAACCGGAACAGTTGAAAAGCTACATAAGTGGACACATAACAATATGAAAACCAAATTAAGAACAATTAGGGAAGTGAGAGAAAAAACACTGTATTAATCTAGTTTAAATATATTTTAGAAATTCAATCTTTCCTTTGATTTAATGTAATGAAAAACATATAGTCGTATTCTTGCTTGCACGGTAGATTAATTGGGTAAAGCATAAAGCCCATATTATTTTAATGAATGTAAATGGGTATACGGCATTAGTCTCAACTTCAAGTTGATTATTAATCATAAAAACAAATCCTTTTGCTGAATTTGACAGATAAATGTTTCAGAGGAGATAGTTTTCGAACTTTTTATACATAACGTTTTTGAAGACAAAACTAAAAGTTACTTTCAGAATTCATTAATATCACACTTAATGTATATTAATGAATTTAAGAACTTCAATTTAGATGAATTTGAATGATTATACCTTGAATAGAAATTCTGCTTTCTTGATTTGATGGACGACTGCAAACTGGTATTCTGACAAAAATGATAATTTTTATTTTGTAAGTTCTTATTTTGTTCTGCATGTGCCTTCGCATCTCGTCATCAACTTCACTTAAATGAGTCTTATCATTACACAGAAACCGTTTAACACAAATACTAAACATGCTTAACTCGACTATTCAAGGATTGGCTGTAACTACCACCAACTCTTCAATACGTTGTGTCTTGCCTGCCTCTGTAGTCACTAGCGACATGCCATCACCTTCAACAATCTATACATACGTCTCATCAGTAAGGTTTATCTCATATATTTGATTGTGAAATTTTAACTTTGTTTTTATTTGTGTTCCCCCTTTGAGTCACCGTGTTTTCCATTCTTTGCATGTTATATAATTTAAGCGTTTAAAATTTTCTTGTCGTTGTTGGGTTAATGAATAAGTACCTGTTCCTGCTCGAATTATGCCAGTTGAACATTGATAAACACAAATGCCTACATTGAAATTATGACATTTAATAAACC
Organism: Mytilus galloprovincialis; assembly: GCA_037788925.1. Lineage (NCBI taxonomy): Eukaryota > Metazoa > Mollusca > Bivalvia > Mytilida > Mytilidae > Mytilus > Mytilus galloprovincialis. Next base: position 84,280,713 of record CM075339.1, read on the forward strand.
AGCTTGTTTCATAAGCCACACCCGTATCGTTATCTCAGGTATTATATTGTGTACCAGCGTATGATTCATTTCGAAAAAGTACAAAATAACAACTTACTGTGTGTGCAAATCAATCAATTGTTAGATGTTATAAAAAAATACAGATGTTTGAATTACTCAAGAGAAAACAAATGATGATATTTTTCATGCATGACACACAGATCGCTACATGCACTCTTCTCACTCATTGACGGCTTATTGACTAAAGATTTGACACCATAAAACAGACAAAATCCCTATGACAGCTGAATGCTTTATGTATCAACTTGCAGTGAAATGGGAGTATTTTTTCCATGTTGATGGCATCAATGTGATTTTAAAATGATATACAGCTATTTGTGTTTTTTCCTCTGCTGTGCATGTACTGATTTTGTGTTATGAAAGATCATTGTCTATTGTTTGATAATATTCGTAAAATATGTGTGCCGATTCGCATACAATTGAATTATTATTAGAATAGTTAATTTAGTGATTTTTTTAAATGACTTCCTGGATTGCTTTTTAGATAGTCAGACTATGCAGTCTGTAATCTGTATAGCTATCGATGTAATGCAATAAACCGTGGCATTGCTTTTGCATAGAGAACAACACAAATAACCGACGGAATTGACGGCTTTTTGACAAAAGATTTGACACCATAAAACAGACCAAGTACCTATGGCAGCTGAATGCTTTATGTATCAACTTGCAGGTAAATGGGAGTATTTGTCCATGTTGATGGCATCAATGTCATACAGTTATTTGGTTTTTTTTTCTTCTGCTGTGCATGTACTGATTTTGTGTCATGAAAGATGATTGTCCATTATTTGATAATATTAAATAAAATGTGTGTGCCGATTCGCATACAATTGAATTGATATAATAATTGTTAATATACTGATAGAAAATGAAAACGATTTTTTAAATGACTAACTGGATTGCTTTTTAGATAGACAGACTATGCAATCTGTTACTGTAAACCATCTTATTTTCGCGAGCGATTTATTTTATGCGACTTTCGCGAATAGAAAAATAACGCGAATATCAATTGCCGCGCATATGTTATACATTGATCATTCCTTATTGAAATTCAGAAGATCGCGAAATGAAATAGCCGCTAAGTGGTTTAAAAAGAGTAGATCGCGAAATTTAGTATCCGCGAAAATAAGTTGGTTTATAGTATCTGTATAGATATCGATGTAATGCAATAAATCGTGGCATTGATTAGAGAACAAAACAAATAACCGACGGAATAAAATAATCTTTCATAGAAATAACTCTTACTGAATTTCTATTCAACATATGATAAATATATATGTAGGACTCTAAAGTGCGATGGTGACGCTAAAGTACGATGGTCACGCTAAAGTGCGATGGTATACGCTAAAGTGCGATGCCTTCACACGCTAAAGTGCGATGGTCCGCGAAAGTATAGACGTAAGTAACGCATTTGCATTATGACGTTTACAGTCTTTTATACAAACAAAAAATGTACATGCCGTAAGATAAATTTTAAGAATATTAAGTTTGATTAACATCTTGTAGACCAAATGTCCATGACTTAATAATTTTAAACCAAATCGGACCTCGTCGGCTGAAGCAAATATATTTTTGTTTTCGGGTTCTGGAAGAAGGACTTATATCTTGCAGTCGACCATTTGACTATAAATACAAAATAGTATACAAATACGTATGTATTTTGCATCTGTTTGAAGTGAACGGATACATATGAACAAGTATATATGCTGCAGCTTACATTGCGGTTCACGTTAAAATATTGTCAGTTTTATTGAAAAGTGACGTCGGTAAAATAAATGTTCATGTTTTCATCTCATGTGTAAATTGTAAATTGTCGGCTAAAACTTTGGTTTGTACATTGCAGGAAAAATAAAAAAGTATTTGTACTCGATACGAAAATGGAGAAAGCTCGGAGACAAATTTTTTTTACGTATGCCGACATAGAGCTCTTTTCTGTATTTGTCATTTACACAGCTGACGACTGTAAGTGGAGGTCTTCACATCAGTGATAGACTATGTGAACCGCAAGCAACACCAATTATTCAAATATTTTTTACGCCGGATTTTTGTTTAATTCTTTATAGGAAATATAGATTTTTTTTACACTCAACTAAACTTTTCAGTAGAAATTACGTGGTTGGTCTTCTAAACTTTGTTAGTCCATCGCACTTTAGCGTAATACACCATCGTACTTTAGCGAACAAATAACCATCGCACTTTAGCGTGAGACACCATCGTACGTTAGCGTAGACCATCGCTCTTTAGCGTGACCATCGCACTTTAGAGTACCATCGCACTTTAGAGTCCTACATATATAATCCTACGAGCCGGGAATATGTTGAATAATCAGTTGTCATAGAACCATCTTTATCATTGCAACACGTCTTAATGTCTTACTAACTGCTCAACTGATTCCGCTATTAACAAAAATTTATCCTATCTCCGTATATATATTTTTTATAGATATAAAGTTATTTTCAAACGTAATTTTACCAACTTGAAGACAGATGCATGTTACAACTACTATGAACAATGATTGGTATCATTTCTTACTTCATATTTAATAAACTACGATAAAATGTTGGTTTCAGACAGTTTTAAGGTAGATTAAATGCTTGTCCTTAGCCTATTAAAAGCCATTGTTTATTTTGTACCATATTGTTTATTTATATAGAAATTGTATGATAAACACAGTCACAGTTGAGAGAATAATTTGGCTATGATTGAAGGTTAAACAAGAGTCCGCAAACACGTGAACAAATTGGTGCTGAAATGAGGTACGAAGGGTGAATTAAGCACGGTAACTATTGTATAAACCTAAAATGTATCAATTCAGAAGTTATCATGTTAACAACTGTATCGGTTCTTATACATTCATTTTTAGATAGATTAATTTGAAACTAGGTGTGTCAAAGCGACACGAAGGGCCCCTGCTCAAAATGTTGAAAAATCTGCAATTTCAATAACACATGTGAACACAATTATGATGGTAGTCTCACATGTCAAAAATCTACTCAAAATCTGGAGGCATAGTAAACAGTCTGTTTTGTCAACAATTTTTAAGTTGTCAATCCTTAATATTTGCAAAGATTAGCGGAGCAAAACGAAATTTAAACTAAATCTGCAACTCATCATAATAATCTTACATACAAAAAATAATCAGCCCAATATCTGAGAGTAGAAAAATAATCCGTATAAATGCGATTTTTAAAAAAATTATCTAAGTCCAAAGCCCAAAATTTCAGCACATATTAGCCGAGTGAAACAAAACTTAAACTTGATCTGTAACTCATCATGGGTGACTCACATACCAAACATCAGCCCAACATCTGAACGTCTTTTGAAAAAAGTCCGTATTACTGTGATTTTCAACAATTCATCAAGGTCCGTATCCCGTAATTTCGGTAAAAATTAAGCAGAACAAAACTTAAACTTGATCTGCAACTCATCTTGGTTAACTTACATGCCATAAATTATCACAATATCTGAAAGCGTTTAGAAAAAAGGCGGTTTAACTGTGCTTTTCTACAATTTACCAAGCCCAATAGCCCGTAGTTTCGGTAAAAATTAACGGAGCGGAACGAAACTAAAACTTAATATGTAACTCATCATGGTTAACTCACGTACCAAAAATCTGCCCAAATATCTGAAAGCGTTTAGAAAAAAAACAACCCTATTATGGTTTGTTGCGCAATGACGGAATTTCGGAATTTCGGAATTTCGTTATTTCAGAATTACGGAATTATGGATAAGGATAAAACTATATGGCACCGAAAACTTCGTTGCAGGGCCATAATCATTCACAATTTTGACGCATGACATGTTGATTTCATTGAATCATGTTTTAAAACCCCTACAATTGTACTCCTGTATTAATTAAAGTACACCAAGTTCACGTTGTACATGATCTAATAGTACTCGGTGATATATATATATGGATGGTTTTCAATCACGCAGATAGCTCTGATTGTGATTTATAGGATTGTAGGATTGAACAAGCAAATTCGATACAAGGTAGCTAATTACAGTCAATGATTTTAGACCAATGTACAAAGTATCCTCCACGTTTATGTTTGATACACAAGCATGTTATATTTTTCAAAATGTAACCAAACATTTTTTTCTAAAGGTACAAAGATCTCGGAAGTTTAAAAAAGATCACAAAAAAAATCCCAACCATGATGTTAAAAAGAAATATGAATCTGTAAATATTTGCATTTTATTTTTTCTTTTCTTTATGAGCTGCTGTATCTATGGTGTGTGTTGCTTGGTTCGCAGTTTTCTTTGTAGTCTGTTGTTTGTTTTACGTGTTTGTGTAGATTATAATGGAAGGTAAAAGGAAAGCAAAGTTTTTTTAATGTACGCTGTGTTATTGTTGAAAAATAAATCTTATAAAAATATTAAATCTTTGTTTTCGAAACATTAAACTATTTTATAGCTGTAATGTATTGAAATCTATTAAATTATCACTTGAAGTATTTTAAATTTAACCACTCCCATTAAATCAAACTGAGAAATTGAACAACAACAAACACAAATTGGTTATGTATACATTTGAAAAATCGCGAGGGATGTTTCCGCATTACCGCAAAATACAATATTCATAGCTTTACAAAACAGTAAATTATGATGAAAATATATATTGAGACACTATTTTTTTTTAACCCTAGTGATACATCAAACCACTGACGATAATAATTATTGTAATAATGTTGTTTAAAAACCATGGTAAGTTACATTTTCAATCATAAATTATAATAATTTCCTGTCTTGTAATGAACCGGATGTATTGTAAAGACGTCCATTTATCCCGGATGTGCAAAATCTTTTCAAAATGTTGTAAATGAATCAATTCAATAATCGGAAAATAACTTTAAATAAATCAAATGGCAAGCTAGTATGAATGATGGGAAAACACAAATACGATAGCAAATTTATTGAGTAGCAAAGGATTACTAAGTGTGTCGTTTTACAATTTGTAGATAAAAAAAATCAAAAAAAAATCAACTCATCACAGATACCTTGCTTATCTTGAATATCATACATCGTTTTATCTTAAAATAAATTCCTCATCGAATGCTTCTCGAATACCAATCGTTTAAATGGTCAAATAGATAATTAAATTATGGATCATTATGGACCAAATATTGAATGGTTTAATTTGCTAAAAACAATAACTTAAAAAAAAGGTAACATATAATTAAAAGTAGAAAATCCTCAATAATTCTAAAATGGCTGCGTATTAGGAACAACCCGTCTGGAAGCAACATCACATACTAGACTGTACACATATGTCACAGCTTTTTGATAGGTTGCATAAACAAAGAATATCAAATGCAAACTATTACTTACAAACATGAGGAAATTTCTTGGTAGAACTTATGGTAATATCTCCTAGGCCGAATGTAATTTATATTTATAAGATATACATACATGTATTTCCCAGTTTAATTGTAAATGTCTTGTATACATATTTAGAACCCAGTATTAGCTATTCACCAAAACATGCATCGTATTGTTGCTTCCAAATCGGTTTTCAAAGACGGTAGATTGTTGACAATAAAGAAAGCTAAAGACTACGCATAACATCTCCACCAAAAATGTGAGGTACATAACATAGTTGCTAATTTAAAAATTTGACATAAATTTATACCAAATTTGTTATAATCTTTACTATAATTTTACTAATCATAACTGTGTTAACTGCTGTGTGTATTACCTGCATCAAAGATGACTGCAATTATTGTCTACGTTTCCATTCACAACCCCGATCCATTTTCTGGGTTTGTGACATCACTGGCCGTGACATGTATCTTGGTAAGTACTTGCAATAACCAACGTGACATTTAGGATTGAATGGATGACATACCATTAAGAAAACGCTTTCAATATATGTTGTATAGAAGCTTTGATTCTTAGAATCGAACTAATGTTTGTACTTTTTGACTCTTCTTTGAATTCATTTCATTTTCAAATTGAATTGCATCATAGGTAAACATAAAGTATTACTTTGAAATTCAGATTATTCAGATTAAATTCTAATGTACTTAATGGTTAAAGTTCAAATGACATTGATTTGAAGTATTATTCGAAAACAGCTGAATTAACAAATCTAACAGCCAACCAAGGAATGATTTTGATTGAGGTTTAATAACAATGGGAGTGTGGGTCATAAAAGTCTATAACATTATTTACCGATATTAAATACCGGAAATTACCTAATCATCACACAGAACATAATGAAACAATTTTTTTTAACATTAAATACCATTTTCTACATTTGAAAATGCCTGTACCAAGTCAGGAATTTGACAGTTATTGTCCATTCGTTTTTGATGCGTTCTGTTATGTGATTTTGCCATGTGATTATGAACTTTCCGAATTGATTTTCCTCTAAGTTCAGTATTTTTGTGATTTTACTTTTTATACCCAGAAAAAAGAAGATATCATATTTCTTGTACGTGTATTCACAATTGGCGATAGTACCTTGTGTTTTGATTTTAAAGAAACATAATTATTAATTTGAAAACTCTCTGTGTTACTGGCGTGTTATGGAATATTTTTATTCTTTGTTTGTTTTACTGTATTTCTTAGTCAATGGATCTTCAACGCATCGAGAAAATCCCACACCCGGATGTGGTCCTCAACTGGCCCTAAATACAAATGTGTACTAGTTCAGTGACAAATACGCCTCTTTTTGTTTATACAGCATCATACTATGTGCTTTGTGTGTATTGATATGTGCTTTTTTTTTTTATTTCAGGCATATGTTTCCATGTGTTTGCTACGTTCGGATTGATTATGATATCTTACTAATTTACTAAGAACTAAGATCTAACAATCAATTCTAAATTCAATCACTGACGATAATAATTATTGTTATGATGTTGTTAAAAAAACCATGGTAACTTACGTTTTCAATCTTAAATCACAATAATTTCCTGTCTTGTAATGAACCGGATATATTATCAAGACGTCCATTAATCCCGGATGTGCAAAATCATTTCAAAATGTTGTAAAACGTAAAACTCAAAATGGCCGCCGTGATAAGAAGCAATTATTCTGATTTAAATGAAATTTCCATAAAAGGAAGGCGAATATTCATTATTTCAAATTATCAACAAGGATGGAGAGCGTCTATACAATATGTTCTTACTAAATTAAAGATAGAATAGTGTCAAAATATATGTATCATCTTAAACTGACCTTTTATATTACGAAAACTATATATGGATGTAATTTAAACTATAGTCTAAAATTTGGGTTTGCTCATTATTTAAAATGCTAATTACAAGGATTTTTTGGCTAACCAAATTAAATGTATGTTGTCGAAAACAGCATGTTTTTTTCTGTCGATTCTTCCCATTTTGTACTTCCGATTTCTAGGTCAAAGAGAATAATTCACTGTCATGTCAAAATACGGACAATATGCAAGTCATTTATCGATAAATGAGAAAGGCATTATACAACTCTATACATATGCATTTTGCACTTTGCTCAAAGGTCATGGTGAAATAATGTACTTTGACCATCATGCACTCCATTTTAAGTTACAACTTTTATTCGCCGTTCATGCTGTTCGTTTATATTGCTACTTATTCCTTTAAATCTATTGACAATGCAGCTTGTTAAACAAGTTGCTATTTTAACACATTAAGTCAGAGCTAACCAATCATTGTAGTTAAAAATACATTTCACTGGTATATTTATATTATTTGTAATTTGATTTCAACAATGCAAATGTCATTTAGACATGTTTAAGAAACTGTTGATTCATGTATTCCCTTCGTCAACCATCTATTGACAAAAGCATCAATATTAAAAAATAATTTCTGATAATTAATAAAAGTTTAAATATGTTAAAGAAGTAAATCAAGTCGATGCAATGGCACGGATTTTCCTCTCTAAGTTAAATAAATTTCGTAAATAGAACTATAATATCCAAAAAAGGTAAAAGTCCTGAAAAATAATCACAAATCGCACTTATTTTGCATGTGTGATATTTGATAAGGGGATATTTATCCAGTGACATTTACTTTTAACAAAAATTTGCAAGGGTTCCGCGGAACCCAGTGTCTCGCCTATTTTTGCTGTAAATCGCAGGCTCAACAACAATGAGGGAAAAAATCAATAAAAATATTCCTCTTGTTACTATTTTATGATTGTAAGAAAATCTAAGTCCATTTAAAAGTAAATATAAAAAACCCAGAGTACTAGTAATCTTTTAACAAACTTTACTTCTGGATACTATCTTATGATCATAAACAAGCTTCTGTCAAAGTTTGGTACAAACCCAGGATAGTTGGAGAAAGTGATTAAAATTCTAAAAACTTTAACCACAGAGTGAATGTTTTGTTTCCCCGCAAAAAAAACTAAGTCCATTTATAAGTAAAATACGGAATAAATGGAATTTTATTTTTACAAATTTTACTTCTGGATACTATCTTATGATCATAAACAAGCTTCTGTCCAAGTTTGGTACAAACCCAGGATAGTTGGAGAAAGTTATTAAAATTCTAAAAACTTTAATCACAGAGTGAATGTTTTGTTTCCCCGCAGAAAAAACTAAGTCCATTTTTAGTAGAATACGGAAAAAAATGAATTTTATTTTTACAAAATTTACTTCTGGATACTATCTTATGATCATAAACAAGCTTCTGTCCAAGTTTGGTACAAACCCAGGATAGTTGGAGAAAGTTATTAAAATTCTAAAAACTTTAATCACAGAGTGAATGTTTTGTTTCCCCGCAGAAAAAACTAAGTCCATTTATAGTAGAATACGGAAAAAAATGAATTTTATTTTTACAAAATTTACTTCTGGATAATATCTTATCATCATAAACAAGCTTCTGTCAAAGTTTGGTAGAACTCCAGTATAGTTTAAGAAAGTTATTAAAATTTCAAAAACTTTAACCACAGAGTGAATATTTGTTGATGCCGCCGACGACGCCGACGACGACGGAATGTAGGATCGCTTAGTCTCACTTTTTCGACTAAAGTCGAAGGCTCGACAAAAATCGAATATTTATCATTATATTCAATTGTAAACTTCTTTATACTTAATATATATTTTTCTTTTTAAATATCGATCCGATGTACACTGCTGGTACGCTGATAAAGTACATTCCAGGCAATGGCTGATCAACATTAGTAATAACAGACGTAAACACGGCCGTACGGTGACCTATAGTTGTTAATTTCTGTGTCTGTTTGGTTTCTTGTGGAGAATTGTCTCATAGGCAGTCATAGCACACCTTCTTTTTTGTATCGTTTAAACAATTCAAATACACTTAGATTGTAAATATATATGTACATGTATACGTATATATGTACATGTATACGTATATATGTACATGTATAGGTATATATGTACATGTATACGTATATATGTACATGTAAACGTATATATGTACACGTATACGTATATATGTACATGTATACGTATATATGTACAATGTATGGGATTTAAATGAAGACCGAACCAAATCATGATACAAGGAGACAATATTAGTTTACTACATTTACAATATCGCAAAAGTAAAGGTATACGCATCTTTTTGTATAGAAAACGTGTGGTTGCAGGATTAAGTTAACAATATCAAATATAATTTTCGATTAGTTTATCCATGATCTATTCAGCATAACTTAATAGCCGACAGCTACAAGAATCCTACCATAACAACAAAAAGAAGATTGTCTGATTTGTGACAAGTATATTATTATTTTACTGTTAAAACTTGATTTGTGAGTATATGAATGGAATAATACATATTTTTGTTTATCAATTGATCAAATAAGCGCTTTCGTAGTTTAATACACGATTACGGATTGTAAATACAACTACAATCTTGCATATTGACAATGCGTCGGTATAAAGCAGGCACTCGATTCACAATAGTTCTTGTTAAAAATATTAATTTATTTGGGAATGGAAGTGGGTATAGTGTCAAAGAGAAAACAACCCGATCAAAGAGCCGACAACAGCCGAAGGTCACAAATGGTCATATCAATATTGCATATTGACAAAATAACTATCACAATATAAAAAACAAGTTCTCTCAAATTAATAGCAGATCTAATTTAAACGATAAAACAACAATTATCTGCAATCAATAAGTGAACATGACATAAACTTGTTATTAAAATGGACTTACATTAATTGAATTTCTTAGTTATTCTTTATCCAGGTGATACTATATTAAAAACGCTTAAGTCACTCTGTATTTCTAACATCTTATTGACTGTTCCCAGGAAAATTTCCCTTAAATTTGATATAAAACATCCCAATTAGTGATCCATGACCAGAAAACAATTTTTTAATCACGTGATTGCATACCGTTAATTGTTCAATAAAATCATTTTCATGTCAGTAGCAGGATACATACCGTCACTGTGGGATGTATGTTTATTTTCCAGGTGTGTAGCTTTAGTAAGGTTAATTTTGTAACTTTTGCTGGGATGAATCAATGTTAAGTAAGAGTCATACGGAATTATATTGATCAAATGTAATATAATTCTATGTATCTGACAATGTGTTTAATAAATTGAAAAACAGCTTCCAAATCAAGTTTCGTTGATAGCCTTATTAGTTGGGTCACATGATTAGTATATAAGTAGGTAAATCACTCTGTATATAGGATTACTCGAAAAGATAGGCTTACGGGAAAGACAATAATCGGCGCATATAACCTCAAGGCACCGACCCGTCAACAAACAATATTCAACAAATATTGCTTGGTTGGTACACACATAATATCAGCTGTACATCGTGTTGTCGCTGCTCTTGTGTTTCGATTAAGCACTATTGTTTTTTTTGTATTATGGTAATTACTAAATCCAATAAAAAAGTCGAAAGAAATTCGAATATAAAAAAATCATTGGTTATCCCGAATCATTTTAAGGTACATCTCAGAATCTGTGTAAATGAACTCATCATAGAATATATCATCTTGTGATTAAACCGACACCACAAACAATAAGCAATTTGAAATTATTGCTTTTTTGTAATCATGGTAATAACTAAATTCATTAAAAAAAATCGGATAAAGTTTAGCATCGATAACTCATTAGTTAACCATTAAGAACAAAGATATTATAAACATGATAAAGATGTAAAAAAATCTCTCTCAGACAAACAACCCATAATTGAAAAAAGGGCATTATTCACACTGTTTAGATTTCCATTTTTAAAAGATACACGTTAGTTAGGAAAAGAGGGAATATGTTTGAAAGGAGTAGGTCCAGTAAGACCCCTTTTTGGCCCTAAAATATAGCTGTTTTACAAAAATGTTAAAATGTAATCTGTTAGTTACTTATTGGACAGTAAAATGGATCTGCTACATAATTATAGGCTGTGTTTGACAATACACTGCACATACATATGCTACTAGCACAATTAGGTCATGCTAAATTATTAAATCTTCACAATTCCAGCATTTTAATTAATTTTCAGACGGTTTTCGTGTAAAACGAAAGTGGCCGCATTTGTGTTCATCCTTAATATTGAAATGTAAGTTGTATTTGATGATAATACATAACATATATAAACATCACAAAGGTTGAGGATGAATACGGATGAGGCCACTTTCATTTCAGACAAAAACCATCTAAACAGTGAAATTTTTCGGCATATCTTGTAGATTTCTCATATTTCAGCTTGAAACATATCGGTTTGAATGACTAAATCAGTTAAAATCTTCCACATAAAAATATTGAATCAAATGAAATAGCCACTTAAATGTTTAAAAAGTGGTCAAAATCTTTCGTCAGATGAACTTGAAATTTGAGGCCAAAATCGGTCCTTACCGGACCTACTCCTTTAGAATAATAGCTCGGTACAATATTATATTACAGTATCGATGGTTGTTTTCGACAACAATCTTATCGAAGGGCGACAGAGACCTGAGATGACATGAAGCTTAGAAACCCTCAAGGTTAAAAGACCATTTATAAAATTTACAATTTCAAAAGTTCATGTCTCATATATGCTCTTACTACTCAAGTCAGAAAACTCAAATCACTCGCGTAGAATGTTATGAGACGTTATCACACAAAAGCCTTTCGGAGTACCTGAAATCACACCAATTTCTTTAAGGGTTCGTGTTGTGTTGCTTAGTCATTTAGGGTTTTCTATGTTGTGTATTGTGTACTTTTGGCTGTCTATTTGTCTTTTCTTCTTTTTAGCCATATCGTTGTCAGTTTATTACTATCTATGAGTTTGAATCTACCTTTGGTATCTTTTGATATTTCTTTGAAAGCAAACTTTATAAAATACCGATTATAAATATCAAACACTATGTGATTGATTTTGGTGACAATCTTTAAAATGAATCATACATTTAGGAAAAATGAAGATTGTCCCTTGTTTGTTTTAATTAGAGAAACAATAGGGCGGCACAAGATACATGCACCAAGGGGGTATTTAAACTTATGATTTAAGCTTCATGAATCTTTCTCCAAGTATTATACTTTAAAAAACAATAAAAAAAACTGTTTGTAATAATGACGATTAAACATATCTAATTTTTACAAAAATCTATAGACATTATCAACAACAACGTAGAAAAATTTGTTAAAGTAAAATAGAAAAAAACAATATCAGATTTACTACAAGCTGCCTATAGAAAAACGGAAGCACCGAGCGTTATATAGAAATCATTACTGTTCTATTTTAAGGTTTGTGGTATCATTTTCATATTCAAGACTATCAATTTTGAGATCAGGTGCTCAACATATTTGAACTATACATTCCGATAAAGATTAGCAGACGTATTGTGTAGTACAATCATCTGCCAGATGACCAAAGCTATGCTCACGGAGGTTTCATATTTTATAACTAAAGAAAGGTTGTCCCGCATTGACAAAATTCTCTCAAAAAATTACACAAACTAGATGCCTCTTGTTGATTATGTCAAGCATCAATTGGATTTCATTGATCATCATAAGCTGAATGCATCTTTTCCGAGTTCATTTAATCAAGGATGTCACATGAAAAGCGGAAACGACAAAGTGATAAATTGAGCAATATTGACATCAACAAAACAACGTACGTACGGTGGCCTATAGGTGTAAACTTTTACGTCATTTGGTTTCTGGTGGAGAGTTGTCTCATTGGAAATCATACCACATATTTCTTTATTTATATGAACACTTATGTTGATTGACACGTCTTTGAAATGAAAAAAAAATGCTCTGCAATAAATAGCTTTTTTAATTATTTAAGAGTAGGGACATATGATTATCAAGTATGTAACACAACTGGAAAATCACGTGCTTTCCGGTACGGTGCATGACGGTATTGTTGTTATCTGTGTTGGTTGTTACAATTACTATACATGTATTATATTTGAATGAAAGAAATGTGCTATAATTGCCAATAAGAAAGATATCCACCAAGGACAGTATGTGTCACTATAGTATTCTACAGTTTTACAGACCAAACGAAGCTCTGAATAAACGTATATCAATAAATCGTCAATATTGTCCAATTATGGCAGAAGAGAACATGTCTGTAAAATCATGAATTGATTGAAAAATTGATTTAAAGATTGAGAAGTCTTCTTCGGCTTTAAGGACTATACAATAGCCCTGAACCAACACCCTCTCAATCACGTGAGTATTTTAATTATAAATATATAGAAAATCCTTTTTTCAATACTTCAATATTGGACATCGCAGAAGAGTTTCTGTAAAACAATGGACGGATTAAAAATAAATGAAATCTTAATTAATTTAAAATGGCCCTAAAACCTATTTAACGAGGTATTTTTCAAACAATTAGAAATTAATCGTCAGTACTAACTAAATGTGTCATCGAATATGAGTGTCTATACATGATTTAAAGTTCGGCTTTGTTCGTGTTTCAGTGAAAAATTCCTTGGTGTAATTGCTAATAACAAATCTTGTGTCAGCAGGTATGTTTTTATGTGTTTTTTATTGCAGTATAGTGTACAATAGTGTGTTTTTCTTCTTTATACAATTTAAAATTTAAATAAGATATATATATCTGCATGCAGTGTGCCCAGCTACATGAGCTATATGACTTTTAATATAATTATACTGTCAAACCTTTTTTTGAGACCATTTGACTGTCCCTTTGGTATCTTTCGTACCTCTTGTATCCCTCTGTAGTATAGGTAATATAGATTCTGACATCTACCTATAAATGATGCAGGATAATTATAATTGTTAAAAAACACAGATTGTGACTTGGATTTAAGAGTTGTCTCATTGACACCCTTCCAACATCATCTTCTATCCATTTGCAATGTACGTACATGTTTTATGTGTAATCATAAACAAAAATAAAATGTAGGGAAACGGTCAATGTAAGCTCTGAAGTATAGTATCAACTGGACAGGTATATACATCAAGCACATGTGCTGGTGCAGCAGAAAGTGTGTGTTTTCATTTTGTATTGAGAGTATATTATTGCGAATAAAGCAGTATCTCATTAAATCGTTTGGAAAAAAACAAATATATAGGTTTTATAGATTTTCTCTCTTTAAATTAAAAAAAATACGTTTATGACATAAAATCAATCACTTGACAATCGTTTAAATATTTTTTTTTGAAATTGATTAGCTATGACACTTGAAAACAAACAAATAATTATCAGAAAAATATCTGTCGTATGTATACTACAAAAATTATTTAATAATTCATATTTGTTCAGAGCGGCATAAAAGCAACAAATATAACCATTGTTTTGCAGCAATCTTTTGGATGACTGATATACACATTATAACGTTTTGATGATTATACAAATCGAACCATTGTAGAAGCAAAATTTTATACAATACAAAAAAAGCAAATATTATATCGTTTACCCATAACTATATGAATGAGTATTTATACGAATGAACGAATATCTATACAAATTGTTTAACATTCATTTATTCAAGAACAAACAAAAATATCAGTGACAATAGGAACGACTATTTACACGCATGAATCTGTGCAAATAGACGAAAAGCCATATGAAAAAAGACAACCTGAAATATTTTTATAGCATTTGTTAAACTTCTATAAACATCAATTCTGCAGTTATAAGGCATAGTGTTACTTGTATTTAAACTAGAACAAACATTGGAACTGAAATATTACATAACATCGATTGTAGTGACAATAAGAACGACCATCTAAACGATCGAACGGACTTCTATGCAAATAGACGCAAAGCCAGATGAAAAAAGACAACCTGAAATATCTGAATAGCATTTAATACAATCATCAATTTTGAAGTTATAATAAGTGTTACATGTATTGAAACAAGAGTAAACAATATTATTAGAACTGATATATGATATCGATTTTAGGGACATTAGTAGCGACTATCTATACTAATGAAAAGACTGCTCTGCAAGTAGACACAAAAAAGAAGTAACAAGGAAATCTGAATTATGTGAACAGCATTAAGTAGACCTCTATTAACATCAATTTTGCTGTTGCCCTTAGACTGAGAATTACTTGCATCTATTCAAAACCTAAAAAAGAATTCAACACTATATCTATGATATCAACGACCCAAAGAGTCAGGATATATTTTGATTTATCGGTGATAAAGGAAACATCTCTAAACTGGCTATCAACCCCCGTCTTAATTAACGTCTATTTACTTTTCAACCTATACTATCTATCAATATGATATATTTGTTTACATTTTATACATCTGACTGATTCTTTGTGACATGTGTAAAATGTTTTGTCAGAGGATGCCTGTTAAATTAACCCACGAATTTAAATATCAACCAAAATGATTTTTTTTTTCAATCAACAAACAAACATTTAACAAAAAAAAAGGAATCCACACATAATAAGCTAATTAATTAACAATTAGTTTAAATGTTGCAATTTTTAAGTTATTATTTATCCATGATTCTTTATATGTAACATTGCAACTTTTTTTATAAAGTATTCCAAACATTAAAAGACAACAGAAACATAGAAATTGTCGTTTTCAATCAATAGAAATAAAAATCTCTACATGATCAATTTTAAACATTGTGATTAGAGAATTGTTCAATTTGATGTATGCTGGAATCATTTTAATGCAAGTTTCAGGTATTTCTTTAAAGTACAGGTTGACATGCAAATACAAAATAATCCCATTACTTGTTTTAATCTGATAAAAGCAAATGAGGAAAATGCGCCAATATTACAAGACAAAACAAACAAATGTAATACCTTATTGCATCACACATGTCAAATGTACTTGTAAAAATTAATCTGCATGTATTACATGTCAACCACCATTATCAATAAACATCGGACTTATGCTCAACACTCCCATCAATATTATAGTATTAATGAATGGGTGTTTTTATAATGCCCCTGTTATATGTCCAAGGTCTGTAATAATGGTCGAGGAAGTCTGTAATGGCCCGAGACATTATTACTTATCAAAGACATATACCAGGGCCATTATACTATAGTGTACACTCGTAATTGTTAGTATTTTATGCTTTTTCTTCTTTAAATTACACCAAATATGATATGGTTCCCTCCCGCTGATTCTCTGTGAATCAGTATTATAAAGTTACTAGCAGGACAAGGACTGGTCAGCTCAAATATGTGTCCTGGAATACATGTATCTTCTCACGGACTGAAATGTAAGCAAGTACATTACCAATCCCACTTTACGTTTAATATCCATTCACCCATCCGTATAAGGAGATTGTATATTCCTAACAAACCACTTGGTATCGAGTATAATATGAATGTCAATAATTGACTTTGTAAAAAAATAACTGTCTAAAACGTAAAGTAAGCCTCGACAAATTTGGCTTTTAACCTAAAAAAACACATCAATCGTTATATCTAGATAACATCCTAAGCAATTAAAGTAATGATAATTGAATCGAATATAAAATTTACTTTATTATACTTGATGCGTATCTATACTATGCAGTATATGCTGATCAATTAAAAGCAAACGCACTAACCTTGAAACATCTATTTACTCGTTTAATGCCAGAAAGACAAATAATTCAATCACGCAAAATAAATGCCGGTAAACATATATAAATGGCAAAGAACTGGAAAAAATCAGTTAAGCAATATTGACAGGAAAATACAATATCATAAATAATCTTTACACCTAACGTAAGCATCATGAGCTACTAGAATGCTCAACTAGAGATCGCAACGTTTTTTTAATCGAAGTTTGTCCTATTCTTAATACAATGCATATGAAATGTCATACTGCACAAATACTAAATACCTCCCTTATCAGCGAAACATGTTGATTATACGCGGTAGTGAAATTGCCAGTAAATGTTTTACAATTAACGATATTACCTCAACTATTAGAAAATCTGCTTCATATCCTCATTTTATCTCTATATATGCAATTTTAACATCGATAGACTACAACTTCCTACACTTAAAATATGACATTAAATAGTACCCACTCGTATTATTTGCCATAACCTGTATCGTCCCTTGAGTATATATTTATTCTACCAGCATGACACCTTTTTCAAATGCAGTTTGATTCTTTACGAAAAATACAACTAAATTTGTGTTAGAATCAAACAGTTGATAAATATAAAAAGTCTGCATATATACTTTTGAATAACTCGATAGAAAACAAATGATTAATTCGAAACGATTTATTCCTGACACACAAATCGCATCATGCACTTGTCAAACACATTGACTGTTTATTGGCAAGACAGTTGCCACAATAAATAGACCAAATAACTCTCACAACTGCTTTATTTATCAACTTCAAGTAAAATGAGATCATTTTCTCCGATTTGATGGCATGCATGTCCTTTTTAAATGATATACAGCTTTTTTAGTGATAGTTGATAGTGTCACCTGTATAGTCAAAATGCATCCAGTGTGTTTTAAAAGTGCATATTGCGATTTGCATGTACTGATCCGGTGTCATTAATGGATTTTTCTTTTATGTGATCATGGAAAGTGAAATGTACGTGCTGATTTGGATGCAATTTAAACGATATAAGAATGACTAATATAATGATAGAAAATGCAAAAGAATTTTTACATGATTAACTGAATTACTCCTTAGAAAGATAAAATTGAGAATGGAAATGGGGAATGTGTCAAAGAGATAACAACCCGACCAAATAAAAAAACACAACAGCAGAAGGTCACCAACAGGTCTTCAATGTAGCGAGAAATTCCCGCACCACGAGGCGTCCTTCAGCTGGCCCCTAAACAAATATATACTAGTTCAGTGATAATGAACGCCATACTAATTTACAAATTGTACACAAAAAACTAAAATTTAAATAATACAAGACTAACAAAGGCCAGAGGCTCCTGACTGAGTAATCTGTTATCTGTATAGCTATCGATGTTATGCAATAAATCGATTTCATTGCGAGAACAAAACAAGTAACCGACGGAATAATATAAACGTTCATATAAAATGTCTCCTCTTTCTATTCAACATCTGATATATATATATATATATAGAATCCTACGAGTCGAAAATATGTTGAATTTCTATTAGGAAAATTGATCCTATCCCAGAATATTTTTTTTATATACATAATGTAATTTTGTAACGTAATTTTAACCAGCCAGATCTATGTTACAACTGCTATGAACAATGATTGGTGTAATTTCTTATTTCGTTATTAATAAACTACGATAGTTAGGTGTTGGTTTCGGACATTTTTAAGGTAATTTAACTGCTTGACCTTTCCACAGTAAAAGCCATTGTTCATGACTTATGAGTTGTTCAGTCATTTTTATCTATATCATTGAAGTTCTGCACTCATTTTTTTGTCAATAATGTTGGTCTTGTTTATCGAAGGTGCTTCAATGAGGTTCAGACCTGCTATTGTGTAACATATCTGAAAATGTATTAAACATTTTGTTCATTAATATAGGAAAAGTCAATGAAACACGATCAAAGTTGACCTGAGAAGGATTTTGCTATGATTAAATGTAAAACTTGAGTCCACAGACCAGTAAACAAAATGGTGCTGATATGCGGTACATAAATCACTGTAACGATTATTTGAGCCTAGAATTCAGAAGTTATTATACAAATGTAAGGTGTCCAAGTCACAACGACGAATTTAATCGTAAATGGTTTTGGCTTTTATTTTAAGGTAATTTTTGGTCATACAGGTTATCAACTGTCGCGGTTCTTATACATACTTCGCCTTTTTTGTGTTCTAGATGAAGATTAGTTTCAAATTAGCGCTACGGACGCATGACTTGTTATTTTCATTCATTCATGTTTTAAAACCTCTACAACTGTGCTAGTGTATTAATTTAAGTACACCAAGTTCATGATTTACATGATCTATTAGTACTCGATGATATGTGCATAGTTTTCAATCACACAAAGATCATTGAATGTGATTTATGGGATTGCAGGATTGAACAAACAAATACGATGCAAGGTATCTAATTACAGTCAATTTTATAAGACCAATGTTCAAAGTATCATCTACGTTTATGTTTGATACACAGGCAAGTTATATTTAAACAAAATGTAATCAAACCTTTGTTCTAAAGGTTAAAAATTTAGTGATCTCGGAAGTTTAAAAAAAAAAAAAGATAAGCCATGATGTTAAAAACAAATATGAATCTGTGAAAATTTGCATTTTTATTTTGCTTTTGTTTATGTGCTGTTGTGTTAATGGGTGTTTGCGTGGTATGCAGTTTTCTATGTAGTCTGTTGTTTGTGTTTTACATTTTTGTGTTGATGATGATTGAAGGTAAAAATAAAACATTGTTTTGTAAATGTTCGCTGTGTTTTTGTTGTAAAAATATTAAATCTTTGTTTTCAATAAATTTAACTATTCCATAGCTGTAATGAATTAAAATATATCTAATTATCACTTCAAGTTTTTAAAATATAACCCCTTCCATTAAATCTATATTGAGATTATAAAAACATCGAAAACAAATTGTTCATGTAAACAATAAAAAAAAATTAAGGACTGTTTCCGCATTTTCATCAAAGACATTATTCCTGGCTTAACAAAATTGTTAATCAGGATTAAAAAAAATATTGAGACATTGATTTATTGAACTCTAGTGATAACAACTGAATCAATTTATCAAATAATCGGATAAAAACTTTAACTTTACCAAATGACAAGCTAGTATGAATAATGTGAAAAACACAAATAAGACAGTAGAATTATTAATTATGAAGAAATACCAAGTGTGTCACTTTACAATTTGCATTACAAAATACATTTTAAATAAACTCGTCACAGATACCTTGCTTATCTGGAATGTCATACACCGTTTCATATTTGAAAAAGATTATTAAAGAAGGTAGGTTGTTAACAACAAAGAAAAATAAGACTACGGAAAACGAACTCAGCCAAAACATTCTAGGTATTGGAAACTAGTAGTTGCTTATGTTCTGTTTGATGTACATGTGTATTAATTTGATGTTAGCTCTGCATAAGTTTTGCTAATCCGGATTTTGTAAACCACTGTGTAATATCTGTATCGAAGAAGACTCCAAATATGCATAATAATCACAACCCCGTCCCGTTTTCTCGTTCATGACATCACAGACCATGACATGTACCCTGATCAGCACTTACATATGGCATTTTTAAAATGAATGAATGATACATGTACACAAATATGTGTTCACGTACTTCCAATATATGTTGTATAGACGCTTTAATTCTTAGAATTCAACTAATGTTTGTACTAATTGACTCTTCCTAGAACTGAAATAACCTTTAAATTTCAAATTGAATTGCATCATAGGTAAAAATAAAGTATTAGCCTGAAATTCAGATTATCCAGATTAATGTCTAATGTACTTAATGGTTTAAGTTCAAATGACATTGATTTGAAGTATTAATCAAAAGCAGCTGAATTAACAGCCAACCAAGGAATTAATTTGATTGATGTTTAATAACAATGATAATCTGGGTCATACAAGTCTATAACATTATCATGATTATGTGCCAATAATAAATACCGGAAATTACCTAATCATAAAGCAGAACTAATGAAACAAAATATTTAAACATCAAATACCCAGAAAAAAAGAAGAAAAACGAACTGATAATCCATGAGGATTTTATGCTTCACATATTAGCGAACGCGGTGGTGTTTCAGTGCAACATGTATATGTCAATGCTAAACACAGCGTCCATCTAAATATGTTTCAATGCAAAACTCGGTTGATATAGGTAAAATAAAATGTGGAATGAAAGCCAATGTGCCAAATCTCCATCCAAGTCACAACTTGTAAAAGTAAACCATTTACAGTCAAAGTTCGGTCTTCAACGCGGAGTCTAGACTCACACCATGTTTTGTTATTCCAGTTTTGGTGTCAACCCTTACACTAACACAGCGTCTGACTTCGACTAACATACATGAACAACAACAACAACAACACGAACAACTGAACTATTGGCTTCTGATTTAAGATAGCCACATACCGAATGTAGGGGATAAACATGTTTGTGAGCGCTCACCCTCTCCTAACATTGGACAGTGCACAGAACAAATTGATTAAATTATCTCGTTCAGCCGACAAAGACGGATACAAAGCAGAATACACCAAGGACGACACAGACTGGACGTGGCAAGGTATTCATCCATCCACCATCGCTTACAATAATAAGCTTTTTAAACCCTTTGGGGCAGGTAAGTTCAAAAATGAACAAATACATTATGGTAAAATAACTAATACCAAGATTAAGATTCCAAAAGTATGTTGGCCGAACTTTAAAGATATCATATTTATTAATATTGTTTTCATATTCGACGATAAGTTGTATTTTTCTTAAACATACACACACTATAAAAACTATTTTTCTGTTACTGGCGTTAGCTGGAGTATATTTATGCATTGTAGTTTTAACTGTACTTCTAAGGCGCTAATATTCAGTTGGAATTAGTACAGTAGGGTCCGGTTAAAGTCACATGATTGAACATTAGAAAATTATTTCACATAAGATTATTGACATTTGTCACAAAAGGGAAACTATCATCTATATAACAATGCAAATTACAATGCAAACGAACGCACACTTCTTCAGATCTGTTTTGGATTCAAGTCAGGCTAGTGTTTGGTTGGTTTATTTTGTATTGCTAGGTTACATTGTATATTAGGTGTATACGTTTTATTTGGATATGCCACTTCGTTTTTTACGTGTATATAATTAAATTTGTATAAATATGCCTCTTCTTGTTCATACATCAATATACTGTGTGCTTTGTGTGTATTTTTTGTCTTCAACTTTATAGTTTTACTGTTTATTTGGTCTTTTGTTTTATTGATTCGAGCATCACTGATGAGTCTTTTGTAGACGAAACGCGCGTTTGGCGCAAATGCAAAATTTCAATCCTGGTATTTATGATGAGTTTATTGATATGTGCTTTTTGTTTTATTGTTTTTTGTTTTCAATTTGTTTGCTATGTTTAGATTATTAATGTTAAATCATTAAATTACTAAGTACTGAAATATAACAATCAATTCTAAATTATATCACTCAAGATGATACTTATTTTAATGATGTTATTTAATATTCAAAAACCATGGTAACTTACGTTTTCAATATTAAGTATAATAATTTCCTGTCTTGCAATCAACCGGATGTATTGTCAAGACGTCCATTAAACCCGGATGTGCAAAATCATTTCAAAATTTTATAAAACGGAAAGCTTAAAATGGCCGCCGTGATAAGAAGCAGTTATTCGGATTAAATTGAACTTGCCAAGGAACTCGGATATTCTTTTTTTTTTTTGATTATCATCAAGTCTCATGAGCCACTATACAAAAGGTTCAGGAATAAAGATAGAATGTTGTCAATATATCTTTATCATCTAAAACTGGTCATTTATATCACGAAAACTATATATGGATTATAATCTTTAAATTAAAATGTATAAATTTGTGTTTTCTCTTATTTTTAAACTATTTATTTTAAAATGTTGATTATAAGGTTTGGCTAACTATATACAATTTTATCCTATCTCCGGAATTTTGGATCCTCAATGCTCTTCAACTTTTTACTTGTTTGGCTTTATAAATATTTTGATATGAGCGTCACTGATGAGTCTTATATAGACGAAACGCGCGTCTGGTGTACTAAATTATAATCCTGGTACCTTTGATAACTATTTCTCCCCTTTCATGTAAAACATATAGTATATACAAATAATTGATTAATAAATGGGAGAGGCATATACAACTCACTAACAGTTTACATATGAAATTGACCGTTTGCCTAAAGATCATGTTGTAATTTCACCATCATATATCCCATTTCCACGTTTCAAAATCTTTTCGGCGTTCTTGTTGTACGGGTTATTTTTGCTGCTTATTCCTTGAAATCTATTGAGCATGCAGCTTCTAAACAAATGCTGTTTTAAGTCAAAGCAATTAAACCATTGAAGATATAAAGACATTTCCCTGGTATATTTATACTTTTTGTAGTTGTGTTTCAACAATGCATATGTCATCTAAGAAACGGTTGAATATTTTATCATCTTCGACATCCAGTTATTGACGAAAGCATCAATCCTAAAAATAATTTATGGATATAAAATAACAGTTTAATTGATTTAAAGACATATAGCAAGTCGATACAATAGCGTAACTATGAAGTGACAATTTATCACAAATCGCATTTATTTTGCATGTGTGATATTTGATAAGAGAATATTTATCCAATGACATTTACTTTTTAAAAAAATCGAACATTTATCATGACATTTAAGTATAAGCTTCTTTATACTTATATATACTAATTTGTTAAATATCGATCCGATGTAGAGTGCTGGTGTGCTGATAAAGTATACTCAAGGCAATGGCTGATCATCATTATTGATAACAGACGTTATAAAATTGTTCGATAATTAATCCAAATTGCCCGACCAGCACCACCCCCTGAATTTATCTAGTTATCTCAAGTTAATTAACCATAACAGGGATGTCAAATAAGCGATTCTACATTAAATTAAAATGGATGACGCTCATTCTTTTATCGTTATCGGTGAGCACTTAAAGCTCCGTATAGTAAGTCGTCCGTTTTTTGGTGCGGGATGCATAAATACGTGGACACATCCAATCGATGAATATGTAAATATGATGCTCTGTGTAGGATGAGTTCCATGTTGTCTACATTTTTAAGAAAGTTTTGAACTCAGGAAGTGTTAATAATTGAAGGTGGCTGAACCGACTCATTGGTTTCATTACTCAATGATAAGGATGTTCTTATTTAAAGCAGAAAACCCTGACCGTATTGGCACAACCTTTTTGAACTTTTGATCATGAGTGCTGTACAGCTTTGTACTTGTTTTTATTTTCGAACTTAAGTATCTGGGTATCACTAGTAAGTCATGTGATGACAAGCGTACTTCTGGCGTATTCAATTTTAAACCTGGTACCTTTTGTTATCTATTATTCTTGTGTTTCTTTAATTTGTCTAATATGTTCTCCTATTTATTTGTATTGTAGTCCTGTTATGTTATGTTGTCATTTTAATGTTATATTTAACATTGTCATCAAAGCGGGAGGTTGGCATGCCACAAAACCAGGTTCAACACATCAGTTTATTCTGTTAAAAATCTTGTACCATGTCAGGAATATAGCCACTGTTATATTATAGTTCTTCTATGTGTGTGTTACATTTTAACGTTGTGTTCCGTTGTGTCGTTTGTTTTCTCTTATATTTGAGTGTGAATTCACATTACTATAAGACGTGTCACTGTACTTTTTTTTTTTTATCCCAAATTCATGTATTTGGTTTTGATGTTACATATATTATTCATATCGGATTTTGTAAAGTTCGTTTCTGTGTGTGTTACATTTTTATGTTGTGTCGTTGTTCTCCTCTTATATTTCATGCGTTACCCTCATTTTTTGTTTGTTACCCCGATTTCGTTTTTTTGTGTACATTAATATATTGTACCATTGATTTGCGAGTTTTGAACAGCAGTATACTACTGTTGCTTTTATTTGTTTATTAGTATGAAATATTTGCCACTTGACGATAAAATTGAACGTTCAATTAATCTAAGTCTCCACAAGAACACACCCGTGATATCGCGGGTCCGTGACTGAATTAAATTATATATCAATGTGTAAGCCTTATTTGAGTATTGGTATTGTCATCTGACAAGCATGATAAAGTCATGGCAATTATAAGATACTCAGTTTTCTCTGCTTTCAAAATCTTTCTATTTGAACCCTTCGACCTGGAACTTATCAATTATTGGTAATATTAATTATTTGGAATACAAAAGGTCCTGGAATGGAGTTGAATTCTTTTATTTGCTATTTTTCGTCATGCCCGCTGACAAATTGAAAACTGTACCTAAACGCCTTCTTTTAAGTCTAGATTTTTAGTATTCGTATTGTTATCTTACTGATTCAAATACTACAATAGGGAACAATTTGACAATTGTTGAATTTAGTAGTGTCAACGTTTCCATGTGATTATGACCCGTGTATATAGCAAAATCCTTAATACACCGTTTGCTGGTGCGCTTGTCAGATGCGGAACGTACAGATATGGTGATAGGTAACATGTGAATATATTATTGGTATCGATATCGGAATTGACCCGGAACTTGTTAATTATTGGCAATATTAATTATGTGGAAAACAAAAGGATCTGGAGTGGTGTAAGTCTAATCTACACCTTTGTACTTTTTTAGTTATATATAAAGTTGGATGCATTGATTTGTCTTTTTTACCCGATGACGGCTGAGAAATAGGACCTTCTTATTTTAGTATTATAGATTCTCTTAATTGTATATTTGGATAATATTTTTAACTGGTGATATATATGCCTGGACACATTAAAGAAACAGAGAAGTGAAAATGATATTCAGTTTAACAAATATATATTGTCTACTAGATTGAGTATTTCATTGCTTTTCATTTTGCAAAGCATCCAATTTATTTATCAATTACAATGTACAATGTATTTCGCACAACGTTAAGTACGAGTCGACAGATTTTAGACAAAAAACATGTATAAAATGTAACAAACACTTCAACACTTGTTCAACTCATTGTGTTTAAGGAAGTATCAATGAACAGAATAGATAAATATCGATAACAAATCTATTGTTTTTAATATGTAAATATTAAAGCATTAAGCCTAATTATTTCTTTATATCTTGAATCACAATTGATATTATACCAAATTTATTCGGTTGGATTTAGTGTCACATCATGTACTAGAGTCTCAATGGGTAAGTTTATTAATTTCGGTAATCTTTTTATGACATTTCACTATATTTTTTATATTTTATTTGCCCATTATTCTCTATTCAGTACATTTTAGTACTATATTATTCTTTTCTGCAAACCCTACCGTGTATCGTGTATTGCATGTTGGTATTATCGCATTTTATTTTTGCCCTCAATTTTCCGTAAAATATGTAAATAAATGGTACATAATGCAATGTGGTTTTATTTTGAACAAGAGGCGTACATACATGTAGGTATATTTTTAGTATGTTCTGTATTCTTTAACCGATTCGACCCTATATATAAAATAAAATTGAGAACAATCAAATTGACAACACCTCCACCACAGAACAGACAACAACCGAAAGCTTTATGTATTATGTATATGTTTGGTTTTTGCAAACCGAACTAAATCAGGATACTAGGAGACAATATTAGTTCCCTACATTCACAATTTTGCAAAAGTTTACTTATTCTCATCTATTTGTATAAGAACATGGTGATTACAGGATTTAGAAATATATCATATTTTTGTCGATTAATTATTCCATGTGTATTGATAAGGTACTGAAAAATGTACATTGTGCATTACTAAGATGAAGGCTACACAAAATTAAAATTGCTTGATTTTTGACAAGTATATAATCATTTTACTCTTGAAATAGGATTTGTAAGTATTAGAATAGGATTTTACATATTTTTGTTGATCAATTTCTCAACTTAGAACTTCCGTAGTTTAAACAAAAACCAGTTACTTGCATTGAAAATCCAGATTGTCTACAAACTAGCACATGGGTAATGCATCACTAAAAAACAAGTACTCGATTTACAATAATTTTTGTTAAAATATCACTGAGACTGAGAATAGAAGCGGGTAATGTGTCAAAGAGACAGCAACCCGACCAAAAGCCGACAACAACAGAAGGCCACCATTAGTCATATTATAATTGCATATTGACAAAATAAACCATCACTATACATAAAAAAATCACAAACTAATAGCAGATCTAATTTCAACGACAAAACAACCATAATCTGCAATCAATAAGTGAACATAATATTTACTAAATATACACTTACATTAATTGAATTTCTTCTTTTTATCCAGGTAAGATCATATTTAAGACGATTTAGTCACAATGTACTCCCACTCTGTATTTCCCATCTTACATGACTGTTTTAAGGCAAACATCCCTAAATCTTAAAATAAGATATCTCAATTACTGATCCATGACCGGAAACTAATTTTTAATCACGTGATTGCATACCGTTAATTGTTTAATAAAATCATTGTCATGTCAGTAGCAGGATGCATACCGTCACTGTGGTATGTGTGTATATTTTCCTAGTGTAGCTTTAGTTAGGTTAATTTCGTAACTGCTTCTGGAACGAATCATATTCCTAACTTGGTACAGGCATTTTCAAATGTAGAAAATGGTGGAATAAACCTAGTTGTATAGCGCTAACCCTCTTACTTTGATGACAATCTCATCATTATATTGATAAAATGATGTATAATTCTATGTATTTGATAATGTTTTTAATTAATTGAATTAGAGCTTCCGAATCAATTTTCGTTGAAAGCCTTATTTATAAGGTGAGATTATTTTTGTATGAATAAGTAAAGCAATGTGGAAATAGGAATACAAGAAAAAAAGGCGAACGAAAAGTTTTTACACACAAAATATAAGCGTTACATAGCGTTTTTGCAGCACTTTTTTATTAATTAAACAGACACCACCAAATATATAAAATTTGAAAATATTTGTTGTGTTACTCTTGTAATTGCGATTATTATTGAATTGTCATGAAAAATGCAAAAAATCAACTTTGCGAATAACAAAACTTCTTTTAAAAATTAAAAAAAATAGTAACAACATTGACATGCACTACCTTTGATATCCCTGATATGGTCAAAATCAATTAACTATTTACTAAACGGCATTCACAATGTTTATACTTATCAATGTTGTAATATTGAAATTCTATTTTGACAAATCTCTATCAACAATGAAGATTTGTAAATAAATATTATGCTTTTCATCATGTTCATATTATTAAACTTTGTCTACTTTTATGTATTTTATTACGAACATTATCAACCAACTTTAAGACTGGGTAACCCATGTTTAATTTTTTTTCAGTAGAATTATCGGTTTTAATTCATTTTCCCGCAAAACTGAAGCTTTTAATTTGTTTGTGCAGCAGTTGTCGTTCTTATCACAATAAAGAAGTTATTTCTAGACTGCAAGATATAATTCCGAGTGTGTTTATTCAAATAATATTGTAACTATGGAATCAAAATTATTATCGCATATTATTTATGGTCATACAGTATTGTCTGTAATAAAAGCGTATAGGTGAACCGCGAAATGTAGGCAATATCATGAACATATAAAAAAGAAGATGTGGTATGATTACCAATGAGACAACTATCCACAAAAGACCAAAATAGAAAAAACATTAACAATTATAGGTCACCGTCCAAATGATTTTTTTTTTACTAATTATTAGTTGAATTAGTGCACAAAAAACGGTGAATTCCTTCACACTTTTTTATGGCGGTATATTTGTCGTGAAACATTTGTATCAATTTAGAATTGTATTAATGATACCAAAGAATATATTTCTCATGTTTATTGATATTTGTTTGTTTAAACGTTGACGTTATTCATGTGTTTTTACTTGATTTAATTTAAATGGAATTTTTACATATTTAATTTAACACTACTGCAAACAAAATATTGTAATTTCTAACTCGGAATTCAATTTTCCGCCTCGGTTGTTTATGATTTACAAGTAACACCGATGATTGCAGGCTTCTTCACACATCAATGATGTTTAATTTTGCTCTGCAATAATTCTTTTTCTTCGGCAATCATTTATAAAAGAGGGACGAAAGATACAAAAGGAACAGTCAAACTCATAAATCTAAAATAAACTAATAACGCCATGGCTAACCGTCGTGTTGCTCATGTGATAACAAATCCGGTAAATAGTCTAATTCGGTAGGTCCCATTCATGAAAGTGAAGGGGATTGTTATTACGATGTAAGGAATATATTCGATATCATGTGTGAAATGGTTATTCCAAAACGGTCAACTAACTCGTGATGGCGTCCGTTATTTTTTTTAAATTAGAAAGTCAAGAAATATTTCTACAGTCTGATAAGGAGTTGTTAGAACAAGTTTACAAGATATACATGTACATGTAAAAAAGAAGTGTTGCTTATTCTTTGTGTAGATAAATATAAAATGTATGTGTTCATTGTTGGAATATATAAAATTTATTCGTACGATCTTTAGAAACACGACGAAAAGCGAGACCCGCTGAGCTTTCAGCTGGTTTCGTAATGAGTTTACATTTTATATTTCCGACAATGTACATAATATTTATATTGTTTTATCCTACAACTTACATCCGTCACTTGAAACTTAATTTGTTAAAATTTAAATCATTGCCTCTATTATTAAAAAAAATCGACATAGTTTAATCGCATACCGCAAAGAGGACCAACACAATAACAGGTACGCAAAAAAAGAAATACGCTACTGCTTGCTCATAATGGAAGTAAGTATAACATCAGACTTCATTTGTAAAAGTACAAGTACGAATAAAACAAAAATGTTTTTGTACATGTTATTTGTACAATAGTTGGTTAATTGAAGGATACCTTGGGATATGGGGGTATGCAATTTAAAAGATAGCAACATCTAGGCATTTAACGACATCGAAACCATGGACATCATGACTAATGCTAATTAGGCGAGTATCTTTTTATTTCTAACTTTTAGTTTTAGTAAAGGTGGTCCCCTAAATTGGAGAGTATATTAAGTATATTATGTAATTATCACAGTAATATTTCAGTCTCTTAGCACATTGTTGTTTAAGTCTTTAAATTATTTTTTTTGTACTTCAGTCAGTAGAAAATCGAAACCATAATGAAATAAGGAGATGCGGTTAAATTGTGGCCCACGCGTCGTGTAATATGCCTTAACGACATTCCAGCTTCTGGCATGCCAATTATTTGCCATCTAATATATCAGTAGAAAGTTGAGTAGGACTCATTTTATCAACTGTTTATACGTTTTTCACAAACAAGCGAACATACAGCATACATTTTGACCCGTACCTTTAACATTTAAATTTTCTTTAAAGACTTTTTTAATAAATGTTGTTGGTTACAGATAAATGTTGTCAGCTTCAGGAATATTGATCAAGTTTAGATCGTAAGACATTCTTTGAAAGTTGGGCCTGTTTAACGATCATCAGTGACGCTCAAAACAAAATATTTAGAAAGCCAAACAAGTACAAAGTTGAAGAGCATTGATGATCCAAAATTCCAAAAAGTTGTGCTAAATACGGCTAAGGTAATCTATGCCTGGGATAAGAAAAACCTTAGTTTTTCGAACAATTCAAAATTTTGTAAACAGGAAATTTATAAAAATGACCACATTATTGATATTCATGTGAACACCGAAGTGATGACTTCGAGGCTGGTGATACCCTCGGGGACGAAACGTCCATCAGCAGTGGCATCGACCCAGTGGTGTAAATAGGTATCAAAGGTACCAGGGTTACAATTTAGTACGCCAAACGCGCGTTTCGTCTACATAAGACTCATCAGTGACGCTCAAAACACAATATTCATAAAGCCAAACAAGTACAAAGTTGAATAGCATTTAGGAGCAACAATTCAAAAAGATTGTGCCAAATACGGCTAAGGTAATCTATGCCTGGGATAATATTATGTTTCTATGTGTGAAGACCTTTTGTTTTTTAGTCTATACTAAGTGAAACTTTTTTTTTTATCATTAATAAAAATTTTATTACATATTTACATACTGTCACCATTGAGACATACCTCTTGGGTGAGAATTTTTCTATATACAGAGTTGTTAGTAGTTATCCTCCAACATTAGTAAAAAATAAAGTACATCTAGATGATACATGTTTTAAAAGTTAAAAGAAATATATACAGCATATATGTCTCTATTTTTTTTAATGGCGATTCATTTTTCAAAAAAAAAGTCTATATGAATAGACGGTAAACAAATTCTATATTGAAAGCGAAAATATTTTCAAAAGTTGAACACACCTAAGTGCGATCGATAATTTTACGTTGGAATGTGATCTATTGTTCTAACAACCAATCAAATAGAAGTTACTGTCTAGACAAACAAAACTATGTTGTCGTTTTGAATAACTAATAAAGTGTTTTTGTGTAAAAAAAATTTGTAGAATAATTGTCTTTGTTGTGTCATTTTATAATACATGTATGCGTATTCAATGTATTTTCTTATTGTGTATTTGAAAAAACGTAGTGCATCTATTTCTTTGTCAGGAAAAACTTTTAAATTCCGTGTTTTGAATATGCAAACTCGGGCTACACTAAGGAAAAAGTTTAGAAAATAAGTAGTAATATCTTGTGAACGTTTTAAAAAACCAAGTAAAAATAACTGATCATAATCAATGGAATTAACCATATCAGGTGGATAATTAATAAATATGTTGTGTAATGTGTCTTTCAGGTAATCATGAAGTGGTTGAATCTTTTGACAGTGTACAAACAGGTGACCAAGATTCTCTATACCTTGGCCGCACGCTTTGCATGTGCCTGTATCTGCCTGACCTATTCTGACCAACTTTTCAAGTGTAAAAATAGCTCGATGGACAATCCTATAATTTAAACAATGACAATCAGGAGGTAAACAACTCTGATTGACAACCAAATAAAGACTTTTGAAATTGAGAGGCGGATATTGCTCCTCCAAATGCTTTTCAGCAGAGGGCGTTACAAAAAATTTTGACAGAAGAAGGCTGTAAAATAATTTCGTCACAGCACTTCTAAAATGAATTTCTCTGTCATTATCTAAACAAATTTTAACAATCAGAGCATTTTCAACATTCAGAGGATTTTCGGATTTTAATAGTTCTTTCCACTCTTCAGGAATACATCGTATGACTTTTTCGAAAGCTGTTTTTATTTGTTCTGTTTTTTCATCAGGAAATTTTTGTTTTATTATTTCATCTATTGATTTGATGTGAAGAAACCCGGCATAAATTCATAGCAAATGTCTTTTATCCGTATCAAGCTTGTTTGAATGAATGTTTCAAACAGAAGCATTTTACCGTTGCATGTTAGATTTGGATTACAAAACTCGATTTTGAAATCGGCTTTTATTTTAAAATATGCGTTTATCATTTCTTGATAATAAAGTGGTAAGTGTTTAATCTGTTTTAAATTTAAATGCGTATACACAATATCTTATCTTGTTTTAAATCCATATTATCGATTTTAGTAATAAAGTAATCAAACGCACCTTTCCAGATTGATTGACATTCAGGATCCAAATATTTTTTAAGAAAATATCAGGAATATTTAATCCACCTTCAAGTTTTGTACCTACTACACTTTGATATTTTACTAAATGAGATTTATTTTGCCAAAGAACCTTTATAACAATTAGACGGATTTCATTTTTAACTTTTTCTGGCAATGGACATACAGTTACAGTATAATATAACCTCGACATTATAATGGAAGTTAAAACTGTAGCTCGACCTGGTAAAGTTAAATCTCTTTTATTCCAAAAGAATAAAATTGTTTTTTTCTTTTTTCTTTTATCTTTCCAGTTTAGAATTTCACATAACTCTTTATCTTTTCCAACATATATGCCTAAAACTTTTGTTACATTTTCACATTTTTGTATTTTTAGTTTATTTAACTCTGAATCAGTAATATTGCCAGAACCTAAACTCATAATTTCAGATAATAGATTTTTGTCTATTAATTTTAGCTCCAGAAGCTTCACTATACAAATTTAGAACTTTGAAAGTTTCATTTACAGATTCTTTATTTGAAGTAAAACTATTTGTGTCATCTGCGTGTTGAAATATTTTAGCATTTACAGTTGACTTTGGGATATTTACACTCTGGATATTTTTATTTTTAATTATAGCTTGACCTAATGGTTCTGCCACCAATACATAGAGGAGAGCAGAAACTGGACACCCTTGTTTTATTGAATTATTAAGTTTAACATACAGATGGGTGCGGTCCTAACCTTGACAGAAGTTAACTTGGATTTAACTTGTTGACTGCTTTCTAAGTTAACTTGTGAATTTGTAAGCAGTCAATCAATTTAACTTCGTCGTTGGTGGACCAGACCTACGGTCTGCTTTTTAGCTCACCTGGCCCGAAGGGCCAAGTGAGCTTTTCCCATCACTTTGCGTCCGGCGTCCGTCGTCCGTCGTCCGTCGTCCGTCGTCTGTCGTCCGTCGTCCGTCGTCGTTAACTTTTACAAAAATCTTCTCCTCTGAAACTACTGGGCCAAATTGAACCAAACTTGGCCACAATCATCATTGGGGTATCTAGTTTAAAAAATGTGTGGCGTGACCCCGCCAACCAACCAAGATGGCCGCCACGGCTAAAAATAGAACATAGGGGTAAAATGCAGTTTTTGGCTTATAACTCAAAAACGAAAGCATTTAGAGGAAATCTGACATGGGGTAAAAATGTTTATCAGGTCAAGATCTATCTGCCCTGAAATTTTCAGATGAATCGGTCAACCCGTTGTTGGGTTGCTGCCCCTGAATTGGTAATTTTGTGGACATTTTGCAGTTTTTGGTTATTATCTTGAATATTATTATAGATAGAGATAAACTGTAAACAGCAATAATGTTAAGTAAAGTAGGATTTACAAATAAGTCAACATGACCGAAATGGTCAGTTGACCCGTTTAGGAGTTATTGCCCTTTATAGTCAATTTTTAACCATTTTTCGTAAATCTTAGTTATCTTTTACAAAAATCTTCTCCTCTGAAACTACTGGGCCAAATTGAACCAAACTTGGCCACAATCATCATTGGGGTATCTTGTTTAAAAAATGTGTGGCGTGACCAGGTCAACCAACCAAGATGGCCGCCACGGCTAAAAATAGAACATAGGGGTAAAATGCAGTTTTTGGCTTATAACTCAAAAACCAAAGCATTTAGAGGAAATCTGACATGAAATAAAAATGTTTATCAGGTCAAGATCTATCTGCCCTGAAATTTTCAGATGAATCGGTCAACCCGTTGTTGGGTTGCTGCCCCTGAATTGGTAATTTTGTGGAAATTTTGCAGTTTTTGGTTATCTTGAACATTATTATAGATAGAGATTAACTGTAAACAGCAATAATGTTTAGTAAAGTAGGATTTACGAATAAGTCAACATGACCGAAATGGTCAGTTGACCCGTTTAGGAGTTATTGCCCTTTATAGTCAATTTTTAACCATTTTTCGTAAATCTTAGTTATCTTTTACAAAAGTCTTCTCCTCTGAAACTACTGGGCCAAATTAATCCAGACTTGGCAATAATCATCTTTGGGGTATCTAGTTTTAAAAATGTGTCCGGTGACCCGACTTTCAAATCAAGATGGCCGCCACAGCTAAAAATAGAACATAGGGGTAAAATGCAGTTTTTGGCTTATAACTCAAAAACCAAAGCATTTAGAGCAAATCCAACACGGGGTAAAATTATTAATCAGATCAAGATCTATCTGCCCTATGAATCTGACAACCCATTGTTGGGTTGCTGCCCCTGAATCGGTAATTTTAAGGAAATTTTGCTGTTTTTGGTTATTATCTTAAATTTTATTATAGATAGAGATAAACTGTAAACAGCAATTATGTTCAGCAAAGTAAGATTTACAAATAAGTCAACATGACCGAAATTGTCAATTGATCCCCTAAGGAGTTATTGTCCTTTATAGTCAATTTTTAACAATTTTCATAAAATTTGTAAATTTTTATTAACATTTTCCACTGAAACTACTGGGCCAAGTTCATTATAGATAGAGATAAATGTAAGCAGCAAGACTAGTAAAGTAAGATTTACAAACACATCACCATCACCAAAACACAATTTTGTCATGAATCCATCTGCTTCCTTTGTTTAATATTCACATAGACCAAGGTGAGCGACACAGGCTCTTTGGAGCCTCTAGTTTAGGACTGCTGCAGACCTATCGACAGGTCTGCTCCAGATCAGACCTGTGGACAAGTCTGCTTTTAACCTGTCCTGAGGACATGTCTGCCCCAGACCAGACCTGTGGACAAGTCTGCTTTTGACCAGTCCTGAGGACAGGTCTGCCTCAGACCAGACCTGTGGACAGGTCTGCTCCTGACCAGACCTGAGAACAGGTCTGCTTCTGACCAGGCCTGTGGATAAGTCTGCTATTGACCAGACCTGAGGAAAGGTCTGCTTATGACAGATTATCGTTATAAGAGTTTTCATATCAGACATGAGCTTTGATTAAAATATGTAAACAACATTCGCATTGATTTTCCACAGATATCTTTTATTATTTACTCGCTATACTCTACTAGATATTATACAAATTCTCTCTGTTTTATTTGATATACATGTATTATTATATAAATAAAAAATGGCTATACAATCACATAGAGA
Source organism: Mytilus galloprovincialis (assembly GCA_037788925.1). Classification (NCBI taxonomy): domain Eukaryota; kingdom Metazoa; phylum Mollusca; class Bivalvia; order Mytilida; family Mytilidae; genus Mytilus; species Mytilus galloprovincialis. The sequence continues at coordinate 84,316,378 of CM075339.1, forward strand.
GTTTTTTTTAATTAGAAGACGGATCGAAAGCTTATCCAACGCATCGGAACAATATTCTTATATCACGGGATATCAATAACATTGTCGACGTAGCTTCGTTCCCCGTACATGCCGTATTTTACCTGTCCCTTCCTAAATTTTACGTTATGCATAAATGTATAAATGCATGGATATTTCATTGTTATTCAACTTGTTTGCATTGGATTTAGTATTCTTTTTTCCGCAGAATATTCTAACAGAAATTGTACAGTGTCTGTAAGCATACGGTGAGGTAAAACTATTAACTACCTCGTCAAATTCGTCAGATTAGTCGAGAGATTTGTCTTTGCCCAAATTATACACAATGCGACTTTAATGAAGTAGTTGCCACTTGACGTTTAACTATAAACAAAATCAATCAACCGACATAGATTCCCTGAAGAGAACCTCATATACTTTATTAAATAGTACAAATGAATTCAGACATGTTAGTGTTAAATAAATAATTGGTCCTTGGATGATGCAGCATAATAGTTTTGTTTTACACACCATCATGAACTACTATATATGTAGTGACTGTTATTATGAATAAAGATATGAAATGCTGACACTCTCAATTTATTCAGATTTTTTTTTGCATTTAATTTAATAGTTTTCAAATATTATTGATTACGTGTACATTTACAGTCCTATACTGAAATGTGCACAGGAGCACCAGGACAAGACATTAAGGCGCTTGGTACAATACTATGCGGGTATATAGATTTGCAAATAAAAGTGCACACACATATAATCAGTTTTGGTCAAATAATTTTGTTGTACAAGTCAGCATGAGGTATTAAAACTACTGAAATTTTGTTACGTATCAGTATTTTGAGTAAAAAGAGGACATGCGGGCACCCTAAATTTATGCGAACAAAAATTTGTTGTTATTATATTGCAATATTGCTGTCGATTTTAATATACATTTAATCCGGACATACACAATATGGCTGATTTACTATGCGAGTATATTTATATATATATAGATTTACAATTTAAAGTTTACATATGGTCAGTTTTGGTTGATGCGGTCAAATAATTGTGTTGTACAATTCAGCTTGAGGTATTAAAACTACTGAAATTGTTTAACGTATCAATATTTTGTATAAACATGATAAAAAGAGGACAAGCTGGCACTCCCAATTTATGCGAACAAAAATTTGTTGTTAAAATTTTGTAATATTGCTGTCTATTGTATTATTCATTGAATCCTGACATAAAAAATATGGCTGATTTACTATGCGGGTATATGTATTTACAAATTAAAGAGCACATATGATCAGTTAGGGTGGATGCGGTCAAAAAATTTTGTTGTACAAATCAGCTTGAGGTATCAAAACTATTGAATTTTGTTACATATCAGTATTTTGAGTTAAAAAAGGACATGCTGGCATCCTAATTGTATGCGAACAAAATTTTGTTGTTATTTTATTGCAATATTGCTGTCCATTGTAATATACATTGAATCCTGACATACAAAATATGGCTTATTTACTATGCGGGTATATAGATTTACAATTTAAAGTTTACATATGGTCAGTTTTGGTCAATGTGGTCAAATAATTTTGTTGTTCAAGTCAGTATGAGGTATACAAACTACTGAAATTTTGTTACGTATCAGTATTTTGAGTAAAAAGAGGACATGCTGGCACTCTAAATTTATGCGAGCAAAAATTTGTTGTTATTATATTGCAATATTGCTGTCCATTGTAATATATACATTTAATCCTGACATACAAAATATGGCTGATTTACTATGCTGGTAATACAAATTTACAAATTAAAGTGAGCATATAGTCAGTTTTGGTCAATGCGGTCAAATAATTCTGTTGTACAAGTCAGCATGAGGTATCAAAACTTCTGAAATTTTGTTACGTATCAGTATTTTGAGTAAAAAAGGACATGCTGGCACCCTAAATTTATGCGAACAAAAATTATTTGTTATCATATTGCAATATTGCTGTCTATTGTATTATACATTGAATCCTGACAAAAAAATATGGCTGATTTACTATGCGAGTTCATAGATTTACAATTTAAAGTTTACATATGGTCAGTTTTGAACGATGCGGTCAAATAATTTTGTTGTTCAAGTCAGCATGAGGTATCAAAACTACTGAAATTGTGTAACGTATCAGTATTTTGAATAAAAGGAGGACATGCTGGTATCCTAAATTTATGTGAACAAAAATTTGATGTTATTATATTGTAATATTGCAGTCTATTGTATAATACATTGAATCCTGACATAAAAAATATGGCTGATTTACTATGCGAGTATATAGATTTACAATTTAAAGTTTACATATGGTCAGTTTTGGTGGATGCAGTCAAATAATTTTGTTGTTCAAGTCATCATGAGATATTAAAACAAATGAAATTTTGTTAAGTATCAGTCTTTTGAGTAAAAAGAGGACATGCTGGCACCCTAAATTTATGCAAACAAAAATATGTTGTTATTATACTGCAATGTTGCTGTTGATTGTAATATACATCATGTACATTGAATCCTGACATTAAAAATATGACTGATTTACTATGCGAGTATATTTATATATATAGATTTACAATTTAAAGTTTATATATGCATGATATGGTCAGTTTTGGTCAATGCGGTCAAATAATTTTGTTGTACAAGTCAGCTTGAGGTATTAAAACTACTGAAATTTTGTTACGTATCAATATTTTGAATAAAAGGAGGACATGCTGGTATCCTAAATTTATGCGAATAAAAATTTGATGTTATTATATTGTAATATTGCTGTCTATTGTATTATACATTGAATCCTGACATAAAAAATATGGCTGATTTACTATGCGGGTACAAATGTATATAGATTTACAAATTAAAGTGCACATATCATGCTTATGGTCAGTTTTAGTGGATGCGGTCATAAAATTTTGTTGTACAAATCAGCATGAGTTATCAAAACAACTGAAATTATGTAAGTATCAGTATTTTGAGTTAAAAGAGGACATGCTGGCATCTAAAATGTATGCGAACAAACATTTATTGTTATAATATTGCAATATTGCTGTCCATGGTAATATACATGTACATTGAATTGGCTGATTTACTATGCGGGTATATAGATTTACAAATTAAAGTGCACATATGGTCAGTTTTGGTGGATGCAGTCAAATAATTTTGTTGTTCAACATGTTCAAGTTAGCATGGGGTATCAAAACTACTGAAATTTGTTAAGTATCAGTATTTTTAGTAAAAAGAGGACATGTTGGCACTCTAAATGTGTGCGAGCAAAAATTTGTTGTTATTATATTGCAATATTGCTGTCCATTGTAATATACATTGAATCCTACCATACAAAATATGGCTGATTTACTATGTGGGTTTATAGATTTACAAATTAAAGTGCTGATATGGTCAGTTTTGGTGGATGCAGTTAAATAATTTTGTTGTTCAAGTCAGCATGAGGTATCAAAACTACTGAAATTTTGTTACGTATCAATATTTTGAGTAAAAAGAGGACATGCTGGCACTCTAAATTTGTGCAAGAAAAAATTTGTTGTTATTATATTGCAATATTGCTGTCCATTGTAATATACATTGAATCCTGACATACAAAATATGGCTGATTTACTATGCGGGTACAAATGTATATAGATTTACAAATCAAAGTGCACATATCATGCATATGGTCAGTTTTGGTGGATGCGGTCAAATAATTTTGTTGCTCAAGTCAGCATGAGGTATCAAAACTACTGAAATTTTGTTACGTATCAGTATTTTTAGTAAAAAGAGGACATGCTGGCACCCTAAATTTGTTATTATATTGCAATATTGATGTCGATTGTATTATACATTGAATCCTGACATTTAAAATATGGATGATTTACTATGCAGTTATATAGATTTACAAATTAAAGTGCACATATGGTCAGTTTTCTAAATTGGTGGATGCGGTCAAATAATTTTGTTGTTCAAATCAGCATGAGGTATCAAAACTACTGAAATGTTGTTGCAAATTAATATTTTGATTATAAAAGGGAGACATGCTGGCACCCTACATTTATGCTAACAAAAGTTTGTAGTAAATGAATTAAACTATTGCTGATTGTGGCTGCATAGTTCAAAGATGTATAACTCACAAGGACGTATACAACTAACGTCAAATATATTTCTTTTTAAGATATACATAATAAAGTGCATATATGATTGAACTTGATAGGTCTTGGAATATATATTCATAACTATTATATTTTTATAATAGATAAATATTGTCAGATCACAGAAAAATTTGTGCTACAAGCAACGTTTTAAGCGTACTTAATTTTCAAATATTTGTATTTGTTTATAAAACGGAAGTATTAATTTTACATTATTTTTTATGTTTATACTACGAAACAAAGATAATGAAAATATGTTTAAAAAATCGACGTAGAGCGGTCCTGGTTACAAGTTAATTAGTGTTGAACAGACCGGTCAACAGTTAACTTGGGAACAGGTCTGGTTTTGATCGGATTTGTCAAAGCAAAAGTTAACTTATGTTAACTTTGTGGCAGGACTGGTTTCGAAGTTAACTTTATGACAGGACCGGTTCCGAAGTTAACTTATGACAGGACTGGTTCGAAGTTAACTTATATCAATAGCGGACCTGTTTCAAAGTTAACTTTTAGGCAGACATACAAACAGTCCTAGGACCAAGTCCGCTTTTCAAGTTAACTAGATTTTGGTCCTAGGACTGGTCAGTCTGTAGTTTTTAAAATTTTGCCCTCTGTCGTTTTTAATTCTTTTACAGCGTTACTATTTTGTTAATATTTTTCAAGTTGCAAAAAATATTTAGAACTTTTATCACCGTCTATAGCCCATTGAGCCTTTGAGCGCAATATTGCACCTTTACAAATTTTATCTTCATATGTTTTAAGTTTTAGTTTCATTTCTTCGAACTTATTTACATCAACATTTACATTATTTACCGCCATAGACGATAGATTTTCATATTCATTTTGAAGCTTAAAATATTCTGACTTTTCAATACGCGATTTATTTTGCGCATATGATTTTGATAATTGTTTAATTTTAAATTTTAAATTATCATAACAAATAAGCGGCTCATCATCAAAAAGTCTACAGCTTTTTTCTTTTTCGATTAGTCGTGAAATTTTTTGAACATAATCCTCGTCGTGTAATAACAAATTATTAAATATCCATAACCCTGGGCCTCTCTCAATTTCAGTAAAATCTATATTTAGATTAACAAAAGAGTGGTCACTGAATGTATTATGTTTATAATACACGTTTTTGACGAATTGTGAATATGCTTTCGGAATGAAAATGTGGTCAATTCTACTTTGTATTAGGACATTTTGAACGATACGACGCCAAGAGAAGGTTCGTGCATTTTGATTTCTCGCTCGCCATACATCATACAAGTTAGACATGTCACAAATGTTTGTAAGTTTTTTGTATGCTTTATCTTGTGTGTGTTCTGTTTTACCACAACGATCAAGATTTGACAGAGATGTATTTATATCACCTAGTAAAATAATATTTGCCGAATTCGGCATTTTAGAAGTAAGTCTTTTAAAAAACGTAATTTTTTCTTGCATAATGTTTGGAACGTTGCAATTAGTTTTATCAATAGTTTTATCATCCTGTTTGAAGGAAATATGGATACATCTACCGTCAAAACTTTGAACTTCCGGCACTTGATTTTGAACTCTTTTGCTTACTAAAAAAGCAACACCTTGTCTCAGGTTTACACCATTACAAAAATATATTTTTCCTTCCCAAAATTTTTCAATATTTGGAATAATACCATCATCCCAAAAGGTTTCTTGTATACCAACAATATTAAAATAATTTTCTGTACAATATTTTTTAAAATTCTGAAACTTTTTTACATCTCTGAGACCATTAGCATTTATGCTAACAATATTTACCATCAACAAGAAAAATAAACAATAAAGGTGTGTACCTATGAACTTGAACTTGGTTGTTTAGGGGGGAGTTTGGACTTAGGATTAGACTTCATCTTCTTAATATCCTCAGGGGTGAGGTTGGGGCTAGTAACTAAACGACGCCTTCTTTTTTTACCCATATTACGAGCCAGTTCCTCATCAGTTATTTCCATTTCAGTCTCACTGGCAATCGAAGATTCTACATTTTTGTCAACATCAGAATCAACCAAGTCAACATTTCACTCATGAGAAACTGACTCGTTCAATTTTTTGGACCCCCCTTTTTTATGCAAAATATTTATTTCATTGTCAATTAAATTGTCTTTTGAAAGTTCATGTACTGTTATAACGTCAGTTTGTTCATCATCGTCAGGAGTATTGTTACAGGAATCAGTTTTAGGATTTTCATCTAGGATAAGTTCATCTTGGGCAGTATTTTCATCTAGGTTAAGTTCATCTTGGGCAGTATTTACATCGGAATTTTCTTTAACATCTGTTACGTCAACATGATCATCTAAATTTAGCGTATCATCAACATCATCACGATCATCAGTGTTAACCTCTTCATCTTCTTCCATTTGTTCATCATTAGTTACATTATCATTTTCGACATTAGAGTCTTCAGCATTTACGTCATTTTGGGGTTCTGTATCAGGACGATCATGATCCCATACAAATTCACAGGTACAGTTAGCTGGATACCGGTGACACTTATCACAGCGTGGTTTCGGACAATTGCGTGCCAAATGACCACTCTCTTTGCAACGATAACACATATTATCAGGACAGTTAATATAAACATGGCCGGATTCGAAACATTTCGAACAGACCCTTTTCTGATTGTCATGTAATACTCGTATGTATTCGTGCGAATTTAAACCTGTCGAAAATTTCATACTGTACGGTAGACTTTGACGAAATTCAGGGAATCTTACTACCACGTACCTTGTACCATCTGCAATGGACGTGCCAGGATGCATTCGGCGTTTAATAGGTGATATAAGTTCTGCACCGAAATCTTCTAGTTTTTTCGTAATTTCGTCATCCGTCACGTAATATGACACATTTAGGAAGCTCACCATTTTTTGCTTTGAAAATACAGCGTTCGGCTGGAATTTCACATTGTTAACTTTGAACCCAGTGTCACACAACAAATCAACAGCTTCTAATTCTTTAAGAGTTATTTCGTACACATTTCCGCTTTTAGGTACGCAAGCTTCTACTACACCTTCACCAATTTCTGCTTCTACACTATTTATAACTGACAAGGCCGAAACATTTTTATTGTCCCCAACATCAACAAGGACAGTCTGCTCCTTCACAGTTCTATTCGCCCCCCTTTCACCAGGCATGGTGAAGGGAGGTTACAAAAACACTTTAAAATGTCAGATATATGGAAAATAAATCTCGATTATCAAAGGAAATGTCACTAAGAGTAATCACTTACACCTTAAGCCATGGATAGCTCGTCCAAAGACGAAAAAAATTACGATTGAAATTCAGCTATGAATATTACGTCCTTCTTGCTGAATGTCCAAACCGGAAGTCTATACTTAGTGAAACTTTTTTTTATCATTAATATACTAAGTGAAACTGTTCAAAGTTAAAGTAACACTCGTCTTGCAACTTTAGGTCGACACCATTAGTTAAAAAAGGGAAAAAAAAACAGTACTTAAAAAAGAGGATTAAAAGGTTGGAAGGACTAAACAATGTAGGTAAGACCTGCTTTTTAAAATTCTTGTGTCCATCACATTTATGTGTGGTAACCTTTTGTTTTGTAATCTATACTAAGTTAAACTGTTGTTTTTTTTATCTTTAAATCCCAGAGTATGATGAAAACGCCAATCAAGTTAGTTAAAAGGAATAAAAAACAGGACTTAAAAAAGAGGAATAAAAGGTTGGAAGGACTAAACAATATAGGTAGGACCTGCTTTTTAAGGTTCTTGTGTACATCACATTTATGTGTGGTGACCTTTTGTTTTTAGTCTATACTAAGTTAAACTGTTCAAATATAAAGTAACACTCGTCTTGCAACTTTAGGTCGACACCATTAGTTAAAGAACTTTTATTTTCAAAATGAAAGGGTGTTTTATATGTAGAAAATTTCAAACATTCTGTAAATGTATCGCGCAGTCTCTATTTCAATGCATCATTATGTAGTTTATACTACATGTCTTCGTTAAGCACAACTGTTTTACATTAACTGTTTCTGCAAAGTTTCTATGTGCAAAAATGACCAAAAACTAGCTTTAGAGTTACGTCCCCGCTAAACTGAAGTCTTCATGTTTCAGCTCTGGAGTTCCCAGTGAAGACATTTTTTTTTGGCTTCAGACCTTCAAGGTTTACAGTTGCTGCATGAAGAAAAAGGTTGAAATTTTATAGAATATCTTGACATATACTCGATTGTTAAAATATTGGAACTGCTTGGATATTTAAATGAAGTCAATAGACACATTGGAAAAGTTGCATCTTTTAACCTGCGATTTTTTATTTCATTTGTTAATTAGACAGATTTGCAATCCATACAAATATGACACTTAAATTCACAATGCATCTGTAGGAAACATTATGTTTAAAAATGAAAATAATATTCCCGATACAAGAAATAGCAGAACTAATCATTGTAAGCCATTGATGTCCCCCTAAAAGACACAGTTCTTATAGTTTTCAGTCATCAAAATGACAGGAACTATATTTATAGACAACCGAAATACGAGCGACCAAACAGGTCATTTTTCTTTTAAAAAAAAATATTTCTTCTTTTTTCTCTTGGGTCCTTTTATCTTCTCTTCATCCTGTGTGAGATATGAATTTACACTTTCATTGCATCTTTTAAAATTTACAATGTCTATCAAAAACAAGTGTGGCGTAAACGTCAATAAGCCACAACCTAGCGATACCAATAACCAAAAGACATGTGCAAGTTGGACGTTAAAAAGATATGTTAGTTACCCTCAATGCGACAGCATCCCAGCTACAAAATATATGTGTAAATGAACTATTCACTTGGCTCATGCTACCAAATATTTATGTTTTCTCGATTTCTGGGTTTTTTCCCGATAATAAACATTACTGTTCGCATGCAATAGTTAATACATATGAAAGTGGCATAAAACACTAAAAATTGAAAAATCCATCATTGTATATTTAAGACGTGTTCTACATCGATCATTTGTTTTGTAAGCAAGAATGAATTAACTTGAATCGTTATTTCACTAGAGCAATGTTTTGTATCACAATCTTGTTGCTATCAATTTTGTATTATGACTGTAATAGTTGCCGCTGGTATTGAAACAGTTGCAGAGATATTAATGATTTCTTCGATTCCTCTTAGAAAAGAGACTTTAAATCCTGGAGTATGATGAAAACGCCAATCAAGTTAGTTAAAAGGGAAAAAAACAGGACTTAAAGAAGATGAATAAAAGGTTGGAAGGACTAAACAATATAGGTAGGACCTGCTTTTTAAGGTTCTTGTGTCCATCACATTTTATGTGTGGTGACCTTTTGTTTTTTAGTCTATACTAAGTTAAACTGTTCTAAGTTAAAGTAACACTCGTCTTGCAACTTTAGGTCGACACCATTAGTTATAGAATTTTTATTTTCAAAATGAAAGGGTGTTTTATATGTAGAAAATTTCATGTTTCAGCTCTGGAGTTCCCAATGAAGACATATTTTTTGGCTTCACACTTTTAAGGTATACAGTTGCTGCATGAAGAAAAAGGTTGAAATTTTATAGAATATCTTGACATATACTCGATTGTTAAAATATTGGAACTGCTTAGATATTTAAATGAAGTCAATAGTGTAGCGATTTTAGTTTGACTGTATAATTTATTATTATGTAAGATGTCTTTCTTTTAAATACGTTTGGCTTAAATTACATTTCTGTAGGGCAATGCCCGGTATTTTTATGTATTTGAACTGTTTCTATATTATTTAGATTCACCGCCCGGTATCTTAAGAACCGCCGGTACGCCATCTTTGGAACCGTCCGGTAACCCACCTTTAGAACCGTCGGGGCACCGCCTGTAATTATGTATATAAGGGGATGCGAGAGAGAATATATATAGAGTGAGAGATTTGAGATTGATAGTAAGAAGTGTTGAAAGTAATATTGTGTTAGTGAATTAGGATTATTGTTCAACTGTTTTATTATGTCAAACTGATATACATTTAACAGATTACATACGTATTTGATTTAAAACTTTGTGTTGTGATTTGTTTTCTTTGTGCCATTTGAATATGGATTTCACGTAATTTACGCTACCAAAATAACACATCGACAAACACGAATCCATACAAAACGACAACGCTACAAATGGTGGCAGCGGTGGGATTGCCATACACGAAGTTTAAGATTCATAATGAGAATAATTGTTGGAATATCAGTGAGACTTAAACTATTTGGATACATGTTAGAATTCTCAGTACAAGTTGTGTTTTATTATTAATGGAGATGGATCGAAATAGAACTGACTATAATTCTTATCCAATGGATTTTACGAACATTGGAGAAGAGCAGACTGTTTCGGCGGTAGCAGTAATTGGAAGGATGAATCTTTTATTTCGAGCACACCAATGTCTGATATGAACCAGAGACAACAAAATGCTAATACAGCCGGAATTGATCATAAATGGAAGAAATTTGTTCTAAGATGGATTTGGTTTATCTTAAGTTTGATAGTTGTGATCGGATTCTTTTCCGTAACATTTCCAATTCATGACATTGTTTGTTGGCTGAAGCAAAATGTTATATTATTGGTGGTTACTCTACTGATAACATTTCCAGTTTTGGTAAATGTGAAGTTATTCATAAATGAAACCACAAAACGTCTGGAACACTTTGATAACCAAAATGAGTACAGAAGAAGACCAACAGATTCCATGCGTAAGCAATTGAACTTTGACCAGAACATTCCACATAGTCGAGACAATGCAAGGAATGTACCGATGAACTCATCATCATCTCTGCAAGTTAACCGATCCGAAGTTCAGGTAAAGCGGACATTTAGTGGCAGTAACGATGATGTGTTAGCAGACTTTCTACGTTACTTTGAAAACATTGCGACACTAAATGCGTGGATTGAAGAGAGGAAAAGGTTAGTGTTCTTTACAACCTTGCGAGGACAGGCAGAAACATTTGTGCACGGATTGCCTTTAGATATTCAAATGAGATCGGAGAGTTTGATAGATAAGATGGAGTTACGATTTGGACATTCAAACATGAAAGAAAGCTACCTTGCAGAGGCAAAACTAAGGAGAAGGAAACCTGGGGAATCGTTTAGAGATTTGGGGCAATCTATTGAAGATTTGTACAGGCGTGCATACCTATCTCATCCAGAACTTGTCCAAGAAAATACTATCAGATCGTTTCTTGACGCTTGCGGTGAGTCGGAGGAGTTTCGCATGTTAATAAGGCGAACTAAGCCTAGGAATCTCCAGGAAGCTGTTGCAAGTGCCATGCAAGAATAATGTATTCGAATGAATGAAGGAAATGTGAACAAGGTTAACAAGAGAAATAATGTGTATACAGTGGAAAAAGAAAGGGATGTTTATGAACCGAGTTCAAAGAAGAACAATTATTCAGAAAGTCCGATACACAACCGAAGATTTCAAAATAAGATATATAGACAGTGTATCAATTGTGGAAAAAGAGGACACACAAGAGAGTACTGTTGGAGTAAGACACATTCAAACAATCAGAACATTTCAAATCAGACGGTACCAGAGGAAGACACCGCCCAGATTAGCGGTGGAACCGTCCAGCAGTTAAACAACAACCGGTCGGAGCAATAGGCCCTGCTCCGACCGAAGTTACCTGGTTGCCTAGCAGAAGTTTAAAGGAGTGTTCCTTGGATAAACATAGGACGACACGTTCCACTCAAACTGAAAGCGGGTGATATGGAGATTAACTTGGATCACTTATTAGACCAAGATTTAACTCCAGAGTATCACATAACACCTAAGCGGTTGAGTGGTGGTGCGTTTGTTTATCTACGAGGGGAACACATAGACAATGAATTATTGTCAGATAATATTGGGCAAAACAACGTAGCTATGTTAACGAAAATACCTGGAACGTTGGTATGATGGTGGATGGTCAGGTAGAAGGATCATCAATTAGTTGGAAGATTGATACCGGTGCAAGATGTACTTTCATAACAGAAGAATGCTACAGAAATATTTTGCCTGATAGTAGACCTATGCTAAGACCAGTGGATAACAGATTCATCACAGCTAGTGGTGGTGATTTAAAAGTTTTAGGAACTGCTGTGATGACATTATCATTTGATGAGTTTTGTGTTCAATTTCCAATTATTGTTGGAGGAGTCAGAAATAATTTACTTGGTGAAAATTTTCTCCAAACCTTTCGATGTGAATGGGACTGGGATTCCTTATCTCTAGAAATAAGTGGTAGAAATATTCCGTTTCACGAACAAAATGAATGCGTTCGTTCTAGTAGAGTTGTATCACTAGAAACAATGACAGTACCAGCTAAATATGGAATAGTTAGTACAAGTTCTGCAAATATAAATGGTGTCTTATCTCCTGATAGAAATTTCATGACGAAATATGGACTAGCGCTAGCAAGAGTACTAGTTAATGCATCACACGGCTTGGTGTATGCAAGATTGTTTAACCAAACCAGTACAGACATTATAGTGTACAAAGGAACACATATTGCTGTGTTTGTACCAGTTGTGAATATCGGCAATTCTGTTGAGGTGGAAGATGAAAATGAAGATGTTTGTGAGATTGTTGAGCATCGTAATTCGTCTAATAGTTTGTTGCCTCAATATATGGAAAAGATGTACCAAAGCGGTATACAGAATCTTTCAATTAAAGAAGCCGATGAGTTTAAAAGGGTATTGCTGCAAAATTGTTGTGTGTTTGCTGACCCTGATGGAGAAACTGGACATACATTATTGGGAAAGTATGAGATTAAACTGGAGAAAGAGATACCGATCAAGGAACCCCAAGAAGAATCCAGTTATTTAAGAGGAAAATATTAGAAGAAGAGATTGAAAAGCTGGAAAAGAAAGGAGTTATTGAAAAATCGTGCAGTCCTTGGTCAGCACCAATTGTTTTAGTACAGAAAAAGGATTCACCATGGAGACTATGTGTTGACTATCGAAAGTTGAATGATAGAACAATTAAAGATGCATATCCGATTCCGAGAATAGAGGACAATTTAGATGCACTGAACGGCTCGAAGTGGTTTTCGTCTTTAGACTTATACATGGCGAACCATCAAATTCCAATGAAACTGTGTGATAAAGAAAAGACTGCGTTTGCCACACCAATGGGAGGATTGTACCAGTATACTGCCACGCCCTTCGGGTTATGCAATGCTGCTTCAACGTTTCAAAGAATAACAGAATCTGCCTTACATGGGTTACAATATCATATAGCAGTATTGTACCTGGACGATATAATTGTGATAGGGAACACATTTAAAGAACATTTGGATAATATATGTAATATTATAGACAGACTTAAACTGGCTGGGTTGAAGTTGAAACCAAAGAAATGTACGTTCTTCAGGCATGAAATACAGTTTTTGGGCCATATAGTGTCGTCCAATGGGGTTAAAACAGATCCAAAGAAAGTAGAAGCAGATAGTTAGATGGAGAAACCTGAAAATGTGAAAGAACTTCGTTCATTTCTAGGATTGGTTTCGTACTATAGAAAATTTATCAAGAATTTCTCCTTGACGAAGAGTCTATTTGAATAAACAAAGCCTAGTGTGACATGGAACTGGTCTGAAGAATGTGATATGGCGTTCCATACATTGAAGGATAAATTAGTGACATCACCAATTCTGTCTTACCCTGATGTTAACGGCCGGGAATTTATTTTAGACATTGACGCGAGTAACTTTTCTATTGGTTGCGTTTTATCACAAATTCAACAAGGACGAGAACACGTTATAGCGTATGGAAGTAGGACTTTGAATAAACCGGAAATAAACTATTGTGTTACTAGAAAGGAATTACTAGTAGTTGTGTATTTCATGAAGTACTTTAAGCATTACCTATTGGGACGTAACTTTACAATCAGGACGGACCATGGATCCTTTACATTTACCGATTCCGAGAACCAGACGGTCAGATGAGTCGCTGGATACAACAAATAAGCGCATATGACTTTAAGATAGTGCACAGACCTGGCAAGAAACATAGTAACGCTGACGCTCTATCAAGAATCAAGATAAAAGAGCAGGACTTTTTTACTCAGTGTAAATTGCCATGGGACTATAAGTTTGAGGCACCGCCTAAACAAGATGAAACTGAAGAACCAGTTGTTATTGCACCAGTAAATAGAATGAATACAGAAGTTGACAATTCATTTAATGTGCCAATAAAGAGGGGTCGTAAGCCAAATACTCCTAAACGTGCACAAGCTAAGAAGCAACCAGATATTACTTTGACGCCATCCCTGATACACGAAATGCAACGCCAATATACAGAACTAGGTGATGTACTGAAATTAAAGTTGGATAGTGCAGAGAAACCTACCTTCGATAATTTCACAAGTAAAAGTAAGTTATTTAAAAATTGGATTCAAAAATGGGAACTCTTATCTGTTCAGGATGACATATTATGTTACTATTGGGAAGACCAAACTGGAGCTAAAGGATGGAAAATCTGTACACCTAAAGCTTTACAGGGATATGTGCTTTGGCATCTACATGATTCCCCAACTAGTGGGCACCAAGGTATCAACAGATATAAAAAGCGAGCTGCCCTATGCCCATTTTTCTGGCCACATATGAATCGAAATATTCAAGATTACGTTACAACCTGTGATATCTGTGAAGAAAAAAAACAACCTGCACGATCAAAAAGACATGAAATGAAAAGTTTTGTTATGGGTACAAGATTTCAGAGACTCGCAAGCGATATTGCAGGCCCACTTCCCACTACTGAACAAGGGAATCGATACATATTGGTTATTCAAGACTATTTTACAAAGTTTACGGAAGTTTATCTGTTGTGTGACATAAATGCAGAAACCGTAGCTAATGTGTTTCTAAAAGGATGGATTAAAAGATACGGATGTCCATTGGAGATCCATTCAGATCAGGGTACTCAATATGAGAGTCAGTTGTTTCAAGGTATTTGCAAACTTTTGCATATTTCAAAGACGCAGACTACAGCTATGCATCCAAGCTTTGATGGTATGGTGGAGAGAGGAAATAGAACAATAAAAGAAATGTTATCTAAGTACATCGACCGAAATCAGTCCGATTGGGATAAATACATCGACTATATGGTGATGGCATATAACTCAACACCCCATGACAGTACTGGTATTACGCCGTATAGAATGATGTTTGGTGACGAAATGAAAATGCCGTTAGATTTGATTGCTGGATCACCGTCAGATGATGACGAGGAGACTCATTTTAAGAATGAGCATAGTTTTGTAGCTAAAATAAGAGAGGAGTTAGAAAAAGCTCACGAGATAGCCGTGAAAAATTGAAAAGGACTGCAATCCGCCAAAAGGATTATTATGACAGAAATGTGAAAGAAATGGCGATTTGGTAAGGAGATGGCAGCCTCAAGTAGTGAAAGGTGGAAAGAAAAAGTTGTACAGAAACTGGACTGGCCCATGCGTAATTATCAAAAAGTTAACGGATGTCCTGTTTAAAATTAAACATTCAGATAATTCGCCTAATGTGGTTGTGCATGCAGACAATTTAAAAAAGTATACATGAGGGAAGTCTGTTTCGTGGTTTAAACCAGAGAAGACAATCTTACACGCGCAACCACCATTAATAAATTATTTCGACAGTGACCATGAACTACGGAGTAATGGTGCATCGGAAAATACGCAAGACACCAAGCCGACCCTCATACAATCCAATGAATATCAAACAGATGATACATTGGAACCGCCGGAAAATTGTGTGTATAAAACATTGGAACCGTCGGACAGTTACCCAAATATGATATTGGAACCCCAAAACGGTTCTTTAAATAAAACATTGGAACCCCCGGAACCCCTCATACACCCGGAACCCGCGGTACCCTCGGAACCCCCAGACGGTACCGGGAACCGTTCAAAACCAGTGACACCATCTATAATAACGACAAAGCGCGGGAGAATGGTCAGAATACCTTTGCGCTATCGATAAGACAATACGCAAAGTTTATATTCACAAATACTTTATTAACAATGGATAGAAAGGTGACAGAAAAAAGGATTATGTGTGAACATTGTTTCAAATTGTACTGTAGTAGCAAATCATACAAGAGACACATTAAAGAAGTACACTCCGCAAATTATAACACAGAAAGAATTCAGTGTTTGATATGTCATAAAACTTTTAGCAGAAAGAGCCATTTGAGAAGACATAATAGGAAATTTCACAAGGAAACTCAAAACAGTGACACTTTAAAAGTGACCACACAGTACGAAAGCAGCTTTAATGTTCATGAACACTTGTCAGAAGAAGGATCAGCGTTTAATGATACACCAACCGTGGAGGGACCGACATTCGGTGAAATGCCCGATTTCTTGGAGGATATTTCATTGGATGAGTTTATAACTGAACAGGAATATAAAGATTCGGAACATGTTGAAAATGGCAGTGACAAAAAGAGTGAAACAGTTAAACCGGAACGGGATGAGAACAATAATAGCAATAATATCATTGACAGTAAAAAAACAAACAATAATTCTAAAACTGGAAACAACAACAGTAAATTTAACGGATGGCCGTACAGTAATAAACAGAGATACTTCGATCGAATATTCTAACAATTGGTCAGTTAAATCTATTTTTAAACCGATTGATAATTGTGTTTTTGGATATATATGTAATTCTACAGTGAGTAGACTAGTTTTGTTTACTACATTGAAATAGGAATTTCAATTGCTAGTTGGGGGGATTGTAGCGATTTTAGTTTGACTGTATAATTTATTATTATGTAAGATGTCTTTCTTTTAAATACGTTTGGGTTAAATTACATTTCTGTAGGGCAATGCCCGGTATTTTTATGTATTTGAACGGTTTCTATATTATTTAAATTCACCGCCCGGTATCTTAAGAACCGCCCGGTATCCCACCTTTAGAACCGTCGGGGCACCGCCTGTAATTATGTATATAAGGGGATGCGAGAGAGAATATATATAGAGTGAGAGATTTGAGATTGTTAGTAAGAAGTGTTGAAAGTAATATTGTGTTAGTGAATTAGGATTATTGTTCAACTGTTTTATTATGTCAAACTGATGTACATTTAACAGATTACATACTTAAAACTTTGTGTTGTGATTTGTTTTCTTTGTGCCATTTGAATATGGATTTCACGTAATTTACGCTACCAAAATAACACATCTACAAACACGAATTCATACAAAAACGACAACGCTACAATAGACACATTGGAAAAGTTGCATCTTTTAACCTGCGATTTTTTATTTCATTTGTTAAATAGACAGATTTGCAATCAATACAAATATGACACTTAAATCCACAATGCATCTGAAGAAAACATTATGTTTAAAAATGAAAATAATCTTCCCGATAAAAGAAATAGCATAACTAATCATTGTAAGCCATTGATGTCCCCCTAAAAGACACAGTACTTATAGTTTACAGTCATCAAAATGACAGGAACTATATTTATAGACAACCGAAATACGAGCGACCAAACAGGTCATTTTTGTTTTAAATAAAATTATTTCTTCTTTTTTCTCTTGGG
This sequence comes from Mytilus galloprovincialis, assembly GCA_037788925.1. Classification (NCBI taxonomy): domain Eukaryota; kingdom Metazoa; phylum Mollusca; class Bivalvia; order Mytilida; family Mytilidae; genus Mytilus; species Mytilus galloprovincialis. The sequence continues at coordinate 84,334,032 of CM075339.1, forward strand.
TCCTTTTATCTTCTCTTCATCCTGTGTGAGATATGAATTTACACTTTAATTGCATCTTTTAAAATTTACAATGTCTATCAAAAACAAGTGTGGCGTAAACGTCAATAAGCCACAACCTAGCGATACCAATAACCAAAAGACATGTGCAAGTTGGACGTTAAAAAGAGATGTGAGTTTCCCTCAATGCGACAGCATCCCAGCTACAAAATATATGTGTGAATGAACTATTCACTTGGCTCATGCTACCAAATATTTATGTTTTCTCGATTTCTGGGGTATTTCCCGATAATAAACATTACTGTTCGCATGCAATAGTTAATACATATGAAAGTGGCATTAAACACTAAAAATTGATAAATCCATCATTGTATATTTAAGACGTGTTCTACATCAATCATTTGTTTTGTAAGCAAGAATGAATTAACTTGAATCGTTATTTCACTAGAGCAATGTTTTGTATCACAAACTTGTTGCTATCAATTTTGTATTATGACTGTAATAGTTGCCGCTGGTATTGAAACAGTTTCAGAGAAATTAATGAATTCTTCGATTCCTCTTAGAAAAGAGACTTTAAATCCCAAATTTTGATGAAAACGACAACCAAGTTAGTTAAAAGGAAAAAAAACAGGACTTAAAAAAGAGGAATAAAAGGTTGGAAGGACTAAACAATATAGGTAGGACCTGCTTTTTAAGGTTTTTGTGTCCATCACATTTTATGTGTGGTGACCTTTTGATTTTAGTCTATACTAAGTCAAACTGTTCAAAGTTAAAGTAACACTTGTCTTGCAACTTTAGGTCGACACCATTAGTTATAGAATTTTTATTTTCAAAATGAAAGGGTGTTTTATATGTAGAAAATTTCAAACATTCTGTAAATATATCGCGCAGTCTCTATTTCAATGCATCATTCTGTAGTTTATACTACATGCCTTCGTTAAGCACAACTGTTTTACACTTACTGTTTCTGCAAAGTTTCTATGTGCAAAATGACCAAAAACTAGCTTTAGAGTTACGTCCCCGCTAAACTGAAGTCTTCATGTTTCAGCTCTGGAGTTCCCAGTGAAGACATAATTTTTGGCTTCACACTTTTAAGGTATACAGTTGCTGCATGAAGAAAAAGATTGAAATTCTATAGAATATCTTGACATATACTCGATTGTTAAAATATTGGAACTGCTTAGATATTTAAATGAGGTCAATAGACACATTGGAAAAGTTGCATCTTTTAACCTGCGATTTTTTATTTCATTTGTCAAATAGACAGATTTGCAATCTATACAAATATGACACTCAAATCCACAATGCATCTGAAGAAAACATTATGTTTAAAAATGAAAATAATCTTCCCGATAAAAGAAATAGCATAACTAATCATTGTAAGCCATTGATGTCCCCCTAAAAGACACAGTACTTATAGTTTACAGTCATCAAAATGACAGGAACTATATTTATAGACAACCGATATACGAGCGACCAAACAGGTGATTTTTGTTTTAAATAAAATTATTTCTTCTTTTTTCTCTTGGGTCCTTTTATCTTCTCTTCATCCTGTGTGAGATATGAATTTACACTTTAATTGCATCTTTTAAAATTTACAATGTCTATCAAAAACAAGTGTGGCGTAAACGTCAATAAGCCACAACCTAGCGATACCAATAACCAAAAGACATGTGCAAGTTGGACGTTAAAAAAAGATGTGAGTTTCCCTCAATGCGACAACATCCCAGCTACAAAATATATGTGTGAATGAACTATTCATTTGGCTCATGCTACCAAATATTTATGTTTTCTCGATTTCTGGGGTATTTCCCGATAATAAACATTACTGTTCGCATGCAATAGTTAATACATATGAAAGTGGCATTAAACACTAAAAATTGATAAATCCATCATTGTATATTTAAGACGTGTTCTACATCAATCATTTGTTTTGTAAGCAAGAATGAATTAACTTGAATCGTTATTTCACTAGAGCAATGTTTTGTATCACAAACTTGTTGCTATCAATTTTGTATTATGACTGTAATAGTTGCCGCTGGTATTGAAACAGTTTCAGAGAAATTAATGAATTCTTCGATTCCTCTTAGAAAAGAGACTTTAAATCCCAAATTTTGATGAAAACGACAACCAAGTTAGTTAAAAGGAAAAAAAACAGGACTTAAAAAAGAGGAATAAAAGGTTGGAAGGACTAAACAATATAGGTAGGACCTGCTTTTTAAGGTTTTTGTGTCCATCACATTTTATGTGTGGTGACCTTTTGATTTTAGTCTATACTAAGTCAAACTGTTCAAAGTTAAAGTAACACTTGTCTTGCAACTTTAGGTCGACACCATTAGTTATAGAATTTTTATTTTCAAAATGAAAGGGTGTTTTATATGTAGAAAATTTCAAACATTCTGTAAATATATCGCGCAGTCTCTATTTCAATGCATCATTCTGTAGTTTATACTACATGTCTTCGTTAAGCACAACTGTTTTACACTTACTGTTTCTGCAAAGTTTCTATGTGCAAAATGACCAAAAACTAGCTTTAGAGTTACGTCCCCGCTAAACTGAAGTCTTCATGTTACAGCTCTGGAGTTCCCAGTGAAGACATAATTTTTGGCTTCACACTTTTAAGGTATACAGTTGCTGCATGAAGAAAAAGATTGAAATTCTATAGAATATCTTGACATATACTCGATTGTTAAAATATTGGAACTGCTTAGATATTTAAATGAGGTCAATAGACACATTGGAAAAGTTGCATCTTTTAACCTGCGATTTTTTATTTCATTTGTCAAATAGACAGATTTGCAATCTATACAAATATGACACTTAAATCCACAATGCATCTGAAGAAAACATTATGTTTAAAAATGAAAATAATCTTCCCGATAAAAGAAATAGCATAACTAATCATTGTAAGCCATTGATGTCCCCCTACAAGACACAGTACTTATAGTTTACAGTCATCAAAATGACAGGAACTATATTTATAGACAACCGAAATACGAGCGACCAAACAAGTCATTTTTGTTTTAAATAAAATTATTTCTTCTTTTTTCTCTTGGGTCCTTTTATCTTCTCTTCATCCTGTGTGATATATGAATTTACACTTTAATTGCATCTTTTAAAATTTACAATGTCTATCAAAAACAAGTGTGGCGTAAACGTCAATAAGCCACAACCTAGCGATACCAATAACCAAAAGACATGTGCAAGTTGGACGTTAAAAAGAGATGTGAGTTTCCCTTAATGCGACAGCATCCCAGCTACAAAATATATGTGTGAATGAACTATTCACTTGGCTCATGCTACCAAATATTTATGTTTTCTCGATTTCTGGGGTATTTCCCGATAATAAACATTACTGTTCGCATGCAATAGTTAATACATATGAAAGTGGCATTAAACACTAAAAATTGATAAATCCATCATTGTATATTTAAGACGTGTTCTACATCAATCATTTGTTTTGTAAGCAAGAATGAATTAACTTGAATCGTTATTTCACTAGAGTAATGTTTTGTATCACAAACTTGTTGCTATCAATTTTGTATTATGACTGTAATAGTTGCCGCTGGTATTGAAACAGTTTCAGAGAAATTAATGAATTCTTCGATTCCTCTTAGAAAAGAGACTTTAAATCCCAAATTTTGATGAAAACGACAACCAAGTTAGTTAAAAGGAAAAAAAACAGGACTTAAAAAAGAGGAATAAAAGGTTGGAAGGACTAAACAATATAGGTAGGACCTGCTTTTTAAGGTTCTTGTGTCCATCACATTTTATGTGTGGTGACCTTTTGATTTTAGTCTATACTAAGTCAAACTGTTCAAAGTTAGCGTAACAGTTGTCTTGCAACTTTAGGTCGACACCATTAGTTATAGAATTTTTATTTTCAAAATGAAAGGGTGTTTTATATGTAGAAAATTTCAAACATTCTGTAAATATATCGCGCAGTCTCTATTTCAATGCATCATTCTGTAGTTTATACTACATGTCTTCGTTAAGCACAACTGTTTTACACTTACTGTTTCTGCAAAATTTCTATGTGCAAAATGACCAAAACCTAGCTTTAGAGTTACGTCCTCGCTAAACTGAAGTCTTCATGTTTCAGCTCTGGAGTTCCCAGTGAAGACATATTTTTTGGCTTCACACTTTTAAGGTATACAGTTGCTGCATGAAGAAAAAGGTCGAAATTCTATAGAATATCTTGACATATACTCGATTGTTAAAATATTGGAACTGCTTAGATATTTAAATGAAGTCAATAGACACATTGGAAAAGTTGCATCTTTTAACCTGCGATTTTTTATTTCATTTGTTAAATAGACAGATTTGCAATCCATACAAATATGACACTTAAATCCACAATGCATCTGAAGAAAACATTATGTTTAAAAATGAAAATAATCTTCCCGATAAAAGAAATAGCATAACTAATCATTGTAAGCCATTGATGTCCCCCTACAAGACACAGTACTTATAGTTTACAGTCATCAAAATGACAGGAACTATATTTATAGACAACCGAAATACGAGCGACCAAACAGGTCATTTTTGTTTTAAATAAAATTGTTTCTTCTTTTTTTCTCTTGGGTCCTTTTATCTTCTCTTCATCCTGTGTGAGATATGAATTTACACTTTAATTGCATCTTTTAAAATTTACAATGTCTATCAAAAACAAGTGTGGCGTAAACGTCAATAAGCCACAACCTAGCGATACCAATAACCAAAAGACATGTGCAAGTTGGACGTTAAAAAGAGATGTGAGTTTCCCTCAATGCGACAGCATCCCAGCCAGCTACAAAATATATGTGTGAATGAACTATTCACTTGGCTCATGCTACCCAATATTTATGTTTTCTCGATTTCTGGGGTATTTCCCGATAATAAACATTACTGTTCGCATGCAATAGTTAATACATATGAAAGTGGCATTAAACACTAAAAATTGATAAATCCATCATTGTATATTTAAGACGTGTTCTACATCAATCATTTGTTTTGTAAGCAAGAATGGATTAACTTGAATCGTTATTTCACTAGAGCAATGTTTTGTATCAATAACTTGTTGCTATCAATTTTGTATTATGACTGTAATAGTTGCCGCTGGTATTGAAACAGTTTCAGAGAAATTAATGATTTCTTCGATTCCTCTAAGAAAAGAGACTTTAAATCCCAAATTTTGATGAAAACGACAACCAAGTTAGTTAAAAGGGAAAAAAACAGGACTTAAAAAAGAGGAATAAAAGTTTGGAAGGACTAAACAATATAGGTAGGACCTGCTTTTTAAGGTTCTTGTGTCCATCACATTTTATGTGTGGTGACCTTTTGATTTTAGTCTATACTAAGTCAAACTGTTCAAAGTTAGCGTAACACTCGTCTTGCAACTTTAGGTCGACACCATTAGTTATAGAATTTTTATTTTCAAAATGAAAGGGTGTTTTATATGTAGAAAATTTCAAACATTCTGTAAATATATCGCGCAGTCTCTATTTCAATGCATCATTCTGTAGTTTATACTACATGTCTTCGTTAAGCACAACTGTTTTACACTTACTGTTTCTGCAAAGTTTCTATGTGCAAAATGACCAAAAACTAGCTTTAGAGTTACGTCCCCGCTAAACTGAAGTCTTCATGTTTCAGCTCTGGAGTTCCCAGTGAAGACATATTTTTTGGCTTCACACTTTTAAGGTATACAGTTGCTGCATGAAGAAAAAGGTCGAAATTCTATAGAATATCTTGACATATACTCGATTGTTAAAATATTGGAACTGCTTAGATATTTTAATGAAGTCAATAGACACATTGGAAAAGTTGCATCTTTTAACCTGCGATTTTTTATTTCATTTGTTAAGTAGACAGATTTGCAATCCATACAAATATGACACTTAAATCCACAATGCATCTGAAGAAAACATTATGTTTAAAAATGAAAATAATCTTCCCGATAAAAGAAATAGCATAACTAATCATTGTAAGCCATTGATGTGCCCCTAAAAGACACAGTACTTATAGTTTACAGTCATCAAAATGACAGGAACTATATTTATAGACAACCGATATACGAGCGACCAAACAGGTCATTTTTGTTTTAAATAAAATTGTTTCTTCTTTTTTTCTCTTGGGTCCTTTTATCTTCTCTTCATCCTGTGTGAGATATGAATTTACACTTTAATTGCATCTTTTAAAATTTACAATGTCTATCAAAAACAAGTGTGGCGTAAACGTCAATAAGCCACAACCTAGCGATACCAATAACCAAAAGACATGTGCAAGTTGGACGTTAAAAAGAGATGTGAGTTTCCCTCAATGCGACAGCATCCCAGCTACAAAATATATGTGTGAATGAACTATTCACTTGGCTCATGCTACCAAATATTTATGTCTTCTCGATTTCTGGGGTATTTCCCGATAATAAACATTACTGTTCGCATGCAATAGTTAATACATATGAAAGTGGCATTAAACACTAAAAATTGATAAATCCATCATTGTATATTTAAGACGTGTTCTACATCAATCATTTGTTTTGTAAGCAAGAATGAATTAACTTGAATCGTTATTTCACTAGAGCAATGTTTAGTATCACAAACTTGTTGCTATCAATTTTGTATTATGACTGTAATAGTTGCCGCTGGTATTGAAACAGTTTCAGAGAAATTAATGATTTCTTCGATTCCTCTTAGAAAAGTGACTTTCAATCCCAAATTTTGATGAAAACGACAACCAAGTTAGTTAAAAGGGAAAAAAACAGGACTTAAAAAAGAGGAATAAAAGTTTGGAAGGACTAAACAATATAGGTAGGACCTGCTTTTTAAGGTTCTTGTGTCCATCACATTTTATGTGTGGTGACCTTTTGATTTTAGTCTATACTAAGTCAAACTGTTCAAAGTTAGCGTAACACTCGTCTTGCAACTTTAGGTCGACACCATTAGTTATAGAATTTTTATTTTCAAAATGAAAGGGTGTTTTATATGTAGAAAATTTCAAACATTCTGTAAATATATCGCGCAGTCTCTATTTCAATGCATTATTCTGTAGTTTATACTACATGTCTTCGTTAAGCACAACTGTTTTACACTTACTGTTTCTGCAAAGTTTCTATGTGCAAAATGACCAAAACCTAGCTTTAGAGTTACGTCTCCGCTAAACTGAAGTCTTCATGTTTCAGCTCTGGAGTTCCCAGTGAAGACATATTTTTTGGCTTCACACTTTTAAGGTATACAGTTGCTGCATGAAGAAAAAGGTCGAAATTCTATAGAATATCTTGACATATACTCGATTGTTAAAATATTGGAACTGCTTAGATATTTAAATGAGGTCAATAGACACATTGGAAAAGTTGCATCTTTTAACCTGCGATTTTTTATTTCATTTGTTAAATAGACAGATTTGCAATCCATACAAATATGACACTTAAATCCACAATGCATCTGAAGAAAACATTATGTTTAAAAATGAAAATAATCTTCCCGATAAAAGAAATAGCATAACTAATCATTGTAAGCCATTGATGTCCCCCTACAAGACACAGTACTTATAGTTTACAGTCATCAAAATGACAGGAACTATATTTATAGACAACCGAAATACGAGCGACCAAACAGGTCATTTTTGTTTTAAATAAAATTATTTCTTCTTTTTTCTCTTGGGTCCTTTTATCTTCTCTTCATCCTGTGTGATATATGAATTTACACTTTAATTGCATCTTTTAAAATTTACAATGTCTATCAAAAACAAGTGTGGCGTAAACGTCAATAAGCCACAACCTAGCGATACCAATAACCAAAAGACATGTGCAAGTTGGACGTTAAAAAGAGATGTGAGTTTCCCTTAATGCGACAGCATCCCAGCTACAAAATATATGTGTGAATGAACTATTCACTTGGCTCATGCTACCAAATATTTATGTTTTCTCGATTTCTGGGGTATTTCCCGATAATAAACATTACTGTTCGCATGCAATAGTTAATACATATGAAAGTGGCATTAAACACTAAAAATTGATAAATCCATCATTGTATATTTAAGACGTGTTCTACATCAATCATTTGTTTTGTAAGCAAGAATGAATTAACTTGAATCGTTATTTCACTTGAGCAATGTTTTGTATCACAAACTTGTTGCTATCAATTTTGTATTATGACTGTAATAGTTGCCGCTGGTATTGAAACAGTTTCAGAGAAATTAATGAATTCTTCGATTCCTCTTAGAAAAGAGACTTTAAATCCCAAATTTTGATGAAAACGACAACCAAGTTAGTTAAAAGGAAAAAAAACAGGACTTAAAAAAGAGGAATAAAAGGTTGGAAGGACTAAACAATATAGGTAGGACCTGCTTTTTAAGGTTCTTGTGTCCATCACATTTTATGTGTGGTGACCTTTTGATTTTAGTCTATACTAAGTCAAACTGTTCAAAGTTAGCGTAACACTTGTCTTGCAACTTTAGGTCGACACCATTAGTTATAGAATTTTTATTTTCAAAATGAAAGGGTGTTTTATATGTAGAAAATTTCAAACATTCTGTAAATATATCGCGCAGTCTCTATTTCAATGCATCATTCTGTAGTTTATACTACATGTCTTCGTTAAGCACAACTGTTTTACACTTACTGTTTCTGCAAAGTTTCTATGTGCAAAATGACCAAAACCTAGCTTTAGAGTTACGTCCTCGCTAAACTGAAGTCTTCATGTTTCAGCTCTGGAGTTCCCAGTGAAGACATATTTTTTGGCTTCACACTTTTAAGGTATACAGTTGCTGCATGAAGAAAAAGGTCGAAATTCTATAGAATATCTTGACATATACTCGATTGTTAAAATATTGGAACTGCTTAGATATTTAAATGAAGTCAATAGACACATTGGAAAAGTTGCATCTTTTAACCTGCGATTTTTTATTTCATTTGTTAAATAGACAGATTTGCAATCCATACAAATATGACACTTAAATCCACAATGCATCTGAAGAAAACATTATGTTTAAAAATGAAAATAATCTTCCCGATAAAAGAAATAGCATAACTAATCATTGTAAGCCATTGATGTCCCCCTACAAGACACAGTACTTATAGTTTACAGTTATCAAAATGACAGGAACTATATTTATAGACAACCGAAATACGAGCGACCAAACAAAAATAAAATTATTTCTTCTTTTTTCTATTGGATCCTTTTATCTTCTCTTCATCCTGTGTGAGATATGAATTTACACTTTAATTGCATCTTTTAAAATTTACAATGTCTATCAAAAACAAGTGTGGCGTAAACGTCAATAAGCCACAACCTAGCGATACCAATAACTAAAAGACATGTGCAAGTTGGACGTTAAAAAGAGATGTGAGTTTCCCTCAATGCGACAGCATCCCAGCTACAAAATATATGTGTGAATGAACTATTCACTTGGCTCATGCTACCAAATATTTATGTTTTCTCGATTTCTGGGGAATTTCCCGATAATAAACATTACTGTTCGCATGCAATAGTTAATACATATGAAAGTGGCATTAAACACTAAAAATTGATAAATCCATCTTTGTATATTTAAGACGTGTTCTACATCAATCATTTGTTTTGTAAGCAAGAATGAATTAACTTGAATCGTTATTTCACTAGAGCAATGTTTTGTATCACAAACTTGTTGCTATCAATTTTGTATTATGACTGTAATAGTTGCCGCTGGTATTGAAACAGTTTCAGAGAAATTAATGATTTCTTCGATTCCTCTTAGAAAAGAGACTTTAAATCCCAAATTTTGATGAAAACGACAACCAAGTTAGTTAAAAGGGAAAAAAACAGGACTTAAAAAAGAGGAATAAAAGGTTGGAAGGACTAAACAATATAGGTAGGACCTGCTTTTTAAGGTTCTTGTGTCCATCACATTTTATGTGTGGTGACCTTTTGATTTTAGTCTATACTAAGTCAAACTGTTCAAAGTTAAAGTAACACTCGTCTTGCAACTTTAGGTCGACACCATTAGTTATAGAATTTTTATTTTCAAAATGAAAGGGTGTTTTATATGTAGAAAATTTCAAACATTCTGTAAATATATCGCGCAGTCTCTATTTCAATGCATCATTCTGTAGTTTATACTACATGTCTTCGTTAAGCACAACTGTTTTACACTTACTGTTTCTGCAAAGTTTCTATGTGCAAAATGACCAAAACCTAGCTTTAGAGTTACGTCCTCGCTAAACTGAAGTCTTCATGTTTCAGCTCTGGAGTTCCCAGTGAAGACATATTTTTTGGCTTCACACTTTTAAGGTATACAGTTGCTGCATGAAGAAAAAGGTCGAAATTCTATAGAATATCTTGACATATACTCGATTGTTAAAATATTGGAACTGCTTAGATATTTAAATGAAGTCAATAGACACATTGGAAAAGTTGCATCTTTTAACCTGCGATTTTTTATTTCATTTGTTAAATAGACAGATTTGCAATCCATACAAATATGACACTTAAATCCACAATGCATCTGAAGAAAACATTATGTTTAAAAATGAAAATAATCTTCCCGATAAAAGAAATAGCATAACTAATCATTGTAAGCCATTGATGTCCCCCTACAAGACACAGTACTTATAGTTTACAGTTATCAAAATGACAGGAACTATATTTATAGACAACCGAAATACGAGCGACCAAACAAAAATAAAATTATTTCTTCTTTTTTCTATTGGATCCTTTTATCTTCTCTTCATCCTGTGTGAGATATGAATTTACACTTTAATTGCATCTTTTAAAATTTACAATGTCTATCAAAAACAAGTGTGGCGTAAACGTCAATAAGCCACAACCTAGCGATACCAATAACTAAAAGACATGTGCAAGTTGGACGTTAAAAAGAGATGTGAGTTTCCCTCAATGCGACAGCATCCCAGCTACAAAATATATGTGTGAATGAACTATTCACTTGGCTCATGCTACCAAATATTTATGTTTTCTCGATTTCTGGGGAATTTCCCGATAATAAACATTACTGTTCGCATGCAATAGTTAATACATATGAAAGTGGCATTAAACACTAAAAATTGATAAATCCATCTTTGTATATTTAAGACGTGTTCTACATCAATCATTTGTTTTGTAAGCAAGAATGAATTAACTTGAATCGTTATTTCACTAGAGCAATGTTTTGTATCACAAACTTGTTGCTATCAATTTTGTATTATGACTGTAATAGTTGCCGCTGGTATTGAAACAGTTTCAGAGAAATTAATGATTTCTTCGATTCCTCTTAGAAAAGAGACTTTAAATCCCAAATTTTGATGAAAACGACAACCAAGTTAGTTAAAAGGGAAAAAAACAGGACTTAAAAAAGAGGAATAAAAGGTTGGAAGGACTAAACAATATAGGTAGGACCTGCTTTTTAAGGTTCTTGTGTCCATCACATTTTATGTGTGGTGACCTTTTGATTTTAGTCTATACTAAGTCAAACTGTTCAAAGTTAGCGCAACACTCGTCTTGCAACTTTAGGTCGACACCATTAGTCATAGAATTTTTATTTTCAAAATGAAAGGGTGTTTTATATGTAGAAAATTTCAAACATTCTGTAAATATATCGCGCAGTCTCTATTTCAATGCATCATTCTGTAGTTTATACTACATGTCTTCGTTAAGCACAACTGTTTTACACTTACTGTTTCTGCAAAGTTTCTATGTGCAAAATGACCAAAAACTAGCTTTAGAGTTACGTCCCCGCTAAACTGAAGTCTTCATGTTTCAGCTCTGGAGTTCCCAGTGAAGACATAATTTTTGGCTTCACACTTTTAAGGTATACAGTTGCTGCATGAAGAAAAAGATTGAAATTCTATAGAATATCTTGACATATACTCGATTGTTAAAATATTGGAACTGCTTAGATATTTAAATGAGGTCAATAGACACATTGGAAAAGTTGCATCTTTTAACCTGCGATTTTTTATTTCATTTGTCAAATAGACAGATTTGCAATCTATACAAATATGACACTTAAATCCACAATGCATCTGAAGAAAACATTATGTTTAAAAATGAAAATAATCTTCCCGATAAAAGAAATAGCATAACTAATCATTGTAAGCCATTGATGTCCCCCTAAAAGACACAGTACTTATAGTTTACAGTCATCAAAATGACAGGAACTATATTTATAGACAACCGATATACGAGCGACCAAACAGGTCATTTTTGTTTTAAATAAAATTGTTTCTTCTTTTTTTCTCTTGGGTCCTTTTATCTTCTCTTCATCCTGTGTGAGATATGAATTTACACTTTAATTGCATCTTTTAAAATTTACAATGTCTATCAAAAACAAGTGTGGCGTAAACGTCAATAAGCCACAACCTAGCGATACCAATAACCAAAAGACATGTGCAAGTTGGACGTTAAAAAAAGATGTGAGTTACCCTCAATGCGACAGCATCCCAGCTACAAAATATATGTGTGAATGAACTATTCACTTGGCTCATGCTACCAAATATTTATGTTTTCTCGATTTCTGGGGTATTTCCCGATAATAAACATTACTGTTCGCATGCAATAGTTAATACATATGAAAGTGGCATTAAACACTAAAAATTGATAAATCCATCATTGTATATTTAAGACGTGTTCTACATCAATCATTTGTTTTGTAAGCAAGAATGAATTACCTTTAATCGTTATTTCACTAGAGCAATGTTTTGTATCACAAACTTGTTGCTATCAATTTTGTATTATGACTGTAATAGTTGCCGCTGGTATTTAAACAGTTTCAGAGAAATTAATGATTTCTTCGATTCCTCTTAGAAAAGTGACTTTCAATCCCAAATTTTGATGAAAACGACAACCAAGTTAGTTAAAAGAGAAAAAAACAGGACTTAAAAAAGAGGAATAAAAGTTTGGAAGGACTAAACAATATAGGTAGGACCTGCTTTTTAAGGGTTCTTGTGTCCATCACATTTTATGTGTGGTGACCTTTTGATTTTAGTCTATACTAAGTCAAACTGTTCAAAGTTAGCGTAACACTCGTCTTGCAACTTTAGGTCGACACCATTAGTTATAGAATTTTTATTTTCAAAATGAAAGGGTGTTTTATATGTAGAAAATTTCAAACATTCTGTAAATATATCGCGCAGTCTCTATTTCAATGCATCATTCTGTAGTTTATACTACGTGTCTTCGTTAAGCACAACTGTTTTACACTTACTGTTTCTGCAAAGTTTCTATGTGCAAAATGACCAAAAACTAGCTTTAGAGTTACGTCCCCGCTAAACTGAAGTCTTCATGTTTCAGCTCTGGATTTCCCAGTGAAGACATATTTTTTGGCTTCACACTTTTAAGGTATACAGTTGCTGCATGAAGAAAAAGGTCGAAATTCTATAGAATATCTTGACATATACTCGATTGTTAAAATATTGGAACTGCTTAGATATTTAAATGAAGTCAATAGACACATTGGAAAAGTTGCATCTTTTAACCTGCGATTTTTTATTTCATTTGTTAAATAGACAGATTTGCAATCCATACAAATATGACACTTAAATCCACAATGCATCTGAAGAAAACATTATGTTTAAAAATGAAAATAATCTTCCCGATAAAAGAAATAGCATAACTAATCATTGTAAGCCATTGATGTCCCCCTAAAAGACACAGTACTTATAGTTTACAGTGATCAAAATGACAGGAACTATATTTATAGACAACCGATATACGAGCGACCAAACAGGTCATTTTTGTTTTAAATAAAATTATTTCTTCTTTTTTCTCTTGGGTCCTTTTATCTTCTCTTCATCCTGTGTGAGATATGAATTTACACTTTAATTGCATCTTTTAAAATTTACAATGTCTATCAAAAACAAGTGTGGCGTAAACGTCAATAAGCCACAACCTAGCGATACCAATAACCAAAAGACATGTGCAAGTTGGACGTTAAAAAGAGATGTGAGTTTCCCTCAATGCGACAGCATCCCAGCCAGCTACAAAATATATGTGTGAATGAACTATTCACTTGGCTCATGCTACCAAATATTTATGTTTTCTCGATTTCTGGGGTATTTCCCGATAATAAACATTACTGTTCGCATGCAATAGTTAATACATATGAAAGTGGCATTAAACACTAAATATTGATAAATCCATCATTGTATATTTAAGACGTGTTCTACATCAATCATTTGTTTTGTAAGCAAGAATGAATTAACTTGAATCGTTATTTCACTAGAGCAATGTTTTGTATCACAAACTTGTTGCTATCAATTTTGTATTATGACTGTAATAGTTGCCGCTGGTATTGAAACAGTTTCAGAGAAATTAATGATTTCTTCGATTCCTCTTAGAAAAGAGACTTCAAATCCCAAATTTTGATGAAAACGACAACCAATTTAGTTAAAAGGGAAAAAACAGGACTTAAAAAAGAGGAATAAAAGGTTGGAAGGACTAAACAATATAGGTAGGACCTGCTTTTTAAGGTTCTTGTGTCCGTCACATTTTATGTGTGGTGACCTTTTGATTTTAGTCTATACTAAGTCAATCTGTTCAAAGTTAAAGTAACACTCGTCTTGCAACTTTAGGTCGACACCATTAGTTATAGAATTTTTATTTTCAAAATGAAAGGGTGTTTTATATGTAGAAAATTTCAAACATTCTGTAAATATATCGCGCAGTCTCTATTTCAATGCATCATTCTGTAGTTTATACTACATGTCTTCGTTAAGCACAACTGTTTTACACTTACTGTTTCTGCAAAGTTTATATGTGCAAAATGACCAAAAACTAGCTTTAGAGTTACGTCCCCGCTAAACTGAAGTCTTCATGTTTCAGCTCTGGAATTCCCAGTGAAGACATATTTTTTGGCTTCACACTTTTAAGGTATACAGTTGCTGCATGAAGAAAAAGGTCGAAATTCTATAGAATATCTTGACATATACTCGATTGTTAAAATATTCGAACTGCTTAGATATTTAAATGAAGTCAATAGACACATTGGAAAATTTGCATCTTTTAACCTGCGATTTTTTATTTCATTTGTTAAATAGACAGATTTGCAATCCATACAAATATGACACTTAAATCCACAATGCATCTGAAGAAAACATTATGTTTAAAAATGAAAATAATCTTCCCGATAAAAGAAATAGCATAACTAATCATTGTAAGCCATTGATGTGCCCCTAAAAGACACAGTACTTATAGTTTACAGTGATCAAAATGACAGGAACTATATTTATAGACAACCGATATACGAGCGACCAAACAGGTCATTTTTGTTTTAAATAAAATTATTTCTTCTTTTTTCTCTTGGGTCCTTTTATCTTCTCTTCATCCTGTGTGAGATATGAATTTACACTTTAATTGCATCTTTTAAAATTTACAATGTCTATCAAAAACAAGTGTGGCGTAAACGTCAATAAGCCACAACCTAGCGATACCAATAACCAAAAGACATGTGCAAGTTGGACGTTAAAAAGAGATGTGAGTTTCCCTCAATGCGACAGCATCCCAGCCAGCTACAAAATATATGTGTGAATGAACTATTCACTTGGCTCATGCTACCAAATATTTATGTTTTCTCGATTTCTGGGGTATTTCCCGATAATAAACATTACTGTTCGCATGCAATAGTTAATACATATGAAAGTGGCATTAAACACTAAAAATTGATAAATCCATCATTGTATATTTAAGACGTGTTCTACATCAATCATTTGTTTTGTAAGCAAGAATGAATTAACTTGAATCGTTATTTCACTAGAGCAATGTTTTGTATCACAAACTTGTTGCTATCAATTTTGTATTATGACTGTAATAGTTGCCGCTGGTATTGAAACAGTTTCAGAGAAATTAATGATTTCTTCGATTCCTCTTAGAAAAGAGACTTCAAATCCCAAATTTTGATGAAAACGACAACCAAGTTAGTTAAAAGGGAAAAAACAGGACTTAAAAAAGAGGAATAAAAGGTTGGAAGGACTAAACAATATAGGTAGGACCTGCTTTTTAAGGTTCTTGTGTCCGTCACATTTTATGTGTGGTGACCTTTTGATTTTAGTCTATACTAAGTCAATCTGTTCAAAGTTAAAGTAACACTCGTCTTGCAACTTTAGGTCGACACCATTAGTTATAGAATTTTTATTTTCAAAATGAAAGGGTGTTTTATATGTAGAAAATTTCAAACATTCTGTAAATATATCGCGCAGTCTCTATTTCAATGCATCATTCTGTAGTTTATACTACATGTCTTCGTTAAGCACAACTGTTTTACACTTACTGTTTCTGCAAAGTTTATATGTGCAAAATGACCAAAAACTAGCTTTAGAGTTACGTCCCCGCTAAACTGAAGTCTTCATGTTTCAGCTCTGGAATTCCCAGTGAAGACATATTTTTTGGCTTCACACTTTTAAGGTATACAGTTGCTGCATGAAGAAAAAGGTCGAAATTCTATAGAATATCTTGACATATACTCGATTGTTAAAATATTCGAACTGCTTAGATATTTAAATGAAGTCAATAGACACATTGGAAAATTTGCATCTTTTAACCTGCGATTTTTTATTTCATTTGTTAAATAGACAGATTTGCAATCCATACAAATATGACACTTAAATCCACAATGCATCTGAAGAAAACATTATGTTTAAAAATGAAAATAATCTTCCCGATAAAAGAAATAGCATAACTAATCATTGTAAGCCATTGATGTGCCCCTAAAAGACACAGTACTTATAGTTTACAGTCATCAAAATGACAGGAACTATATTTATAGACAACCGATATACGAGCGACCAAACAGGTCATTTTTGTTTTAAATAAAATTATTTCTTCTTTTTTCTCTTGTGTCCTTTTTTCTTCTCTTCATCCTGTGTGAGATATGAATTTACACTTTAATTGCATCTTTTAAAATTTACAATGTCTATCAAAAACAAGTGTGGCGTAAACGTCAATAAGCCACAACCTAGCGATACCAATAACCAAAAGACATGTGCAAGTTGGACGTTAAAAAAAGATTTGAGTTTCCCTCAATGCGACAGCATCCCAGCTACAAAATGTATGTGTGAATGAACTATTCACTTGGCTCATGCTACCAAATATTTATGTTTTCTCGATTTCTGGGGTATTTCCCGATAATAAACATTACTGTTCGCATGCAATAGTTAATACATATAAAAGTGGCATTAAACACTAAAAATTGATAAATCCATCATTGTATATTTAAGACGTGTTCTACATCAATCATTTGTTTTGTAAGCAAGAATGAATCGTTATTTCACTAGAGCAATGTTTTGTATCACAAACTTGTTGCTATCAATTTTGTATTATGACTGTAATAGTTGCCGCTGGTATTGAAACAGTTTCAGAGAAATTAATGATTTCTTCGATTCCTCTTAGAAAAGAGACTTTAAATCCCAAATTTTGATGAAAACGACAACCAAGTTAGTTAAAAGGGAAAAAAACAGGACTTATAAAAGAGGAATAAAAGTTTGGAAGGACTAAACAATATAGGTAGGACCTGCTTTTTAAGGTTCTTGTGTCCATCACATTTTATGTGTGGTGACCTTTTGATTTTAGTCTATACTAAGTCAAACTGTTCAAAGTTAGCGTGACACTCGTCTTGCAACTTTAGGTCGACACCATTAGTTATAGAATTTTTATTTTCAAAATGAAAGGGTGTTTTATATGTAGAAAATTTCAAACATTCTGTAAATATATCGCGCAGTCTCTATTTCAATTTGATACTACATGTCTTCGTTAATCACAACTGTTTTACACTTACTGTTTCTGCAAAGTTTCTATGTGCAAAATGACCAAAAACTAGCTTTAGAGTTACGTCCCCGCTAGACTAAAGTCTTCATGTTTCAGCTCTGGAGTTCCCAGTGAAGACATATTTTTTGGCTTCACACTTTTAAGGTATACAGTTGCTGCATGAAGAAAAAGGTCGAAATTCTATAGAATATCTTGACATATACTCGATTGTTAAAATATTGGAACTGCTTAGATATTTAAATGAAGTCAATAGACACATTGGAAAAGTTGCATCTTTTAACCTGCGATTTTTTATTTCATTTGTTAAATAGACAGAGTTGCAATCCATACAAATATGACACTTAAATCCACAATGCATCTGAAGAAAACATTATGTTTAAAAATGAAAATAATCTTCCCGATAAAAGAAATAGCATAACTAATCATTGTAAGCCATTGATGTCCCCCTAAAAGACACAGTACTTATAGTTTACAGTCATCAAAATGACAGGAACTATATTTATAGACAACCGATATACGAGCGACCAAACAGGTCATTTTTGTTTTAAATAAAATTATTTCTTCTTTTTTCTCTTGGGTCCTTTTATCTTCTCTTCATCCTGTGTGAGATATGAATTTACACTTTAATTGCATCTTTTAAAATTTACAATGTCTATCAAAAACAAGTGTGGCATAAACGTCAATAAGCCACAACCTAGCGATACCAATAACCAAAAGACATGTGCAAGTTGGACGTTAAAAAAAGATGTGAGTTACCCTCAATGCGACAGCATCCCAGCTACAAAATATATGTGTAAATGAACTATTCACTTGGCTCATGCTACCAAATATTTATGTTTTCTCGATTTCTGGGGTATTTCCCGATAATAAACATTACTGTTCGCATGCAATAGTTAATACATATGAAAGTGGCATTAAACACTAAAAATTGATAAATCCATCATTGTATATTTAAGACGTGTTCTACATCAATCATTTGTTTTGTAAGCAAGAATGAATTAACTTGTATCGTTATTTCACTAGAGCAATGTTTTGTATCACAAACTTGTTGCTATCAATTTTGTATTATGACTGTAATAGTTGCCGCTGGTATTGAAACAGTTTCAGAGAAATTAATGATTTCTTCGATTCCTCTTAGAAAAGAGACTTTAAATCCCAAATTTTGATGAAAACGACAACCAAGTTAGTTAAAAGGGAAAAAACAGGACTTAAAAAAGAGGAATAAAAGGTTGGAAGGACTAAACAATATAGGTAGGACCTGCTTTTTAAGGTTCTTGTGTCCGTCACATTTTATGTGTGGTGACCTTTTGATTTTAGTCTATACTAAGTCAAACTGTTCAAAGTTAAAGTAACACTCGTCTTGCAACTTTAGGTCGACACCATTAGTTATAGAATTTTTATTTTCAAAATGAAAGGGTGTTTTATATGTAGAAAATTTCAAACATTCTGTAAATATATCGCGCAGTCTCTATTTCAATGCATCATTCTGTAGTTTATACTACATGTCTTCGTTAAGCACAACTGTTTTACACTTGCTGTTTCTGCAAAGTTTCTATGTGCAAAATGACCAAAAACTAGCTTTAGAGTTACGTCCCCGCTAAACTGAAGTCTTCATGTTTCAGCTCTGGAGTTCCCAGTGAAGACATATTTTTTGGCTCCACACTTTTAAGGTATACAGTTGCTGCATGAAGAAAAAGGTCGAAATTCTATAGAATATCTTGACATATACTCGATTGTTAAAATATTGGAACTGCTTAGATATTTAAATGAAGTCAATAGACACATTGTAAAAGTTGCATCTTTTAACCTGCGATTTTTTATTTCATTTGTTAAATAGACAGATTTGCAATCCATACAAATATGACACTTAAATCCACAATGCATCTGAAGAAAACATTATGTTTAAAAATGAAAATAATCTTCCCGATAAAAGAAATAGCATAACTAATCATTGTAAGCCATTGATGTGCCCCTAAAAGACACAGTACTTATAGTTTACAGTCATCAAAATAACAGGAACTATATTTATAGACAACCGATATACGAGCGACCAAACAGGTCATTTTTGTTTTAAATAAAATTATTTCTTCTTTTTTCTCTTGTGTCCTTTTTTCTTCTCTTCATCCTGTGTGAGATATGAATTTACACTTTAATTGCATCTTTTAAAATTTACAATGTCTATCAAAAACAAGTGTGGCGTAAACGTCAATAAGCCACAACCTAGCGATACCAATAACCAAAAGACATGTGCAAGTTGGACGTTAAAAAAAGATGTGAGTTTCCCTCAATGCGACAGCATCCCAGCTACAAAATATATGTGTGAATGAACTATTCACTTGGCTCATGCTACCAAATATTTATGTTTTCTCGATTTCTGGGGTATTTCCCGATAATAAACATTACTGTTCGCATGCAATAGTTAATACATATGAAAGTGGCATTAAACACTAAAAATTGATAAATCCATCATTGTATATTTAAGACGTGTTCTACATCAATCATTTGTTTTGTAAGCAAGAATGAATTAACTTGTATCGTTATTTCACTAGAGCAATGTTTTGTATCACAAACTTGTTGCTATCAATTTTGTATTATGACTGTAATAGTTGCCGCTGGTATTGAAACAGTTTCAGAGAAATTAATGATTTCTTCGATTCCTCTTAGAAAAGAGACTTTAAATCCCAAATTTTGATGAAAACGACAACCAAGTTAGTTAAAAGGGAAAAAACAGGACTTAAAAAAGAGGAATAAAAGGTTGGAAGGACTAAACAATATAGGTAGGACCTGCTTTTTAAGGTTCTTGTGTCCGTCACATTTTATGTGTGGTGACCTTTTGATTTTAGTCTATACTAAGTCAAACTGTTCAAAGTTAAAGTAACACTCGTCTTGCAACTTTAGGTCGACACCATTAGTTATAGAATTTTTATTTTCAAAATGAAAGGGTGTTTTATATGTAGAAAATGTCAAACATTCTGTAAATATATCGCGCAGTCTCTATTTCAATGCATCATTCTGTAGTTTATACTACATGTCTTCGTTAAGCACAACTGTTTTACACTTGCTGTTTCTGCAAAGTTTCTATGTGCAAAATGACCAAAAACTAGCTTTAGAGTTACGTCCCCGCTAAACTGAAGTCTTCATGTTTCAGCTCTGGAGTTCCCAGTGAAGACATATTTTTTGGCTCCACACTTTTAAGGTATACAGTTGCTGCATGAAGAAAAAGGTCGAAATTCTATAGAATATCTTGACATATACTCGATTGTTAAAATATTGGAACTGCTTAGATATTTAAATGAAGTCAATAGACACATTGTAAAAGTTGCATCTTTTAACCTGCGATTTTTTATTTCATTTGTTAAATAGACAGATTTGCAATCCATACAAATATGACACTTAAATCCACAATGCATCTGAAGAAAACATTATGTTTAAAAATGAAAATAATCTTCCCGATAAAAGAAATAGCATAACTAATCATTGTAAGCCATTGATGTGCCCCTAAAAGACACAGTACTTATAGTTTACAGTCATCAAAATAACAGGAACTATATTTATAGACAACCGATATACGAGCGACCAAACAGGTCATTTTTGTTTTAAATAAAATTATTTCTTCTTTTTTCTCTTGTGTCCTTTTTTCTTCTCTTCATCCTGTGTGAGATATGAATTTACACTTTAATTGCATCTTTTAAAATTTACAATGTCTATCAAAAACAAGTGTGGCGTAAACGTCAATAAGCCACAACCTAGCGATACCAATAACCAAAAGACATGTGCAAGTTGGACGTTAAAAAAAGATGTGAGTTTCCCTCAATGCGACAGCATCCCAGCTACAAAATATATGTGTGAATGAACTATTCACTTGGCTCATGCTACCAAATATTTATGTTTTCTCGATTTCTGGGGTATTTCCCGATAATAAACATTACTGTTCGCATGCAATAGTTAATACATATGAAAGTGGCATTAAACACTAAAAATTGATAAATCCATCATTGTATATTTAAGACGTGTTCTACATCAATCATTTGTTTTGTAAGCAAGAATGAATTAACTTGTATCGTTATTTCACTAGAGCAATGTTTTGTATCACAAACTTGTTGCTATCAATTTTGTATTATGACTGTAATAGTTGCCGCTGGTATTGAAACAGTTTCAGAGAAATTAATGATTTCTTCGATTCCTCTTAGAAAAGAGACTTTAAATCCCAAATTTTGATGAAAACGACAACCAAGTTAGTTAAAAGGGAAAAAACAGGACTTAAAAAAGAGGAATAAAAGGTTGGAAGGACTAAACAATATAGGTAGGACCTGCTTTTTAAGGTTCTTGTGTCCGTCACATTTTATGTGTGGTGACCTTTTGATTTTAGTCTATACTAAGTCAAACTGTTCAAAGTTAAAGTAACACTCGTCTTGCAACTTTAGGTCGACACCATTAGTTATAGAATTTTTATTTTCAAAATGAAAGGGTGTTTTATATGTAGAAAATTTCAAACATTCTGTAAATATATCGCGCAGTCTCTATTTCAATGCATCATTCTGTAGTTTATACTACATGTCTTCGTTAAGCACAACTGTTTTACACTTGCTGTTTCTGCAAAGTTTCTATGTGCAAAATGACCAAAAACTAGCTTTAGAGTTACGTCCCCGCTAAACTGAAGTCTTCATGTTTCAGCTCTGGAGTTCCCAGTGAAGACATATTTTTTGGCTCCACACTTTTAAGGTATACAGTTGCTGCATGAAGAAAAAGGTCGAAATTCTATAGAATATCTTGACATATACTCGATTGTTAAAATATTGGAACTGCTTAGATATTTAAATGAAGTCAATAGACACATTGTAAAAGTTGCATCTTTTAACCTGCGATTTTTTATTTCATTTGTTAAATAGACAGATTTGCAATCCATACAAATATGACACTTAAATCCACAATGCATCTGAAGAAAACATTATGTTTAAAAATGAAAATAATCTTCCCGATAAAAGAAATAGCATAACTAATCATTGTAAGCCATTGATGTGCCCCTAAAAGACACAGTACTTATAGTTTACAGTCATCAAAATAACAGGAACTATATTTATAGACAACCGATATACGAGCGACCAAACAGGTCATTTTTGTTTTAAATAAAATTATTTCTTCTTTTTTCTCTTGTGTCCTTTTTTCTTCTCTTCATCCTGTGTGAGATATGAATTTACACTTTAATTGCATCTTTTAAAATTTACAATGTCTATCAAAAACAAGTGTGGCGTAAACGTCAATAAGCCACAACCTAGCGATACCAATAACCAAAAGACATGTGCAAGTTGGACGTTAAAAAAAGATGTGAGTTTCCCTCAATGCGACAGCATCCCAGCTACAAAATATATGTGTGAATGAACTATTCACTTGGCTCATGCTACCAAATATTTATGTTTTCTCGATTTCTGGGGTATTTCCCGATAATAAACATTACTGTTCGCATGCAATAGTTAATACATATGAAAGTGGCATTAAACACTAAAAATTGATAAATCCATCATTGTATATTTAAGACGTGTTCTACATCAATCATTTGTTTTGTAAGCAAGAATGAATTAACTTGTATCGTTATTTCACTAGAGCAATGTTTTGTATCACAAACTTGTTGCTATCAATTTTGTATTATGACTGTAATAGTTGCCGCTGGTATTGAAACAGTTTCAGAGAAATTAATGATTTCTTCGATTCCTCTTAGAAAAGAGACTTTAAATCCCAAATTTTGATGAAAACGACAACCAAGTTAGTTAAAAGGGAAAAAACAGGACTTAAAAAAGAGGAATAAAAGGTTGGAAGGACTAAACAATATAGGTAGGACCTGCTTTTTAAGGTTCTTGTGTCCGTCACATTTTATGTGTGGTGACCTTTTGATTTTAGTCTATACTAAGTCAAACTGTTCAAAGTTAAAGTAACACTCGTCTTGCAACTTTAGGTCGACACCATTAGTTATAGAATTTTTATTTTCAAAATGAAAGGGTGTTTTATATGTAGAAAATTTCAAACATTCTGTAAATATATCGCGCAGTCTCTATTTCAATGCATCATTCTGTAGTTTATACTACATGTCTTCGTTAAGCACAACTGTTTTACACTTGCTGTTTCTGCAAAGTTTCTATGTGCAAAATGACCAAAAACTAGCTTTAGAGTTACGTCCCCGCTAAACTGAAGTCTTCATGTTTCAGCTCTGGAGTTCCCAGTGAAGACATATTTTTTGGCTCCACACTTTTAAGGTATACAGTTGCTGCATGAAGAAAAAGGTCGAAATTCTATAGAATATCTTGACATATACTCGATTGTTAAAATATTGGAACTGCTTAGATATTTAAATGAAGTCAATAGACACATTGTAAAAGTTGCATCTTTTAACCTGCGATTTTTTATTTCATTTGTTAAATAGACAGATTTGCAATCCATACAAATATGACACTTAAATCCACAATGCATCTGAAGAAAACATTATGTTTAAAAATGAAAATAATCTTCCCGATAAAAGAAATAGCATAACTAATCATTGTAAGCCATTGATGTGCCCCTAAAAGACACAGTACTTATAGTTTACAGTCATCAAAATAACAGGAACTATATTTATAGACAACCGATATACGAGCGACCAAACAGGTCATTTTTGTTTTAAATAAAATTATTTCTTCTTTTTTCTCTTGTGTCCTTTTTTCTTCTCTTCATCCTGTGTGAGATATGAATTTACACTTTAATTGCATCTTTTAAAATTTACAATGTCTATCAAAAACAAGTGTGGCGTAAACGTCAATAAGCCACAACCTAGCGATACCAATAACCAAAAGACATGTGCAAGTTGGACGTTAAAAAAAGTGTGAGTTTCCCTCAATGCGACAGCATCCCAGCTACAAAATATATGTGTGAATGAACTATTCACTTGGCTCATGCTACCAAATATTTATGTTTTCTCGATTTCTGGGGTATTTCCCGATAATAAACATTACTGTTCGCATGCAATAGTTAATACATATGAAAGTGGCATTAAACACTAAAAATTGATAAATCCATCATTGTATATTTAAGACGTGTTCTACATCAATCATTTGTTTTGTAAGCAAGAATGAATTAACTTGTATCGTTATTTCACTAGAGCAATGTTTTGTATCGCAAACTTGTTGCTATCAATTTTGTATTATGACTGTAATAGTTGCCGCTGGTATTGAAACAGTTTCAGAGAAATTAATGATTTCTTCGATTCCTCTTAGAAAAGAGACTTTAAATCCCAAATTTTGATGAAAACGACAACCAAGTTAGTTAAAAGGGAAAAAAAACAGGACTTAAAAAAGAGGAATAAAAGTTTGGAAGGACTAAACAATATAGGTAGGACCTGCTTTTTAAGGTTCTTGTGTCCATCACATTTTATGTGTGGTGACCTTTTGATTTTAGTCTATACTAAGTCAAACTGTTTAAAGTTAGCGTAACACTCGTCTTGCAACTTTAGGTCGACACCATTAGTTATAGAATTTTTATTTTCAAAATGAAAGGGTGTTTTATATGTAGAAAATTTCAAACATTCTGTAAATATATCGCGCAGTCTCTATTTCTTTGCATCATTCTGTAGTTTATACTACATGTCTTCGTTAAGCACAACTGTTTTACACTTACTGTTTCTGCAAAGTTTATATGTGCAAAATGACCAAAAACTAGCTTTAGAGTTACGTCCCCGCTAAACTGAAATCTTCATGTTTCAGCTCTGGAATTCCCAGTGAAGACATATTTTTTGGCTTCACACTTTTAAGGTATACAGTTGCTGCATGAAGAAAAAGGTCGAAATTCTATAGAATATCTTGACATATACTCGATTGTTAAAATATTCGAACTGCTTAGATACTTAAATGAAGTCAATAGACACATTGGAAAATTTGCATCTTTTAACCTGCGATTTTTTATTTCATTTGTTAAATAGACAGATTTGCAATCCATACAAATATGACACTTAAATCCACAATGCATCTGAAGAAAACATTATGTTTAAAAATGAAAATAATCTTCCCGATAAAAGAAATAGCATAACTAATCATTGTAAGCCATTGATGTCCCCCTAAAAGACACAGTACTTATAGTTTACAGTCATCAAAATGACAGGAACTATATTTATAGACAACCGATATACGAGCGACCAAACAGGTCATTTTTGTTTTAAATAAAATTATTTCTTCTTTTTTCTCTTGTGTCCTTTTTTCTTCTCTTCATCCTGTGTGAGATATGAATTTACACTTTAATTGCATCTTTTAAAATTTACAATGTCTATCAAAAACAAGTGTGGCGTAAACGTCAATAAGCCACAACCTAGCGATACCAATAACCAAAAGACATGTGCAAGTTGGACGTTAAAAAAAGATGTGAGTTTCCCTCAATGCGACAGCATCCCAGCTACAAAATATATGTGTGAATGAACTATTCACTTGGCTCATGCTACCAACTATTTATGTTTTCTCGATTTCTGGGGTATTTCCCGATAATAAACATTACTGTTCGCATGCAATAGTTAATACATATGAAAGTGGCATTAAACACTAAAAATTGATAAATCCATCATTGTATATTTAAGACGTGTTCTACATCAATCATTTGTTTTGTAAGCAAGAATGAATTAACTTGAATCGTTATTTCACTAGAGCAATGTTTTGTATCACAAACTTGTTGCTATCAATTTTGTATTATGACTGTAATAGTTGCCGCTGGTATTGAAACAGTTTCAGAGAAATTAATGATTTCTTCGATTCCTCTTAGAAAAGAGACTTTAAATCCCAAATTTTGATGAAAACGACAACCAAGTTAGTTAAAAGGGAAAAAAAACAGGACTTAAAAAAGAGGAATAAAAGTTTGGAAGGACTAAACAATATAGGTAGGACCTGCTTTTTAAGGTTCTTGTGTCCATCACATTTTATGTGTGGTGACCTTTTGATTTTAGTCTATACTAAGTCAAACTGTTCAAAGTTAGCGTGACACTCGTCTTGCAACTTTAGGTCGACACCATTAGTTATAGAATTTTTATTTTCAAAATGAAAGGGTGTTTTATATGTAGAAAATTTCAAACATTCTGTAAATTTATCGCGCAGTCTCTATTTCAATGCATCATTCTGTAGTTGATACTACATGTCTTCGTTAATCACAACTATTTACACTTACTGTTTCTGCAAAGTTTCTATGTGCAAAATGACCAAAAACTAGCTTTAGAGTTACGTCCCCGCTAGACTAAAGTCTTCATGTTTCAGCTCTGGAGTTCCCAGTGAAGACATATTTTTTGGCTTCACACTTTTAAGGTATACAGTTGCTGCATGAAGAAAAAGGTCGAAATTCTATAGAATATCTTGACATATACTCGATTGTTAAAATATTGGAACTGCTTAGATATTTAAATGAAGTCAATAGACACATTGGAAAAGTTGCATCTTTTAACCTGCGATTTTTTATTTCATTTGTTAAATAGACAGATTTGCAATCCATACAAATATGACACTTAAATCCACAATGCATCTGAAGAAAACATTATGTTTAAAAATGAAAATAATCTTCCCGATAAAAGAAATAGCATAACTAATCATTGTAAGCCATTGATGTCCCCCTAAAAGACACAGTACTTATAGTTTACAGTCATCAAAATGACAGGAACTATATTTATAGACAACCGATATACGAGCGACCAAACAGGTCATTTTTGTTTTAAATAAAATTATTTCTTCTTTTTTCTCTTGGGTCCTTTTATCTTCTCTTCATCCTGTGTGAGATATGAATTTACACTTTAATTGCATCTTTTAAAATTTACAATGTCTATCAAAAACAAGTGTGGCGTAAACGTCAATAAGCCACAACCTAGCGATACCAATAACCAAAAGACATGTGCAAGTTGGACGTTAAAAAAAGATGTGAGTTACCCTCATTGCGACAGCATCCCAGCTACAAAATATATGTGTGAATGAACTATTCACTTGGCTCATGCTACCAAATATTTATGTTTTCTCGATTTCTGGGGTATTTCCCGATAATAAACATTACTGTTCGCATGCAATAGTTAATACATATGAAAGTGGCATTAAACACTAAAAATTGATAAATCCATCATTGTATATTTAAGACGTGTTCTACATCAATCATTTGTTTTGTAAGCAAGAATGAATTAACTTGAATCGTTATTTCACTAGAGCAATGTTTTGTATCACAAACTTGTTGCTATCAATTTTGTATTAATGACTGTAATAGTTGCCGCTGGTATTGAAACAGTTTCAGAGAAATTAATGATATCTTCGATTCCTCTTAGAAAAGAGACTTTAAATCCCAAATTTTGATGAAAACGACAACCAAGTTAGTTAAAAGGGAAAAAACAGGACTTAAAAAAGAGGAATAAAAGGTTGGAAGGACTAAACAATATAGGTAGGACCTGCTTTTTAAGGTTCTTGTGTCCATCACATTTTATGTGTGGTGACCTTTTGATTTTAGTCTATACTAAGTCAAACTGTTTAAAGTTAGCGTAACACTCGTCTTGCAACTTTAGGTCGACACCATTAGTTATAGAATTTTTATTTTCAAAATGAAAGGGTGTTTTATATGTAGAAAATTTCAAACATTCTGTAAATATATCGCGCAGTCTCTATTTCAATGCATCATTCTGTAGTTTATACTACATGTCTTCGTTAAGCACAACTGTTTTACACTTACTGTTTCTGCAAAGTTTATATGTGCAAAATGACCAAAAACTAGCTTTAGAGTTACGTCCCCGCTAAACTGAAGTCTTCATGTTTCAGCTCTGGAATTCCCAGCGAAGACATATTTTTTGGCTTCACACTTTTAAGGTATACAGTTGCTGCATGAAGAAAAAGGTCGAAATTCTATAGAATATCTTGACATATACTCGATTGTTAAAATATTCGAACTGCTTAGATATTTAAATGAAGTCAATAGACACATTGGAAAATTTGCATCTTTTAACCTGCGATTTTTTATTTCATTTGTTAAATAGACAGATTTGCAATCCATACACATATGACACTTAAATCCACAATGCATCTGAAGAAAACATTATGTTTAAAAATGAAAATAATCTTCCCGATAAAAGAAATAGCATAACTAATCATTGTAAGCCATTGATGTCCCCCTAAAAGACACAGTACTTATAGTTTACAGTCATCAAAATGACAGGAACTATATTTATAGACAACCGATATACGAGCGACCAAACAGGTCATTTTTGTTTTAAATAAAATTATTTCTTCTTTTTTCTCTTGGGTCCTTTTATCTTCTCTTCATCCTGTGTGAGATATGAATTTACACTTTAATTGCATCTTTTAAAATTTACAATGTCTATCAAAAACAAGTGTGGCGTAAACGTCAATAAGCCACAACCTAGCGATACCAATAACCAAAAGACATGTGCAAGTTGGACGTTAAAAAGAGATGTGAGTTTCCCTCAATGCGACAGCATCCCAGCTACAAAATATATGTGTGAATGAACTATTCACTTGGCTCATGCTACCAAATATTTATGTTTTCTCGATTTCTGGGATATTTCCCGATAATAAACATTACTGTTCGCATGCAATAGTTAATACATATGAAAGTGGCATTAAACACTAAAAATTGATAAATCCATCATTGTATATTTAAGACGTGTTCTACATCAATCATTTGTTTTGTAAGCAAGAATGAATTAACTTGTATCGTTATTTCACTAGAGCAATGTTTTGTATCACAAACTTGTTGCTATCAATTTTGTATTATGACTGTAATAATTGCCGCTGGTATTGAAACAGTTTAAGAGAAATTAATGAATTCTTCGATTCCTCTTAGAAAAGAGACTTTAAATCCCAAATTTTGATGAAAACGACAACCAAGTTAGTTAAAAGGAAAAAAAAACACAGGACTTAAAAAAGAGGAATAAAAGGTTGGAAGGTCTAAACAATATAGGTAGGACCTGCTTTTTAAGGTTCTTGTGTCCATCACATTTTATGTGTGGTGACCTTTTGAATTTAGTCTATACTAAGTCAAACTGTTCAAAGTTAAAGTAACACTCGTCTTGCAACTTTAGGTCGACACCATTAGTTATAGAATTTTTATTTTCAAAATGAAAGGGTGTTTTATACGTAGAAAATTTCATACATTCTGTAAATATATCGCGCAGTCTCTATTTCAATACATCATTATGTAGTTTATACTACATGTCTTCGTTAAGCACAACTGTTTTACACTTACTGCTTCTGCAAAGTTTCTATGTGCAAAATGACCAAAAACTAGCTTTAGAGTTTCGTCCCCGCTAAACTGAAGTCTTCATGTTTCAGCTCTGGAGTTCCCAGTGAAGACATATTTTTTGACTTCACACTTTTAAGGTATACATTTGCTGCATGAAGAAAAAGGTTGAAATTCTATAGAATATCTTGACATATACTCGATTGTTAAAATATTGGAACTGCTTAGATATTTAAATGAAGTCAATAGACACATTGGAAACGTTGCATATTTTAACCTGCGATTTTTTATTTCATTTGTTAAATAGACAGATTTGCAATCCATACAAATATGACACTTAAATCCACAATGCATCTGAAGAAAACATTATGTTTAAAAATGAAAATAATCTTCCCGATAAAAGAAATAGCATAACTAATCATTGTAAGCCATTGATGTCCCCCTACAAGACACAGTTCTTATAGTTTACAGTCATCAAAATGACAGGAACTATATTTATAGACAACCGATATACGAGCGACCAAACAGGTCATTTTTGTTTTAAATAAAATTATTTCTTCTTTTTTCTCTTGTGTCTTTTTATCTTCTCTTCATCCTGTGTGAGATATGAATTTACACT
The DNA here is from genome assembly GCA_037788925.1 of Mytilus galloprovincialis. Lineage (NCBI taxonomy): Eukaryota > Metazoa > Mollusca > Bivalvia > Mytilida > Mytilidae > Mytilus > Mytilus galloprovincialis. The sequence goes on from CM075339.1 coordinate 84,364,578, forward strand.
TTAATTGCATCTTTTAAAATTTACAATGTCTATCAAAAACAAGTGTGGCGTAAACGTCAATAAGCCACAACCTAGCGATACCAATAACCAAAAGACATGTGCAAGTTGGACGTTAAAAAGAGATGTGAGTTTCCCTCAATGCGACAGCATCCCAGCTACAAAATATATGTGTGAATGAACTATTCACTTGGCTCATGCTACCAAATATTTATGTTTTCTCGATTTCTGGGATATTTCCCGATAATAAACATTACTGTTCGCATGCAATAGTTAATACATATGAAAGTGGCATTAAACACTAAAAATTGATAAATCCATCATTGTATATTTAAGACGTGTTCTACATCAATCATTTGTTTTGTAAGCAAGAATGAATTAACTTGTATCGTTATTTCACTAGAGCAATGTTTTGTATCACAAACTTGTTGCTATCAATTTTGTATTATGACTGTAATAATTGCCGCTGGTATTGAAACAGTTTAAGAGAAATTAATGAATTCTTCGATTCCTCTTAGAAAAGAGACTTTAAATCCCAAATTTTGATGAAAACGACAACCAAGTTAGTTAAAAGGAAAAAAAAACACAGGACTTAAAAAAGAGGAATAAAAGGTTGGAAGGTCTAAACAATATAGGTAGGACCTGCTTTTTAAGGTTCTTGTGTCCATCACATTTTATGTGTGGTGACCTTTTGATTTTAGTCTATACTAAGTCAAACTGTTCAAAGTTAAAGTAACACTCGTCTTGCAACTTTAGGTCGACACCATTAGTTATAGAATTTTTATTTTCAAAATGAAAGGGTGTTTTATACGTAGAAAATTTCATACATTCTGTAAATATATCGCGCAGTCTCTATTTCAATACATCATTATGTAGTTTATACTACATGTCTTCGTTAAGCACAACTGTTTTACACTTACTGCTTCTGCAAAGTTTCTATGTGCAAAATGACCAAAAACTAGCTTTAGAGTTTCGTCCCCGCTAAACTGAAGTCTTCATGTTTCAGCTCTGGAGTTCCCAGTGAAGACATATTTTTTGACTTCACACTTTTAAGGTATACATTTGCTGCATGAAGAAAAAGGTTGAAATTCTATAGAATATCTTGACATATACTCGATTGTTAAAATATTGGAACTGCTTAGATATTTAAATGAAGTCAATAGACACATTGGAAACGTTGCATATTTTAACCTGCGATTTTTTATTTCATTTGTTAAATAGACAGATTTGCAATCCATACAAATATGACACTTAAATCCACAATGCATCTGAAGAAAACATTATGTTTAAAAATGAAAATAATCTTCCCGATAAAAGAAATAGCATAACTAATCATTGTAAGCCATTGATGTCCCCCTACAAGACACAGTACTTATAGTTTACAGTCATCAAAATGACAGGAACTATATTTATAGACAACTGATATACGAGCGACCAAACAGGTCATTTTTGTTTTAAATAAAATTATTTCTTCTTTTTTTCTCTTGTGTCTTTTTATCTTCTCTTCATCCTGTGTGAGATATGAATTTACACTTTAATTGCATCTTTTAAAATTTACAATGTCTATCAAAAACAAGTGTGGCGTAAACGTCAATAAGCCACAACCTAGCGATACCAATAACCAAAAGACATGTGCAAGTTGGACGTTAAAAAGAGATGTGAGTTTCCCTCAATGCGACAGCATCCCAGCTACAAAATATATGTGTGAATGAACTATTCACTTGGCTCATGCTACCAAATATTTATGTTTTCTCGATTTCTGGGATATTTCCCGATAATAAACATTACTGTTCGCATGCAATAGTTAATACATATGAAAGTGGCATTAAACACTAAAAATTGATAAATCCATCATTGTATATTTAAGACGTGTTCTACATCAATCATTTGTTTTGTAAGCAAGAATGAATTAACTTGTATCGTTATTTCACTAGAGCAATGTTTTGTATCACAAACTTGTTGCTATCAATTTTGTATTATGACTGTAATAATTGCCGCTGGTATTGAAACAGTTTAAGAGAAATTAATGAATTCTTCGATTCCTCTTAGAAAAGAGACTTTAAATCCCAAATTTTGATGAAAACGACAACCAAGTTAGTTAAAAGGAAAAAAAAACACAGGACTTAAAAAAGAGGAATAAAAGGTTGGAAGGTCTAAACAATATAGGTAGGACCTGCTTTTTAAGGTTCTTGTGTCCATCACATTTTATGTGTGGTGACCTTTTGATTTTAGTCTATACTAAGTCAAACTGTTCAAAGTTAAAGTAACACTCGTCTTGCAACTTTAGGTCGACACCATTAGTTATAGAATTTTTATTTTCAAAATGAAAGGGTGTTTTATACGTAGAAAATTTCATACATTCTGTAAATATATCGCGCAGTCTCTATTTCAATACATCATTATGTAGTTTATACTACATGTCTTCGTTAAGCACAACTGTTTTACACTTACTGCTTCTGCAAAGTTTCTATGTGCAAAATGACCAAAAACTAGCTTTAGAGTTTCGTCCCCGCTAAACTGAAGTCTTCATGTTTCAGCTCTGGAGTTCCCAGTGAAGACATATTTTTTTACTTCACACTTTTAAGGTATACATTTGCTGCATGAAGAAAAAGGTTGAAATTCTATAGAATATCTTGACATATACTCGATTGTTAAAATATTGGAACTGCTTAGATATTTAAATGAAGTCAATAGACACATTGGAAACGTTGCATATTTTAACCTGCGATTTTTTATTTCATTTGTTAAATAGACAGATTTGCAATCCATACAAATATGACACTTAAATCCACAATGCATCTGAAGAAAACATTATGTTTAAAAATGAAAATAATCTTCCCGATAAAAGAAATAGCATAACTAATCATTGTAAGCCATTGATGTCCCCCTACAAGACACAGTACTTATAGTTTACAGTCATCAAAATGACAGGAACTATATTTATAGACAACCGATATACGAGCGACCAAACAGGTCATTTTTGTTTTAAATAAAATTATTTCTTCTTTTTTTCTCTTGTGTCTTTTTATCTTCTCTTCATCCTGTGTGAGATATGAATTTACACTTTAATTGCATCTTTTAAAATTTACAATGTCTATCAAAAACAAGTGTGGCGTAAACGTCAATAAGCCACAACCTAGCGATACCAATAACCAAAAGACATGTGCAAGTTGGACGTTAAAAAGAGATGTGAGTTTCCCTCAATGCGACAGCATCCCAGCTACAAAATATATGTGTGAATGAACTATTCACTTGGCTCATGCTACCAAATATTTATGTTTTCTCGATTTCTGGGATATTTCCCGATAATAAACATTACTGTTCGCATGCAATAGTTAATACATATGAAAGTGGCATTAAACACTAAAAATTGATAAATCCATCATTGTATATTTAAGACGTGTTCTACATCAATCATTTGTTTTGTAAGCAAGAATGAATTAACTTGTATCGTTATTTCACTAGAGCAATGTTTTGTATCACAAACTTGTTGCTATCAATTTTGTATTATGACTGTAATAATTGCCGCTGGTATTGAAACAGTTTAAGAGAAATTAATGAATTCTTCGATTCCTCTTAGAAAAGAGACTTTAAATCCCAAATTTTGATGAAAACGACAACCAAGTTAGTTAAAAGGAAAAAAAAAAACAGGACTTAAAAAAGAGGAATAAAAGGTTGGAAGGTCTAAACAATATAGGTAGGACCTGCTTTTTAAGGTTCTTGTGTCCATCACATTTTATGTGTGGTGACCTTTTGATTTTAGTCTATACTAAGTCAAACTGTTCAAAGTTAAAGTAACACTCGTCTTGCAACTTTAGGTCGACACCATTAGTTATAGAATTTTTATTTTCAAAATGAAAGGGTGTTTTATACGTAGAAAATTTCATACATTCTGTAAATATATCGCGCAGTCTCTATTTCAATACATCATTATGTAGTTTATACTACATGTCTTCGTTAAGCACAACTGTTTTACACTTACTGCTTCTGCAAAGTTTCTATGTGCAAAATGACCAAAAACTAGCTTTAGAGTTTCGTCCCCGCTAAACTGAAGTCTTCATGTTTCAGCTCTGGAGTTCCCAGTGAAGACATATTTTTTGACTTCACACTTTTAAGGTATACATTTGCTGCATGAAGAAAAAGGTTGAAATTCTATAGAATATCTTGACATATACTCGATTGTTAAAATATTGTAACTGCTTAGATATTTAAATGAAGTCAATAGACACATTGGAAAAGTTGCATCTTTTAACCTGCGATTTTTTATTTCATTTGTTAAATAGACAGATTTGCAATCCATACAAATATGACACTTAAATCCACAATGCATCTGAAGAAAACATTATGTTTAAAAATGAAAATAATCTTCCCGATAAAAGAAATAGCATAACTAATCATTGTAAGCCATTGATGTCCCCCTACAAGACACAGTTCTTATAGTTTACAGTCATCAAAATGACAGGAACTATATTTATAGACAACCGATATACGAGCGACCAAACAGGTCATTTTTGTTTTAAATAAAATTATTTCTTCTTTTTTCTCTTGTGTCTTTTTATCTTCTCTTCATCCTGTGTGAGATATGAATTTACACTTTAATTGCATCTTTTAAAATTTACAATGTCTATCAAAAACAAGTGTGGCGTAAACGTCAATAAGCCACAACCTAGCGATACCAATAACCAAAAGACATGTGCAAGTTGGACGTTAAAAAGAGATGTGAGTTTCCCTCAATGCGACAGCATCCCAGCTACAAAATATATGTGTGAATGAACTATTCACTTGGCTCATGCTACCAAATATTTATGTTTTCTCGATTTCTGGGATATTTCCCGATAATAAACATTACTGTTCGCATGCAATAGTTAATACATATGAAAGTGGCATTAAACACTAAAAATTGATAAATCCATCATTGTATATTTAAGACGTGTTCTACATCAATCATTTGTTTTGTAAGCAAGAATGAATTAACTTGTATCGTTATTTCACTAGAGCAATGTTTTGTATCACAAACTTGTTGCTATCAATTTTGTATTATGACTGTAATAATTGCCGCTGGTATTGAAACAGTTTAAGAGAAATTAATGAATTCTTCGATTCCTCTTAGAAAAGAGACTTTAAATCCCAAATTTTGATGAAAACGACAACCAAGTTAGTTAAAAGGAAAAAAAAACACAGGACTTAAAAAAGAGGAATAAAAGGTTGGAAGGTCTAAACAATATAGGTAGGACCTGCTTTTTAAGGTTCTTGTGTCCATCACATTTTATGTGTGGTGACCTTTTGATTTTAGTCTATACTAAGTCAAACTGTTCAAAGTTAAAGTAACACTCGTCTTGCAACTTTAGGTCGACACCATTAGTTATAGAATTTTTATTTTCAAAATGAAAGGGTGTTTTATACGTAGAAAATTTCATACATTCTGTAAATATATCGCGCAGTCTCTATTTCAATACATCATTATGTAGTTTATACTACATGTCTTCGTTAAGCACAACTGTTTTACACTTACTGCTTCTGCAAAGTTTCTATGTGCAAAATGACCAAAAACTAGCTTTAGAGTTTCGTCCCCGCTAAACTGAAGTCTTCATGTTTCAGCTCTGGAGTTCCCAGTGAAGACATATTTTTTGACTTCACACTTTTAAGGTATACATTTGCTGCATGAAGAAAAAGGTTGAAATTCTATAGAATATCTTGACATATACTCGATTGTTAAAATATTGGAACTGCTTAGATATTTAAATGAAGTCAATAGACACATTGGAAACGTTGCATATTTTAACCTGCGATTTTTTATTTCATTTGTTAAATAGACAGATTTGCAATCCATACAAATATGACACTTAAATCCACAATGCATCTGAAGAAAACATTATGTTTAAAAATGAAAATAATCTTCCCGATAAAAGAAATAGCATAACTAATCATTGTAAGCCATTGATGTCCCCCTACAAGACACAGTACTTATAGTTTACAGTCATCAAAATGACAGGAACTATATTTATAGACAACCGATATACGAGCGACCAAACAGGTCATTTTTGTTTTAAATAAAATTATTTCTTCTTTTTTTCTCTTGTGTCTTTTTATCTTCTCTTCATCCTGTGTGAGATATGAATTTACACTTTAATTGCATCTTTTAAAATTTACAATGTCTATCAAAAACAAGTGTGGCGTAAACGTCAATAAGCCACAACCTAGCGATACCAATAACCAAAAGACATGTGCAAGTTGGACGTTAAAAAGAGATGTGAGTTTCCCTCAATGCGACAGCATCCCAGCTACAAAATATATGTGTGAATGAACTATTCACTTGGCTCATGCTACCAAATATTTATGTTTTCTCGATTTCTGGGATATTTCCCGATAATAAACATTACTGTTCGCATGCAATAGTTAATACATATGAAAGTGGCATTAAACACTAAAAATTGATAAATCCATCATTGTATATTTAAGACGTGTTCTACATCAATCATTTGTTTTGTAAGCAAGAATGAATTAACTTGTATCGTTATTTCACTAGAGCAATGTTTTGTATCACAAACTTGTTGCTATCAATTTTGTATTATGACTGTAATAATTGCCGCTGGTATTGAAACAGTTTAAGAGAAATTAATGAATTCTTCGATTCCTCTTAGAAAAGAGACTTTAAATCCCAAATTTTGATGAAAACGACAACCAAGTTAGTTAAAAGGAAAAAAAAACACAGGACTTAAAAAAGAGGAATAAAAGGTTGGAAGGTCTAAACAATATAGGTAGGACCTGCTTTTTAAGGTTCTTGTGTCCATCACATTTTATGTGTGGTGACCTTTTGATTTTAGTCTATACTAAGTCAAACTGTTCAAAGTTAAAGTAACACTCGTCTTGCAACTTTAGGTCGACACCATTAGTTATAGAATTTTTATTTTCAAAATGAAAGGGTGTTTTATACGTAGAAAATTTCATACATTCTGTAAATATATCGCGCAGTCTCTATTTCAATACATCATTATGTAGTTTATACTACATGTCTTCGTTAAGCACAACTGTTTTACACTTACTGCTTCTGCAAAGTTTCTATGTGCAAAATGACCAAAAACTAGCTTTAGAGTTTCGTCCCCGCTAAACTGAAGTCTTCATGTTTCAGCTCTGGAGTTCCCAGTGAAGACATATTTTTTGACTTCACACTTTTAAGGTATACATTTGCTGCATGAAGAAAAAGGTTTAAATTCTATAGAATATCTTGACATATACTCGATTGTTAAAATATTGTAACTGCTTAGATATTTAAATGAAGTCAATAGACACATTGGAAAAGTTGCATCTTTTAACCTGCGATTTTTTATTTCATTTGTTAAATAGACAGATTTGCAATCCATACAAATATGACACTTAAATCCACAATGCATCTGAAGAAAACATTATGTTTAAAAATGAAAATAATCTTCCCGATAAAAGAAATAGCATAACTAATCATTGTAAGCCATTGATGTCCCCCTAAAAGACACAGTACTTATAGTTTACAGTCATCAAACTGACAGGAACTATATTTATAGACAACCGATATACGAGCGACCAAACAGGTCATTTTTGTTTTAAATAAAATTATTTCTTCTTTTTTCTCTTGTGTCTTTTTATCTTCTCTTCATCCTGTGTGAGATATGAATTTACACTTTAATTGCATCTTTTAAAATTTACAATGTCTATCAAAAACAAGTGTGGCGTAAACGTCAATAAGCCACAACCTAGCGATACCAATAACCAAAAGACATGTGCAAGTTGGACGTTAAAAAGAGATGTGAGTTTCCCTCAATGCGACAGCATCCCAGCTACAAAATATATGTGTGAATGAACTATTCACTTGGCTCATGCTACCAAATATTTATGTTTTCTCGATTTCTGGGGTATTTCCCGATAATAAACATTACTGTTCGCATGCAATAGTTAATACATATGAAAGTGGCATTAAACACTAAAAATTGATAAATCCATCATTGTATATTTAAGACGTGTTCTACATCAATCATTTGTTTTGTAAGCAAGAATGAATTAACTTGTATCGTTATTTCACTAGAGCAATGTTTTGTATCACAAACTTGTTGCTATCAATTTTGTATTATGACTGTAATAGTTGCCGCTGGTATTGAAACAGTTTAAGAGAAATTAATGAATTCTTCGATTCCTCTTAGAAAAGAGACTTTAAATCCCAAATTTTGATGAAAACGACAACCAAGTTAGTTAAAAGGGAAAAAAAAAACAGGACTTAAAAAAGAGGAATAAAAGGTTGGAAGGTCTAAACAATATAGGTAGGATCTGCTTTTTAAGGTTCTTGTGTCCATCACATTTTATGTGTGGTGACCTTTTGATTTTAGTCTATACTAAGTCAAACTGTTCAAAGTTAAAGTAACACTCGTCTTGCAACTTTAGGTCGACACCATTAGTTATAGAATTTTTATTTTCAAAATGAAAGGGTGTTTTATACGTAGAAAATTTCAAACATTCTGTAAATATATCGCGCAGTCTCTATTTCAATACATCATTATGTAGTTTATACTACATGTCTTCGTTAAGCACAACTGTTTTACACTTACTGTTTCTGCAAAGTTTCTATGTGCAAAATGACCAAAAACTAGCTTTAGAGTTACGTCCCCGCTAAACTGAAGTCTTCATGTTTCAGCTCTGGAGTTCCCAGTGAAGACATATTTTTTGGCTTCACACTTTTAAGGTATACAGTTGCTGCATGAAGAAAAAGGTTGAAATTCTATAGAATATCTTGACATATACTCGATTGTTAAAATATTGGAACTGCTTAGATATTTAAATGAAGTCAAAAGACACATTGGAAAAGTTGCATCTTTTAACCTGCGATTTTTTATTTCATTTGTTAAATAGACAGATGTGCAATCCATACAAATATGACACTTAAATCCACAATGCATCTGAAGAAAACATTATGTTTAAAAATGAAAATAATCTTCCCGATAAAAGAAATAGCATAACTAATCATTGTAAGCCATTGATGTCCCCCTAAAAGACACAGTACTTATAGTTTACAGTCATCAAAATGACAGGAACTATATTTATAGGCAACCGATATACGAGCGACCAAACAGGTCATTTTTGTTTTAAATAAAATTATTTCTTCTTTTTTCTCTTGTGTCTTTTTATCTTCTCTTCATCCTGTGTGAGATATGAATTTACACTTTAATTGCATCTTTTAAAATTTACAATGTCTATCAAAAACAAGTGTGGCGTAAACGTCAATAAGCCACAACCTAGCGATACCAATAACCAAAAGACATGTGCAAGTTGGACGTTAAAAAGAGATGTGAGTTTCCCTCAATGCGACAGCATCCCAGCTACAAAATATATGTGTGAATGAACTATTCACTTGGCTCATGCTACCAAATATTTATGTTTTCTCGATTTCTGGGGTATTTCCCGATAATAAACATTACTGTTCGCATGCAATAGTTAATACATATGAAAGTGGCATTAAACACTAAAAATTGATAAATCCATCATTGTATATTTAAGACGTGTTCTACATCAATCATTTGTTTTGTAAGCAAGAATGAATTAACTTGAATCGTTATTTCACTAGAGCAATGTTTTGTATCACAAACTTGTTGCTATCAATTTTGTATTATGACTGTAATAGTTGCCGCTGGTATTGAAACAGTTTCAGAGAAATTAATGATTTCTTCGATTCCTCTTAGAAAAGAGACTTTAAATCCCAAATTTTGATGAAAACGACAACCAAGTTAGTTAAAAGGGAAAAAAACAGGACTTAAAAAAGAGGAATAAAAGGTTGGAAGGACTAAACAATATAGGTAGGACCTGCTTTTTAAGGTTCTTGTGTCCATCACATTTTATGTGTGGTGACCTTTTGATTTTAGTCTATACTAAGTCAAACTGTTCAAAGTTAAAGTAACACTCGTCTTGCAACTTTAGGTCGACACCATTAGTTATAGAATTTTTATTTTCAAAATGAAAGGGTGTTTTATACGTAGAAAATTTCAAACATTCTGTAAATATATCGCGCAGTCTCTATTTCAATACATCATTATGTAGTTTATACTACATGTCTTCGTTAAGCACAACTGTTTTACACTTACTGTTTCTGCAAAGTTTCTATGTGCAAAATGACCAAAAACTAGCTTTAGAGTTACGTCCACGCTAAACTGAAGTCTTCATGTTTCAGCTCTGGAGTTCCCAGTGAAGACATATTTTTTGGCTTCACACTTTTAAGGTATACAGTTGCTGCATGAAGAAAAAGGTTGAAATTCTATAGAATATCTTGACATATACTCGATTGTTAAAATATTGGAACTGCTTAGATATTTAAATGAAGTCAATAGACACATTGGAAAAGTTGCATCTTTAAACCTGCGATTTTTTATTTCATTTGTTAAATAGACAGATTTGCAATCCATACAAATATGACACTTAAATCCACAATGCATCTGAAGAAAACATTATGTTTAAAAATGAAAATAATCTTCCCGATAAAAGAAATAGCATAACTAATCATTGTAAGCCATTGATGTCCCCCTAAAAGACACAGTACTTATAGTTTACAGTCATCAAAATGACAGGAACTATATTTATAGACAACCGATATACGAGCAACCAAACAGGTCATTTTTGTTTTAAATAAAATTATTTCTTCTTTTTTCTCTTGTGTCTTTTTATCTTCTCTTCATCCTGTGTGAGATATGAATTTACACTTTAATTGCATCTTTTAAAATTTACAATGTCTATCAAAAACAAGTGTGGCGTAAACGTCAATAAGCCACAACCTAGCGATACCAATAACCAAAAGACATGTGCAAGTTGGACGTTAAAAAGAGATGTGAGTTTCCCTCAATGCGACAGCATCCCAGCTACAAAATATATGTGTGAATGAACTATTCACTTGGCTCATGCTACCAAATATTTATGTTTTCTCGATTTCTGGGGTATTTCCCGATAATAAACATTACTGTTCGCATGCAATAGTTAATACATATGAAAGTGGCATTAAACACTAAAAATTGATAAATCCATCATTGTATATTTAAGACGTGTTCTACATCAATCATTTGTTTTGTAAGCAAGAATGAATTAACTTGAATCGTTATTTCACTAGAGCAATGTTTTGTATCACAAAACTTGTTGCTATCAATTTTGTATTATGACTGTAATAGTCGCCGCTGGTATTGAAACAGTTTCAGAGAAATTAATGATTTCTTCGATTCCTCTTAGAAAAGAGACTTTAAATCCCAAATGTTGATGAAAACGACAACCAAGTTAGTTAAAAGGGAAAAAAACAGGACTTAAAAAAGAGGAATAAAAGGTTGGAAGGACTAAACAATATAGGTAGGACCTGCTTTTTAAGGTTCTTGTGTCCATCACATTTTATGTGTGGTGACCTTTTGATTTTAGTCTATACTAAGTCAAACTGGTTTTTTTTTTTTTTTTTTTTTTTTTATCTTGTATATATTTATTCAACTTCATCTCATCATCTCATTTTTACAATATTTACATATGTAATAGAAAACATCAAGTCCCTATACTCTTTGGCTTCCTCATTCTTACCCTATCATTCATTTTATTTTATTCATTTTTTTTTTAACTTTTTTATTTTCTTATTTTTTATCTCACACACGGTTAAAATATTATCTCAAAGTATTGTCAGACAATTAAATAGTTATCAAACATATTAAATCTAATATCTAAAGTCAATATTTTCCATAATAGTAAAAGTGTCTTTATCAAAAGTCAAAGATTCACATAACGCATATACGGCTGGTTGTATCCATTCCAGTAACGCAAAACAATGAACCCGATGTTATTTTGTAAACATGACACGATCTGTGGAAACACATTGAATTGTCTATAAAAAATCAATTAAATCAATTAAAGCATAACCATAAAACTACTATCATACAAGGTACACTCATCCCTATCTCACATTAGACTTATCAAATAAAAAATAAAAACATACATTATAAATTATGATTTTTTACATAGTTAATCATTTTTTCAATTCCGTAATTGGCCGTATCATTCCAAAAAATGGTTTCGGTCACATCCTCAAATTCTTTTAATACCAATTGTTCATAATGTTCATAGTTGTAATCATCTTCGTACATTGTTCTAATCTGCATTCTATCCGTTTCATACACAATTAATAATTTCCTATTTTGAACCTTTCCGATCAATAAATCTCGGCCAGCTCGACTTTTTTTAAAAACTATTTTCCCAAAACGTTCGTGTAATAGTTGTGGCGAACTAACAGTATCTAAATCACACTTTTCTTTATCAATAATCGTTCCGTTATCTTTATTTTTAACTGTGCGATTGGGTTTTATTTTTGGAACTATTGTTTTCTCTACATCTATAATTGGATCTAACTGGTGTGTAGGTAAGTCGATAAACCGGTTAGTCAAGTCACTATCTATATTTACAGACGATCGCTCTATATTGTCACCACACTGTGTCGATGTATTTTCAGAGGCACAAACGGGTTCATTTTCACATTCCATACTGGGTTCCATCATTGTTAATATTCGTAATTTCATTTTCGTTTTCTATAGTAATATCGTCTAATGTATCTAAACGGGTAACTTCTACATTACTGTTGCTTTCATTGTATTCCCGTAAACGTTTATTGTCTCTTCTTTGTGCTGCCCCTGATTTACGCTTCACTTGTTTATTGTCAGATTTAGCAAACATAATAGATATTCTGGCTTTTTCATTGTCACCATGTACACTATATGTAATTGTACCAAATTCTTCACACGCACTTCTTATGGCACTCAATAAAAATTTCGGTAACTTATCCATATTCATCTCAAACTAATTGTCAAAATTTTATTAATGATAAAATTACCTTATGGCGCCTCCAGCCTTGAAAGGTACACGATACATTTCATTTATAACTCGACTTTACAAATGTTTATTTTCCTAAATAGTTCAAAATCACTTACTGTCAACAAGATTCGAAAATATATTCCACTTTCCCTGCTGGGATATCCAAGCAAAACCTTAATAACACAAGTTTTTTTCGCTACTCAGAAAGTACGTGTAACCACTTCAAAACACTAACCGGAAGCCCTAAGTCAAACTGTTCAAAGTTAAAGTAACACTCGTCTTGCAACTTTAGGTCGACACCATTAGTTATAGAATTTTTATTTTCAAAATGAAAGGGTGTTTTATATGTAGAAAATTTCAAACATTCTGTAAATATATCGCGCAGTCTCTATTTCAATGCATCATTATGTAGTTTATAATACATGTCTTCGTTAAGCACAACTGTTTTACACTTACTGTTTCTGCAAAGTTTCTATGTGCAAAATGACCAAAAACTAGCTTTAGAGTTACGTCCCCGCTAAACTGAAGTCTTCATGTTTCAGCTCTGGAGTTCCCAGTGAAGACATATTTTTTGGCTTCACACTTTTAAGGTATACTGTTGCTGCATGAAGAAAAAGGTTGAAATTCTATAGAATATCTTGACATATACTCGATTGTTAAAATATTGGAACTGCTTAGATATTGAAATGAAGTCAATAGACACATTGGAAAAGTTGCATCTTTTAACCTGCGATTTTTTATTTCATTTGTTAAATAGACAGATTTGCAATCCATACAAATATGACACTTAAATCCACAATGCATCTGAAGAAAACATTATGTTTAAAAATGAAAATAATCTTCCCGATAAAAGAAATAGCATAACTAATCATTGTAAGCCATTGATGTCCCCCTAAAAGACACAGTACTTATAGTTTACAGTCATCAAAATGACAGGAACTATATTGATAGACAACCGATATACGAGCGACCAAACAGGTCATTTTTGTTTTAAATAAAATTATTTCTTCTTTTTTCTCTTGTGCCCTTTTATCTTCTCTTCATCCTGTGTGAGATATGAATTTACACTTTAATTGCATCTTTTAAAATTTACAATGGCTATCAAAACAACTGTGGCGTAAACGTCAATAAGCCACAACCTAGCGATACCAATAACCAAAAGACATGTGCAAGTTGGACGTTAAAAAGAGATGTGAGTTTCCCTCAATGCGACAGCATCCCAGCTACAAAATATATGTGTGAATGAACTATTCACTTGGCTCATGCTACCAAATATTTATGTTTTCTCGATTTCTGGGGTATTTCCCGATAATAAACATTACTGTTCGCATGCAATAGTTAATACATATGAAAGTGGCATTAAACACTAAAAATTGATAAATCCATCATTGTATATTTAAGACGTGTTCTACATCAATCATTTGTTTTGTAAGCAAGAATGAATTAACTTGAATCGTTATTTCACTAGAGCAATGTTTTGTATCACAAACTTGTTGCTATCAATTTTGTATTATGACTGTAATAGTTGCCGCTGGTATTGAAACAGTTTCAGAGAAATTAATGATTTCTTCGATTCCTCTTAGAAAAGAGACTTTAAATCCCAAATTTTGATGAAAACTTCAACCAAGTTAGTTAAAAGGGAAAAAAAACAGGACTTAAAAAAGAGGAATAAAAGGTTGGAAGGACTAAACAATATAGGTAGGACCTGCTTTTTCAGGTTCTTGTGTCCATCACATTTTATGTGTGGTGACCTTTTGATTTTAGTCTATACTAAGTCAAACTGTTTTTTTTTTTTTTTTTTTTTTTATCTTGTATATATTTATTCAACTTCATCTCATCATCTCATTTTTACAATATTTACATATGTAATAGAAAACATCAAGTCCCTATACTCTTTGGCTTCCTCATTCTTACCCTATCATTCATTTTATTTTATTCATTTTTTTTTAACTTTTTTATTTTCTTATTTTTTATCTCACACACGGTTAAAATATTATCTCAAAGTATTGTCAGACAATTAAATAGTTATCAAACATATTAAATCTAATATCTAAAGTCAATATTTTCCATAATAGTAAAAGTGTCTTTATCAAAAGTCAAAGATTCACATAACGCATATACGGCTGGTTGTATCCATTCCAGTAACGCAAAACAATGAACCCGATGTTATTTTGTAAACATGACACGATCTGTGGAAATACATTGAATTGTCTATAAAAAATCAATTAAATCAATTAAAGCATAACCATAAAACTACTATCATACAAGGTACACTCATCCCTATCTCACATTAGACTTATCAAATAAAAAAAAAAAACATACATTATAAATTATGATTTTTTACATAGTTAATAATTTTTTCAATTCCGTAATTGGCCGTATCATTCCAAAAAATGGTTTCGGTCACATCCTCAAATTCTTTTAATACCAATTGTTCATAATGTTCATAGTTGTAATCATCTTCGTACATCGTTCTAATCTGCATTCTATCCGTTTCATACACAATTAATAATTTCCTATTTTGAACCTTTCCGATCAATAAATCTCGGCCAGCTCGACTTTTTTTAAAAACTATTTTCCCAAAACGTTCGTGTAATAGTTGTGGCGAACTAACAGTATCTAAATCACACTTTTCTTTATCAATAATCGTTCCGTTATCTTTATTTTTAACTGTGCGATTGGGTTTTATTTTTGGAACTATTGTTTTCTCTACATCTATAATTGGATCTAACTGGTGTGTAGGTAAGTCGATAAACCGGTCAGTCAAGTCACTATCTATATTTACAGACGATCGCTCTATATTGTCACCACACTGTGTCGATGTATTTTCAGAGGCACAAACGGGTTCATTTTCACATTCCATACTGGGTTCATCATTGTTAATATTCGTAATTTCATTTTCGTTTTCTATAGTAATATCGTCTAATGTATCTAAACGGGTAACTTCTACATTACTGTTGCTTTCATTGTATTCCCGTAAACGTTTATTGTCTCTTCTTTGTGCTGCCCCTGATTTACGCTTCACTTGTTTATTGTCAGATTTAGCAAACATAATAGATATTCTGGCTTTTTCATTGTCACCATGTACACTATATGTAATTGTACCAAATTCTTCACACGCACTTCTTATGGCACTCAATAAAAATTTCGGTAACTTATCCATATTCATCTCAAACTAATTGTCAAAATTTTATTAATGATAAAATAACCTTATGTCGCCTCCAGCCTTGAAAGGTACACGATACATTTCATTTATAACTCGACTTTACAAATGTTTATTTTCCTAAATAGTTCAAAATCACTTACTGTCAACAAGATTCGAAAATATATTCCACTTTCCCTGCTGGGATATCCAAGCAAAACCTTAATAACACAAGTTTTTTTCGCTACTCAGAAAGTACGTGTAACCACTTCAAAACACTAACCGGAAGCCCCTAAGTCAAACTGTTCAAAGTTAAAGTAACACTCGTCTTGCAACTTTAGGTCGACACCATTAGTTATAGAATTTTATTTTCAAAATGAAAGGGTGTTTTATATGTAGAAAATTTCAAACATTCTGTAAATATATCGCGCAGTCTCTATTTCAATGCATCATTATGTAGTTTATAATACATGTCTTCGTTAAGCACAACTGTTTTACACTTACTGTTTCTGCAAAGTTTCTATGTGCAAAATGACCAAAAACTAGCTTTAGAGTTACGTCCCCGCTAAACTGAAGTCTTCATGTTTCAGCTCTGGAGTTCCCAGTGAAGACATATTTTTTGGCTTCACACTTTTAAGGTATACAGTTGCTGCATGAAGAAAAAGGTTGAAATTCTATAGAATATCTTGCCATATACTCGATTGTTAAAATATTGGAACTGCTTAGATATTTAAATGAAGTCAATAGACACATTGGAAAAGTTGCATCTTTTAACCTGCGATTTTTTATTTCATTTGTTAAATAGACAGATTTGCAATCCATACAAATATGACACTTAAATCCACAATGCATCTGAAGAAAACATTATGTTTAAAAATGAAAATAATCTTCCCGATAAAAGAAATAGCATAACTAATCATTGTAAGCCATTGATGTCCCCCTAAAAGACACAGTACTTATAGTTTACAGTCATCAAAATGACAGGAACTATATTTATAGACAACCGATATACGAGCGACCAAACAGGTCATTTTTGTTTTAAATAAAATTATTTCTTCTTTTTTCTCTTGGGTCCTTTTATCTTCTCTTCATCCTGTGTGAGATATGAATTTACACTTTAATTGCATCTTTTAAAATTTACAATGTCTATCAAAAACAAGTGTGGCGTAAACGTCAATAAGCCACAACCTAGCGATACCAATAACCAAAAGACATGTGCAAGTTGGACGTTAAAAAGAGATGTGAGTTTCCCTCAATGCGACAGCATCCCAGCTACAAAATATATGTGTGAATGAACTATTCACTTGGCTCATGCTACCAAATATTTATGTTTTCTCGATTTCTGGGGTATTTCCCGATAATAAACATTACTGTTCGCATGCAATAGTTAATACATATGAAAGTGGCATTAAACACTAAAAATTGATAAATCCATCATTGTATATTTAAGACGTGTTCTACATCAATCATTTGTTTTGTAAGCAAGAATGAATTAACTTCAATCGTTATTTCACTAGAGCAATGTTTTGTATCACAAACTTGTTGCTATCAATTTTGTATCATGACTGTAATAGTTGCCGCTGGTATTGAAACAGTTTCAGAGAAATTAATGATTTCTTCGATTCCTCTTAGAAAAGAGACTTTAAATCCCAAATTTTGATGAAAACGACAACCAAGTTAGTTAAAAGGGAAAAAAACAGGACTTAAAAAAGAGGAATAAAAGGTTGGAAGGACTAATCAATATAGGTAGGACCTGCTTTTTAAGGTTCTTGTGTCCATCACATTTTATGTGTGGTGACCTTTTGATTTTAGTCTACACTAAGTCAAACTGTTCAAAGATAAAGTAACACTCGTCTTACAACTTTAGGTCGACACCATTAGTTATAGAATTTTTATTTTCAAAATGAAAGGGTGTTTTATATGTAGAAAATTTCAAACATTCTGTAAATATATCGCGCAGTCTCTATTTTAATGCATCATTCTGTAGTTTATACAACATGTCTTCGTTAAGCACAACTGTTTTACACTTACTGTTTCTGCAAAGTTTCTATGTGCAAAATGACCAAAAACTAGCTTTAGAGTTACGTCCCTGCTAAACTGAAGTCTTCATGTTTCAGCTCTGGAGTTCCCAGTGAAGACATATTTTTTCACACTTTTAAGGTATATATTGGTTAAAATATTTGGTCAAGTTAGTTGTTGATGAAGTTGAAGTCCTATCAACTTGAAACTTGGTACACATGATTCGTATGTTGTGATCTTTCTAAATTCAATGCCAAAAAATGTTTTGAACCCAATTTCACGGTCCGAACATAACAAATGATAGTGGGATCGGGGCATCCATGTACTATGGACATATTTTTGTTTGAGGGTGTTTTATTTTGAAAAATGAGTGTTTGTCAAGATGTCGGTGCTGGTGGTGCATTTTATAGTGCCTGTAAAGAGCTTGGTATTTGCAGTGCATAAATTATTGTTTCCAAAGATGAGTGAATACAAAGATATCGGTACTTGTGGATAATTATTGTTTCTCAGGATGAGTGACTGTGAAGATCTTGGTGCTTGTGGTCCTTTATTGTATCTCAGGTTGAGTGACTGTGAAGATCTCGGTGCTTGTGGTGCATTATGTTTCCCAAGATGAGTGAATTTCAAGATCTCTGTGCTTCTGATGCATTATTGTTTCCAAAGATGAGTGACTTGCAAGATATCGATGATTGCGTTTTGGGGAGGGGACATTATTGTTTCTAAAGATGAGTGGCTGTCAAAATCTATTGCGTGCAGTGATTTATTGTTTCCGCAAGATGTGTGACTGTAAATATCCCGATGCTCGCAGTGCATTAATTTCTCTAGTTCAGTGAATGACTGTCAAGATCTCAGGGATATTTCAAGATAATTTCAATAAAAAATACTTCATATTTTCAATAACTGATCTGTATTTTCAAGATAGAATAGAAAGAATATTTTAGATAAACCTAGAACAATTTCTAAGGCTTTGAATTCATAGGTTTAACACGTTGTCTCTTAACTGTTTGGTTTTCACATATAAAATTAAATATTTTTTTAATTTTAGAAACGGAACATGACGACAGCTTACCTGATGTATCTACCGGACAGATAAGGAGAATTAGTCGGAAGAAAAAAGATGCGAAAAGAGCAAAAGAAATCAATAGAAATGGAGCAGAAAATTGACATTGATGTTTTAAAAAATACCACAATAAAATATGTAGATTCATTCAATTATTTATTGTTTTGTTTCAACACAATTTCAAGTGATCAAATATAATAATGATTTACTTTCGTCTTTAATCAGCTCTAAAGACATCTACAGATATTTTGAGAGGTTTAATGTTGGTTATTATAAAGTTGATTTGTCGTTGTACAGACATCTGAGGATATTTGAAGAGGGTTAATGTTGGTTGTTAGGACGTTGTTTAGACGTTGTACAGGCATTAGGGGATGTTTAAAGAGGTTTAATGTGGTTGTTAGGACGTTGATTAGACGTTATACAGACATCTGAGGATATTCAATAAGGTTTAATGTGGTTGTTATGACGTTGATCAGACGTTGTACAGACGTTGAACATCTTTATTTAGGTTCATCCTGTTAGTTTGTCTGATGTTGTACCTACGTTGTACAGACGTTGAATGGACGTATTAGTCCGTCCGATCGGTGAAAAAAATGCTCACATAATGAGGAAAGCATCAATTTTTGTATGATGGTACATTTTTGTGTATTGAGCAATATTAGCTATGGACCCACCGTCAAAATTCAATATGGCGGCTTTTTTCAAGATGGCTGCCGTAGCGTTTTAAAATAATTTCCAGTAATATAAAAATCACAGTGGATTTGATGCTGAAAGCTCGAAAATCAACATATTTTAATGACTTGGTGTACTTAGCAAGATTAAGTTTTGATCTATTTTTGAAATACAAAATGGCGGCATTTTCAAAATGGCCGCCTTGAAAAATATGCCTATATTCATTATTGAAAATTGACATGAATATAAGCATTTTATTGATGTATAGTGTCATTTAGAATCTGTCCCAGTTATGATTTTGCTTGGCTTGTCATTTAATACGCAAAGTATTAGCTTTCATAAAAACTGCACTATTTGTTGTCTTGGGTCACACATAAAAGCTGTGATTATTATTCAGTACCTATCTTATTTCTTGGGTCGCAATATTTTGGAATTTGAGATATTATACTGTGGATTGAGAATCATTTAAACATATATCAATCAAATGGCAGGAATGAAGAACAACAAGGGTTACAAGACCTTTGAAATGGTAGAAACTGATTCACTTGGGGAAATCGAGAAACTCACAGCTGAAGGCACTTTAACAGAGGACAGCTCAGAAATGAGAAGTAAACAATTGTACCTAGAATTTTTATCAGATAGAAAATCACATTCTCAAAGAACAGCTTTCGTGTTGTTTATTTTTTAGTTTTCTAGGTTGTGTCATATGTAATATTGTTTGTGTTTTTGTCGTTTTAATTTTTAGTCATGGCGTTGTCAGTTTGTTTTAGATTTATGAGTGTGACTGTCCCTTTGGTATCTTTCGTCCCTCTTCAATATTTATCGCAATATAAAACAGAGCGAAAACCGAATTGATAAAATATGTGTTGGTCTCATTACGATTGAAGCTGAACAGAAAGAGGCAATGAATATTAATAACGAACAGATGTGACAATTATTTCAGAAACTGCAGCTGTCTGAAGACAGGAAAGACCACAAGGCTAGTGGTAATTGCTTGGCGGAATTGATGGTCAGACCTATAATATATTCAATGTTGTGGTGAGACAAACTGACAAGCTGATAACAACTGAGGAAAGAGACACAGTTCAATTTAAAAGTGTATTTGAACAGCAGGGTACCTTCCAACAACTGGTATCTGTTGTAAATGAATTAGTGGACAGTCGAAATAAAGAGTTTCAGATTCCAACAATTGACAAATCATCTAAATCTTAGCCAGTACAATGCAAGTTTGCCAAAAGTACACAAAAAATTCCATGCCTTTGGTCTTTCTCCAATTGTATTTCGCATGAATCATCAATCGCGCCAACTCTGTTTAAGGTGTCTTCACCTTAAGTCAAAATATCTATGTCAGGGTCCTTAGCACTGCACGAGACAATTCAAAATATTCAACGACAATTTCCCTTTAAGAACATACTGTAAACCTCTAGTTCTAATCAAGGATACCAACAAAAGGCGTAAGTGTCTTCTTACGCACATTTACCATCCATTAAGCGCCAAAAATATTTGGTTGAGTGCCACACACCCTTACAGAAACAATTGACTGCAAGTGGATTCTATCAAGTTTCTCAAATGCTGAATGCAGTGCCTACTTACAGTATCATCTCCGTCGAATCAATGGCAAATCCCACATTTATCACTCCAACTATGACAACCTCGTCAAGTCCTTGATTTCTTACAGGCTTCCCATAACAACAAGCTGACTCCACTGACCGATCCAGGAAAGAGCAGAGGAAACCAAAAGAGTGTGGCAACAGCTGTTCTTCAGACTCCTCATTGGACAGAGAATATACCCGATGGCAAGAAAATCTTGGTGCAAGGGACCGGAGTCGAAGCCCACAGCTCTCAACAATGCAAAAACTCAATTGAAGAGGATCCTTGAATTGGGAGGTGTTCAGTTACCAATTTGCACAAACTGCCGGTAGATGACAATGGGAAACAGGAAAAATGTGTGTAGACCCCAGATTGCCAGGCCGATGTTGAATTTGAGTACGCTCGCAAAGTAAACACAGATGATGATTCCAAAGCGATAAAAAAAACATTGGAGCAGCGGTTCAGCAGAAAAGACGATCAAACCAGATTGGAACCGAAGCATTCCACCGAGGATGTAAAGACACAACTTCGGCATGGCATGTAAAAAGTAAGATCACAAAAATACTAAACTCGGAAAGTCCCTTTTCTTGGCAAAATCAAATGACAAAACACATTAAAAAAAGAATGAACAACAACTGTTATATACCTGACTTGGTACAGACATTTTCAAATGTAGAAAATGGTGGATTAATCCTGGTTTCATATCGCTATACCTTTCACTTTGTACGGCAGTAAAATCAAATTCCGTTATATTTACAATGATGCGTGAACTAAACAGATATGAAAAAAAAATTGTCAACATATGGGTACAGCAGTAAACATAATGAAGAGGAACCCAGTAACATTCAACAAAGCGTTAAAACAATCGAAAACCTCAACAGCAAACCAGATGGCGATTAATGAATCAAAAAGTGCCAATTATGACCATCGACAAGTCTACTTTGTTGATGGCGCAGTATTAACTACCGATAAAGGAAATATAAGCAGTCCTTTGAATAACGCAACATGCATTACCTCACACAAAGTGTCACAAAACTAGCTGATGTTATGCTTTGAACTAATCAGCACGACCGTGGATTGGCCGATCAAGATAACCTCGGTTCTTCTGATCTGATAATCATGGAAGATCACCAGTTCAATGGAAGATCGCCTGATCAATATGCACGCGGAAGATTTCCTGAGCAATAAAATCGCAGTAGATCGCAAGATAGATATACAACCAAGCTTAAAGATTATCGATCAGCAACACAACACCTCACTAAGCTAGAGTTCATATAGTCCCTAAAGACAACGGTTAGCATCACCATTGACAAACTTAAGAAATCCCGGTTATTTCAGACAACGGTCACCTTCACCAGGATACAGAGCAAATCAAAGTGCAATCCGACAATGGAATCTTTACAAAGCAAATAGTCAGGCCAGCAGGCCAACGCACGATTCCAAAGTCTTTTGGCCATGAAACATCACCTCATAACAAAATCGAACAGAGGTACACGGCCTCGTCCGATATTGTCATCAGACGAACCATATGGCAGAGCTTAGCAGTACGAGGTACTTTACATGACCAGAATGTGAGCATGGTTGTTGTTACTGCTGCAATGATAACTGCAAAATTAGTTCCTGCAGAAATGGAGATTTTTGAATCGTAACTCTACGTGGTTTGGGTTAACAGCTTGCTATAAGGAAGATTATAAAGAACGACTCTCGACATTGATAGAGTGAACATACAATGGGATGTGTGCAAAGAACCATTAACATACGATGTTATACTTAGGCTAGATATTTTGGACACACTTAGTGCAGTGATAAACCTGATAACTCTTAAAATTACCATCAATAATAAAGTGATAAATGCTGCATTTGTTAACATTGGAAACCAGATTTCAACTCAACAAGTTTGCATAAAACAAACCATCACAATTCCGCCAAACTCAGAAATAACTGTTACAATTAAAACTAATACAAATGCTGACCAGGATTGCATTATAGGACAATGCTCGCTGAATAGTTGCGAATTAGTTAAACATATATAGTTTATAAGATATATTAATTAGTCTAATAAATTAAATAAGATATGTTAAATAGTTTAAAGTTTCCTTTCGAACTTTTTCTTCATTTTGGTTGAGTTGTTGTCTATGGTGTTGAGTTACGAAAAGTACCAGTTCACCTGTTATCTAATATTTTCACATTATACTCCTATATACATTTTAACATGTTTAAAACAATATAAGAAAACTTGCTACTGAAATCTAATAAATTTGTTTGTTGATGAAGAAGTTATTAATAAACGTTAAATAATAGATCCAGATGTTACAATTGCAATATAACAATTCATAATTTGCATAATCAATTTGACAAGACAAAGACTGCTACAAATCAATAATGCATATATTGTCATTATGATTGAAATAATTTTATTTCTGTTTGCATGTGCGTATATGGCAAATTGTAGTTTCTTTTCTTTCATATGTGACTCTTCTGACATTTTAAAAAAATGCGTCGGGGTTAAACATAGATTTTGAGATCTCAACCCTCCCTCTATACCTCTATCCAATGTAGAGAAAACAAACACACAACAATACGCACAACAACACTCAGTTCAAAGAAGTCCGAGTCCTATGTCAAAAAAGGTAACAAAAGAAACTAAACACAATGACAATGATACATAAATTCACGAAGGACTACCAGAAGTTGATGACATGCCAGACACAGACTGCAATTAAAGTGATCGAAATATTGTCTTCATCATATGAATATATGTTATGTATCAAATACAACTTATATCTAAAAATTAAGAATGAACTCAAATGCTTCCATTGAAGTCGGAAAACGTCTAAAATTAAACTCAAATGCTAACATTCTGAAGATTTCAGTAATAAACATGACGTAATGATGCTAGAACCCAATATGTGTGCATTGTATTGTCAGAACTCGCCCATATTTATGTAGCAGAAGTATCTTACTCTCCGATAAAAGCTAGAACATTTTTGTAAAACTGCGAAATGTTTGGGTCAAAAAGCGGTCTTTCCGGGCCTACTCTCATGAAATTCTTTAAATTTGTTTCAAAATGTATACTTAGGTACTTAGGGACAGGACACTTTATTTTAGCCCTCCCCCTTTGTATCAAAATCCCTTTGCCCCATTATTTTCAATTATTTTCGTGTTTAACAGGTGAATATGATCATAACTATACTAGAAATAACTTTTATTTGCTACTTACTATCAATTTAAAGATAACTATCAACAGTGGTCACTAATATATTTTATAGAGAAAAGGTATTTTACTTCGTACATGATCACATATTTTCCTTTTCGAATTCTAGGAGTAATCTTTCTAATTTATCTGGCATTTGATTTCTTTTGGGCTCTAGGGCATGAATCGTTTCCGCAAGTTTTCTGTGTTTTAAGTGGTATACTTTTTGATGGATTTGACAGAACGGATCAGTTTTGGTCGTCGTTGTAATCTGATTCTTAATTGACGGAAGTAATGTATGTGCGACAACTCTTAAGAAGAGTTTGTGACACATCATGGTTGCTTACCTTGCCAATATCATTAAAGCACTTTAATTTGAAAGTATCACAAAATTCTTGATAAAGATATAAAGAGCAAAATACTGTTTACACTTAACTGCGGCCAAGATTAGCGAAAGGTCGTGCGACTTTTTAAATCAAACAAAATTTATTAGATTAACTCGTAAAGGAACAATCGTTTTCATTGGTCAATTCAAACCTTCGACATTACATCTGCGAAAATAGAACACGCGTACTATAAAGATGAATAGACTGATCAGTATTCACGTAGCCGGTCAGGGTCGTTAAAAACTCCCATCGTCGTATTAACGTACATGTTTGTGCTCTTGATTATCCCATGGCAATTCTAGATTTTAAACATGTGCATGTGAAGTTTATTGATTTTATAAATGTGTGCAATAGTGAAATTGTAAGCTTTAAAATCGTAAGAGTTTTAAAATCGAAATATTTAATTGAACTGTTTCCTCGCAATTGGTTCTTGATTAAGGGGAGCTACAATTTTATTTTCATTGTGGGTGGGGTTTGCGGACTTGGAGGAATTATTTGACCTGCCTTTTTTAAGTTGCAATCTTTGTCCTGCCCTTTTTTAGTCTAGCCCGGTCCCGCATTTTTTTATTAGTTTATCCTACTTTCTTTTTTTACATAAATCGTTATCCTGATTTTTTGCCAATTTGCTCATTCCTGCCTTTTCTTTTACTCAATGGACTCGATGAATTAACGTTGTACTTGAAATGAACCAGTACTTAACTACAAAAATAACCAAATAACATCCTAAAGTTTTTATTCGATTTTTATAGTAATGGGTCTGTTTTATAAACTTTCATGTTCACGTTTCATATTTGTTTCCGCAAGTTTAATGTATTCGACTTAGGATAATGTGATTTATTTTCTGACTCAGTTTGCTTGATTTTGAAAAAAAAATCCGAAATTCGAAGTAAATCCAGAATATGTAACCAACTATGCTTTGTTTAGAGAAAAATTGAGAAGGTAAACCATGACACAGTGGAAGGAAATGTACTTTTTAAACTCCAGCGATATATTTCATGAATTTGTAATTCACTGTTTTGCTATTCTCGGTTGAAAAACAAACAAACATTATATATTGTAAACATTTAAATAGTTGCATAGAAAACCACCAGTTTTAAAAAGCATTAAAGATAATGATAAAAGAGGAGTCCCTTCAAACATGTATTTAGTCAATTCGATTATAAGTTTATCTTTCATGTATGATTTTGTATTTCATTTTAAATGCGCATGCATACAACATGTCACTTGTTATGCAAAGCTCTAGTCTTATGGTATGAAATTAAAAGATAAATTCTCATCCAATTAAAATCGAAACAGTACATTTACATTGTTCTTTATAAACTACGATATTTCTCACAAGTATTTATTTGTTTTTTAGTTCCACACATGCAAAAGAAAATTTCTTCGCCGATGTAACATTTCAATCCTTTTAACAACAACAACATGCCTTCACAGAATTATTTGAATTTCGTGGTGATCAAGATAGTACATTGTGAAATGGTACGATTAATGTTGTTTTGTTTCTATCTTTTGGGGAAAATTTGTTCCGTTTCCAGCACGTTATTTCTGAAGGAAACGCTGATCTTCTATGTGATCCTTCTGAGTGTTCGTTTTATGGCATGAAAACAATAAAAGAAGGACTTGCGACCCATCATAAATGATTAATTTTGTAATGAATCAGTATAATGAGATCCTTAATATAAGTAACTAAGACTTTGTCAGGATAATAACCAACGGTAAGTATGAAAGAACTAAAAAGGAAGTTCATTATTCATCCTTATTAAAGCAGCACATGTATTTTATTTTATCCTTATATTTTCATTCATAATACGGTACAAGATAATTGTGTTGCTGCAGTATAATATTTTGATCCCACTATTTGAAATTCGCAAAAACATTTATTTAATTCTCTTGACCAAAGATTTGTAAACAGTTACTATACAAATTATTGTATTTACGTTCGTAGTAACATAGTACAGTCAACTGTGTCATTTCACGTGCACATTACGGTTGTTGTTGTTTTTTAATCTTTAGGCCAATGAAATAAGACGTTACAAGTTATTTGTTTGTGATTCGCCAGAATGTTATCAAACGCTAAACTTGACTGCAGATGAGTGTAATAAATTAAAGAAAGTTTTCAGTTTCTGTAAAGTATTCTCTTTATCTATACCATGTATACCAGGCAACACTAGTTGTATTGATGTTTAAACATGTTAGAAAATGATTGCAAGTTATGTAAACCGTATTCCTATCAACAAAATATCATATACATATACATTGATTCGTTTATGATATTCTCGTTATCATGTTTTTCATTTTGCCAATGTGCTTTGTCTATATGCCATTGGATGTTACTTCGAAAACGTCTTTTATTTTCGTTTAGTGTTTTATCTGGATGATTTTGTTTTTGTTTCTTCGTTACATATATGACGTACCTTTGTACTAATACATCAGGTCATTGTGTTATTGTACTGTGGTAGGTTTGTGTATTCTTATCTTTAG
Source organism: Mytilus galloprovincialis (assembly GCA_037788925.1). Lineage (NCBI taxonomy): Eukaryota > Metazoa > Mollusca > Bivalvia > Mytilida > Mytilidae > Mytilus > Mytilus galloprovincialis. The sequence goes on from CM075339.1 coordinate 84,391,958, forward strand.
TTGTTTTCTGATAATCTTGATCTTTTGTTATTTTGTGTTTCTTTGTTACATTTTTGTATGTTTTGTTTGTGATGGGGTAGTAGCACAATGTTAAACTGCTGTATTTTTGACATTGTTAGCTGTTCGTCCCGTTGTTTTGTTTGCGCATTGTTGTCAATGTGGTGGAATTGGGTGCGACTGTCATACAAGTGAGCGGTTTAGCTAACTATAAAACCAGGTTTAATCCACTATGTTCTTCGCAAGAAACTGTCTGTACAAAGTAAGGAATATGATAGTTTTTATCCGTCTGTTGATGTGTTTGAGCTTTTGATTTTTCCATTTGATTATGGACTTTCCCTTTTTTAATTTTCCTCGGAGTTAAGTATTTTTCTGCTATTACTTTTTGATTTTGGAGTATTACAAAATAAGTTATTAAAATATCAAGGCAAAATGACATATTGATAAATAAAAGAAAATTACAGTTTAGTTACTAAAGCCTACCAGGAAAACATATTTGTGTTGACGTTTAATGAAATTGAGAATAGAAACGGGAAATGTGCCAAAGAGACAACAACCCGACTAAAGAGCAACTAACAGCCGAAGGTTACCATGGATCTTCAATGCAGCAAGAAAATCCGGAGACGTGTTTCAGCTGGCAACTAATAAAATATCATAATAGTATATTGCAGCGAGGCAGGAGTGACTAACTCAACAGAAAACAAAAAATGTATTATTTAAATTCCAACCACTTGGAAACGTATAAAGTCAAGGTTATTTCGTACAAGTCTGAAGACTGAACATCTATGACTAAACTATAGGTCGTTCTCCTGCTTTGATAACAATCCGGTTAATCAGATTATACTTGCGTATCATGGTAAAAAGAAGACCAAACAAGTTTTGAAGTTTCCATTCTTATTAACGTTTATATACTATTTCTCCTGAACTCCTCAACAAATATGCAGTTCACAATACAATATAAGTTTACAGTAATTACATAATAATAAAATTTCTAGCACCTCTCTTTACATCTCTAAACCAGTCTCAGAGCTCCCAAATTAAAATGTAGGAATTCTTATCTTTTGAAAATATGTCAATTCAAAATAAGGTACACCAAATGCATTATTAAATGTGTAGAAATTCATGGAAAAATAGGAGGCTGTGATCTAGTCCCATATGATACTGTTTGAAGTACTATATAAAAATATATACTGCTATATATGTGAACTTTTACATGTTTGAGTCTTGCTGTATAAATTACTTGTTTAACTAACATTTCTATAAATATAAAAGTTTAATCATTTCAGCAGAAGTTAATCAGAAACCTTTTCTGATTTAGATAAATATGTTTAGAAAACTGATTCCTTATCAGATCAAAATATGTTTAAATAACTATCAAGCCCTCCCTGATATAGATACAAAACTTTTGTTTAAAGAAATACTGTTAAGCCCTCCCTTATACGATATTTCATAAAATCAAGGTAACTGCCAGTTCCTTCTTGAAACAGTACCTATTTTTAGATCCTTTCTAAGTGTTATCGAATTTAAAGATTTTTTGTATAAACCTTTCGAAAACCATAATCCCTAATTACAAATATTGCCTTTGTATTCCTATTTAAAGGAGTGTGTTAAAATTACAAACATCAAATGAATAACTATTTAACAGATTAACTTCAAAATAAATGCGAACTATTATAACTTAAGCATTGCCTGCAAAATCTGTTAAATTAACTAAAAAGGTTTGAAAGTAGTTGCCACTGATTCTTAAATTTAACTTAACATGACTGAAGGGAACAAAAGATAAAAATCTTAAGAGCCCGGCTCATAACAGTCCGCTAAAATAAGTTTTAACCTTAAAAAACAAAACAAAACATTGTTTTACCTTTTAATATAAATTTCTTAAGGTAGATTCGGATTTAAAACAAAATTAATTTGAATCAAAAATCTGCCTTTTAACAAGCTACATTTTAAGAAAGAATAATGTTTTTCGCGTTTTTTACGTCACTGTTGACTTTTGTTGGAAGTTGGATTGTTGAATGTTGGTACGTATGAAATTCCCGCGGAAGTTAGATTTAAAGAAAATAATTATTTAAAAAGATATTTCGTAAATTCAAATGAAATATTTTTCTTATCCTATTTTGATATACGAGCTTCTACTGCGTTATTTAATTTAATTCTAACAACTGCGCCACCGGAAGTAACGGCTTGTCTGTGAGAACATAACATGTGTGTGTTAATGGCTGACAAAAATACAGAATTCGCCGCTAAAACAACTTGACAGCTTATAAAAACAATGTGAAAACTGTATAAACAACTGATTGATATACGAAATGCCGGTGAGTACAACTGTGAAAGCGTTAAATTAAAAATCGAACTAATAATCATCAACGATCAGCTTGACAAGTTATATCTACTGCGCATGAGCAGGTATTTACACATTCATTCATAAAGATCAACACTCAGAACAGGTGGTCGTAATTTACATTTCATAGTCTACATTGAAAAACTTCATATAACAACGATTCAATCAAAAGGACTGATATCCGAAATCACATTTCTTCATACTTCAATCACAGTTTATTTAAAACGTTCATAAAGATATCGTTTTTCTAACAGCAACACCATGTGGATTGACATCAGCACATGTTTAAAAATGAAAATTAATTTTGGAACGAGGCACTGGCAGCAGACGACCCTTAAACCTTATATAACAACACGAAGAAGGACAACAGTGTCAATAATTTCAAATAAATTAACATGGAAGTTATGTTAAACAAGAGTTTTTGATATAATACAGATATTGGGAAGTATGTGATGCCAATTTATTTTTGTTAATAACAGTTTCAAAGATTTAAACTGTGAAAGGTAAAACTTTATGTGCCATAAATCATTCAAAATGAGAATATGACAGTGATGAAATTTTCTAATCAATAATAAAATTGAATAAAATTTGTTCTATTTCTGTTATGTCACTGTTTGTGTTCTAAAATGAACAAATACAAAAAGTATGAAAATACTTAAAGCTACTTGTCTAAACGACACATTTTAGATGGTGAATTTTCAAATAAATAACATCATAAATCTAGGCACAATTCAAAATATACAATTCAAACACTGCATGTACAGATGGGTGCGGTCCTAACCTTGACAAAAGTTAACTTCGAGTTAACTTGTTGACTGCTTTTTAAGTTAACTTGAGAATTTTTAAGCAATCAAGCAAGTTAACTTCGTCCTTGGTGGACCAGACCTGCGGTCTGCTTTTTTAGGACTGCTGCAGACCTATTAACAGGTGTGCTCCAGATCAGACCTGTGGACAAGTCTGCTTTTAACCTGTCCTGAGGACAGGTCTGCTTTACACCAGACCTGTTGACTGGTCTGCTCCTGACCAGACTTGAGGACAGGTCTGCTTTTGACCAGACTTGTGGACAAGTCTGCTATTGACCAGACCTGAGGACAGGTCTGCTTATGACAGTATATCGTTATAAGAGTTTTTATATCAGGCTTGAACTTTTTTTTATTAGAAGGCGGATAGAAAGGTTGTCCATCGCTTCGGAGCAATATTTACGGGATATCATCAACATTGTCAACGTTGCTTCGTTCCCCGTTTTTTACCTGTCCCTTCCTTAATTTTACTTTATGCATAAATTTGTGCATGCATGGATATTTCATTGTTATTCAACTTGTTTGCATTGGATTAACTATTCTAAGAGAAATTGTACAGTGTCCGTTAGCATACGGTGTGGTAAAACTATCAACAATCTAGTCAAATTCGTGTGATTGGTCAAGAGATTTGTCTTTGCCGATTTATTGAGATATGGGACGTTCCAGAATTATACTTAATGCGCACTTAAATGAAATAGTTGCCACTTGAGGTTTAACTATAATCAAAATCAATCAACCGACATAATAAAAAAACAGTATACTATTCCCAGAAGAAAACCTTTTTTTATTAGATATTTGTAACTAGGGTAGTATTTACAAATGAATACACCTTAATGTTGCTATTTTTCCGACCTTGCTAAATACCACACAGGTTCCCGTTAAATGGATGTCATCAAACAAAATATCTGACGTCACAATGGAAAAGTGATTGTTGTATGGGTCAAAAGTTCAATCGGCTGGGTCAGCCGGGATTAGCTATAAGTTGTATTCAGACATGTCAGTGTTGGTACTTTGATGATGCGGCATAATAGTTTGGTTTTACACACCATCATGAACTACTATATATGTAGTGACTGTTATTTTGAATAAAGAGATGAAATGCTGACACTCTCATTTTATGCATAATTGTTTTTGCATTTGTATAGTTTCCGAATATAATGGATTACATGTACATTTATGATCCTAATAAAAACTTCTGATATTAAAAACATTTACAATTTAAAGTTCACATATCATGCATATGGTCAGTTTTGGTCGATGCGGTCGAATAATTTTGTTGTTAAGTCAGCATAAGGTATCAAAACTACTGAAATTTTGTTAAGTATCAGTATTTTGAATAAAAGGAGGACATGCTGGTATCCTAAATTTATGCGAACAAAACTGTGTTGTTATTATATTGCAATATTGCTGTCGATTACAATTATACATTGAATCCCAACATTAAAAATATGGCTGATTAACTATGCAGGTATATATATTTACAATTTAAAGTTCACATATGGTCAGTTTTGGTCAATGCAGTCAAATAATTTTGTTGTACAAGTCAGCTTGAGGTACATGTAATTGCAATTGAAGTTACAATATTTTCCAATATGAGAAGAATATTTGCATTTTACAATGTTTAAGGAAACGCGTACAAACATTTAGTATCGTTTCCTTAAAGTAAACATATTTAATGAGAAACAACCAATCCTAATGAACAAATAGGAATGAAATCATATGGCGGTTAATGATTTTTATCAAAATAAAGCAATAACTGCATACTTATTCCTAAAAAAAATGTAAGTTTTAACACCTTGATTTTTATTATGTCTAAATTCTAATTTAAAGACTTATCTATCATTTTTATTAAAAAGAAGATTAAGTTTGTTAATTCTAAACAATGCGAACAAAATTTCAGTATGATTTCTTTGACATTATTTTAATTTCATGAAAAAACAACATATTCTAAACTATAAAAATCCCATGCGGACACATCACCATTTTCGTAGGAAGAAGTGTAAATTAACAGAGGCATATGCTATGTCTTTGATGTTAACAATATTTAATATATAACTATTAACCAACACAAACAATTTAACGCTCTAAGCATCTTATTCTGTTATATTTTTTTTTTATAGCAACTAATTTTATTACAAATTAACGTGTAAATTAAGGTGTCTTCGTAAAGGTCCGCGTTCATCGATAGTAAACACTGTCGAGTTTACATAAGAATTTTAAAAATAAACTTTGTACGTATCCGTCCGATCCGTGCAAGAATTTAATTTACTGATTGATCGCTGACCGTTGTCACGGTTATTCTCAAATATGTTTTTTGACTTATCTGACAGATCCTATGGGTCACCGATCACCGATCACTCATTGATCAGTCAAATTCACGTCAAACAGTAACGCCTAAGGTTGCAAGTACTGTAAGCTGTATTTGTCAAACATTTTAGGAGTTTTGATCCTGAAGGCTCTTCAACTTCGTACTTTACTTGACCTTTTTAACATTATTTAATTCGAGCGTCTCTGATGAGTCTTTTATAAACGAGTCGCGCGTCTGGCCTAAGTATTTCATTCCTAGTATCTTTAATGAGTTTATTTACAATACTTTGATTTTGCAAAATACCACTCATATGCTACTTAATATAAAGAACGATACATAGCTGGATCATCAAAATGTTCGACTTAACATCTTTCTAAAGTTTTGATTTCGTTTCTTTCTACAGTTAAAGATGGGCTTCAAAAATATTGTGATTAGATATATTCTACCAGTGGTGTTAACCAAGTGTTGATTCGCAAAAATTCGAAAGACCTACTGCTTAATTTTCGATCACAATCATTACAATTTTTCAGCGGCATAAAGAATTTTGATTTTTCTATCCTTTACACTACTATTCCCCATGCTCAGTTGAAATATTGACTTCATCATCTCATTAAACAGAGCTTTTTCTATAAAAATGGTCATCGTAGATACATACTTTTTGTTTTGGGTTGCAATAATCCACATTTTGTGAAGAACCACACTGAATCTAACAGAAAATATACATAAGATGCCTTTATCAAAATGCTGGACTTTTTTTATCGACAATATATTTGTTGAGTTTGGAGGATTTATATTACAACATACAGTCGGTATTCGAATAGGTACTAATTTTGCACCCTTACTGGCCAATTTGGTATTGTTCTCGTATGAAGCAAATTCATTCAGAACCTTTGTATAACAAAAAGAAAACAACCTTACGAAATTATTTAATTTTACATTCCGATGTCCTATCATTCAGTAACCCATATTTCAGCCAATACTAACATCTCATATATCGAAGTGAGCTTGAAATTAAAGATACCACTGATACTAGAAGGACAGCCGCGATATTCACATAGATAAACGACTTCACATAAAAATCTATGATAAACGGGACGATTTAAACTTCCCAATTATCAATTTCCCATTTCTCAGCAGTAACATACCCTCTGGTATGGTGTTCACATATCTCAATTTATACGTTGTTCTCGTGCATGTTCACACTTTACGGATTTCATATACAGGAGTGTGCTCCTAAATCAAAAAATGCTGCATTGAAACTATGAGGAGGCAAGATCTAAAATGACACACCGTACATTTTTTGAAGACACTATCACGAATGGGTTGATCCATACGATGTGTCTGTGTCCTAACTAACTAAGGATATGTTTACCACATGTTAGATTGTGGTTTGTCATTACGCTGTCTGATCTTTTAATAACATAACGTGACTTATACCCCATTTTTACTGTTTTGCTGAGTGTGAAATCGCATTGTTCTAATAAGTGTCACGGTATTTTTCTATCCCAAATTCATGTATTTAGTTTTGATATTATATATTTTATTCTCATCGGAATTTGTCAATGTCTTAACGTTTGTAGTAATGAATCTTATTTTTGTTCTCTGTTGTATTGTGTGTTATGGTAAAGATAATTAATCATCAAGTTCATTTATTAGATTTCAGTTTGGATTAACGACATTTATACGATATACTTGGTTTACAGTTTGATTCAGAAGAACACCGACATAGCTAGATAAAACAATTAATTATCCAATTACTACCACAATTTGATATAAATCAGTATAATTGTAATTTTCAATGTTATAAATAAAAGTTATATCAGCCTTACAAATCTAACCTTGAATTCAATCCTAATTCCATCTGATATTTGGGAAATCCTTTTAAGAATTCAAATGTGGCGTCACTGTGTGCGTTTGATGGCTTTGGCTAACTCGGCTGTGTATTTTCATGTGCTGGTTTAGATTGTCTTATGTAATGTATCCGTTTTTATTCTGTAGCTAGTCACCACCTCGGTTTGATCATGTGTATCTATAATATAGTCATTTAAAAAAAAACTGTTTTCAAAAGTTTGAACTATAATGTTGTCATGTAATGCTGTCATGTAATGTTGTCATGTTAATGTCATATTTAACATTGCCATAAAAGCGAGAGTTTTGGCATGCCACAAACTAGATTCAATCCACCATTTTTCCCCTTAAAATGTCCTGTATCAAGTCAGGTAAATAGATAATGTTTTATTATAGTTCGTTTCTGTGTACGTTACATTTTAATGTTTTGTTTATGTTGTGTCGTAGTTCTCCCCTTTTATTTGCTGCGTTTCCCTCAGTTTTAGTTTGTAACCCGGATTTGTTTTTTTCGCAACTGTTTTATAAATTTCGTAGAGCGGTGTCCTACTGTTGCCTTTATTTATCTACCGAAGACAGAGACTACCTCGTTATCCTTACTGAACAGTTTCACAGAAGAGTTGATGTCAGTTATCAACTAAATTCTAAAAACAGGGTGTAGGTTATATCGGGTAACAGATTTATTGTACTGTAACACTTAAAGAGACATATAGTATTACAATAGAAAACATCATGTTATATGCTGTATTTGCAAAATACTTGCCGAATGTTAATTCCTTAACTTCGTACTTTTCCTGGCCTATTTAACTGATTTTATTCTATCGTCACCGATAAGTCTTTTATAGACGAAAGGTGCGTTTGGCATACAACATTTTAAACCTGGTATTTATGATGAGCTCTTTGATATTAGAATTATGCCTTGAACGGAACCTTTAATCAAATGCCAGTAATGTAAATCACAATCAAAAGGCCTCCACGTCTTATTTCGACCCGTTGTTTAACAGATCAGATTCTAAGCTTTCGTCATAGCATCGAAACTTTATGATTAACACAAGAACAGTTTTGGCAGTTTTTCACTACAACAATTTTGGCACATTTCTTCCCTTAAATCGACCTTATATGTTCATCCAAAAAACAGACTACCCTTCAACTTATTTTGGTAGTTCTATTTCAGAAGTGTTCTGCAGTAGAACTGTCTTGAAACTGGAACAAAATGGTCAGTTTTATGACGTATTATTCTGACAGTATCCACGTTAATATTTTTCATAACTCTGGTTGAATAGAAATCGCCGTCACAATATACACTGATTTTCTGAACATAAAAAAAACAAATAGAAATAATCAGATCCAGAAATATGTCAAGTACCGTTAAAGTCTGAACTTTTGAAAATATATCTTGTTCATAATAACATTCAATTGTAGAACATAGAGTTGAAATGGATAAAGACTCTATAAACATAAACATGATAAATGTATATACAATTAATAATGTTTCGGTTGGTTCATGTTCAGGTAACCGTAACAGATATTTAATAAGTGCGTACGGTTTATGAATAGTAATAACTAGGAATCAAGTTATGCAAGAGAAGACTAAACGAGTGTTCAGGGATGGAATGTGAAGTTATTGCATGATATACACAATTAAATATACTGTAACATTACTTTTGTATAAATGCACTGATCAGTGCAAGTGTTTTTTCTTTAAATTATTTTCAATAAAATATGTGTTTACATAACAGAATGTAATATTGATTGCTCATAATATAAAAACCATTCATCATTGTCGACTTGGTATGCATTAAAGCCATAAGCTGATGCTTAGGATTCATTATGACTAGAAAATACATTCATTTATTTTTTTTATGTTCTCTATTATACTTGTATTCTCCATAGTCGTATTTAATAATAGTAAAACTATTTCAACAAAAATAAAATAAAAATACATTTTTTGGAAATGTTATATCCTTGTTTTGCCTGTGGGTTTGTGTTTATTTGGTAATAATTCTACGGACAAAATTATCATATAAGAATATCTTAAGGCAGATATTATACATTAGACTTTTTTTAAACAACAGATTTATTGAAAAAAAGATTCAAATCACACTGTGCAAAATCATTTAAATGAATGCGTCTGACCTATAATAATACACAAACATTTGATTTATACTCACACAAAATCAAAACACTGTATTGACGACAACATACAAATAATATTTGAAGGAGTGCAGTTTTGCTAATGCCTCTAAATAAAAAAAAAACACTACTACTATCACTGACTATCATCATCATCAGCTTATCTAATTGAAGGCGTTTTTACACCATGTTCCTCTCTGAGTGCGGATACTTCTTTTTTGTATTTATCTTTTATTTCTTTGAATTTCTCTTTGTATTTCAATACCTTTTCTGCCTCTTTTAAATGATCATTTCCTTCTTCATCTTTCCAAAACTCAGTTTTCTTTGTAATTTTGACGGCTCCAGAATGTGTCACTACAACATTACGACTGCTTGGTATCTCATGTCCTTGGCAAATGGTTTTGTGTTTTGAATCTGTATCAAGATAAAGTATGGTCAAGTAAACTCGCTTAGAACTATTAGGATGAAACTTTTGAAACTCGCCGCTTGGAATTTTGAGAAGACCCTTTTCCGGCTTTTCACCAATATCGCCAGTAGAAAAGCTAAAGGCCATACCATATAGTTCAATTGTATATTTACTGCTGTTAACTTTAGATGTGTCACCATCACATACTACATATATATCATATAATGTGGCATTTGCGATTGTTGTACTACCATCACTTGGTGTAATAACCTGAGTAACCTTCTTAAACGCACCATTTCTGAAAAACATTATGAACAACAATGCATCGACAACAAAACAATGTATATTTTAAACCTGTGTTTTTATCGTGGCTATTGCTGTTATTGTATGATCTGATAAAATCGTACCCTATTATATTCAAATATTTTAATTAATTAAAAATCGTTGTATTTTATTTATTTTACTTTTGAAATTCTTCGTTTTCCCAAACTAACAAATATATTCATTAAATCAAATCAACCTTTATTTACGATAACCGGTACATTTAAGAATCATTATTGCTTTCATTGCAATTTACTAAATTAAGGTTGATATGCATAATGCATTTCTTTAGTCGCTGTCTAAACATATGATTTCACAATACACAATACACAAACTACAATAGAAATAAATGCTTGTGTATCAAACAATTCAATTAAATAAAAATGTTAATATGCAAATTTCCTCATAAATCATTTAGAGTTAGCTTCATATACTTCACGGAAGAAATGAGAAAGGGTTGTTTTTAATTCAGTTTGATTTTTTTAGCATTGTTATAATGATCATTCCTTCAATTTTTACGGTAAGTAATCAAACTTGTGTAAATGTTAGTCAAATAAAAAAAAACAACCATTCACACCCTCTAAATGAAAATATCTTTAACTGAAACTGCATTAAATCGAAACCTATATATTATTAATGACAGGAAAAGGAAGACATCTTTCTAAAAGGATGCAGAAAAAAATATATAGTTGCTGTATTCTTTAAATTGAAAGATATTTAACAAGCAAACCAACACAATGCCTTCGAGCTTCAGTCTAAGAAATTGGTGCACATTTTCTTTATATATAAATATAACATGCACTACAGTGACTTGGAGACCTGAATACAAATTCTAAGGAATTTTCTGACATTTAACATGTCTCAGCTTATTTCAAATAACCTACTTTTAAAAAAAAGCCACTTGAGAAGTACTATTTACCTTTTTTGAAAAAACTACTTATGCATTTTCATCTGTTCTGAATACAACTCAACATGAGCAGAAAGAAGTGTTATAATTTATTGTTTTCAGTAAAAAATCGTGCATGACTCGATACGCACATGCATGTAAAGCGTACATTTTAAAATGTGTTAAACATATTATATGTATGGCCATATCTGTTAAGATAACACCATTAACCAAGTTACGGTATTTAAGAGTTCGAAAAACCGTTTTGAGTTTTGATCTCACGTGCACGAAATCACATATATTGCCGTATATTGTATCAACAAGTGGCGATAACACATCCCTGTCTTTGACCTCTTGTGAGTGACTGCAAACCAGAAAAGCTTTTGCGTAAGGACATTATTACCTATCCTGACATTGAAACAAAAAAAAAGTCATTTGATACCTCCCAGTCCTTTTTTATGATTAGACAGTTGTTTGACTTAAGAATCTATTGAGTATCAGTGGAAATACACGTATGCACACAGACTGAATATACCAACGAAGCCATTATATGCAGTGTTTCATACATATTTTTACCTTTTGTACACATTTCTTATTCATTGTTATTATCAGTGTACAATTTAAGCTTTTTATATTGTTACTTGTTCTTTTATCAACAAGGCAGTCTCTATAGACTTAGAATCCGTCTATTCTATAACTATTTTGTGTTTTAAAAAAATCTTAAATTCCCCAAAATATAAAAAAAAGTATCATAAAACTTATTGTGGTGAATATATATATTGTTGTTGTTGTAACGTATATACTATAAAGATTGATCATGCATATAATGCCAAACAAGGTTAAGACAACTTGGTTTGTGTAGTCAGAGACTCTATTGAAACCATTTATTCAAGTTGATAAAATCCGCATTGATCAAGCATTCTAAATTACGCAAACCTTTATAAACTTTAAATACTTTATAAATTCGTCGCATAGCGTAATCCAGTATATTACGTGATTTAGTTTCCTATTATTTGTATTTGTTTCGTGTATTTAAATGTCCGTTTTGTCGTACATAGTTTTTTACATTGGCGTTGTAATTTTTTTTCCGACTTAATAATTTTAAATGTCCTTGGTATATTTTGCGTCTTATGGAATGTGTTTAGGTATTTTGATAAGAGTGTTACTTTGGACAATAGTTGATTATTACCGTTAGATATGTTCTTTGTCATATTTTATCTCAGAAACATTGGAATCAGCAATGACAACGTTTTTATATCACATGGGTCAAATTTAAAAATCAAAGTCAGATTTAAACATGCTTAACCCCTCCACATTCTGAATGTATATGCCTGTCCTAAGTCAGGAGCCTGTAATTCAGTGGTATTCCTTGTTTATGTGTTAAATATTTGTTTTTCCTTCATTTTTGTACATTAATAAGGCGGTGAGATTACTCGTTTAAATTGTTTTACATTGTCGTTTCGGAGCCTTTTATAGCTTACTATGCAATTTGGGTTTTGCTCATTGTTGAAGGCTGTAGGGTAACTTATAGTTGTTAATTTCTGTGCCATTTTGGTCTCTTGTGGAAAGTTGTCTCATTGACAATAATCTTCTTTTTTTTATAATATTTGTTACAGTCCTTTCGAATCTTGCAGAAGTATACTTATATTGGTTAATATAAGTTCTCCAGTACCAAAGATATGCTAGACACGAATAGACCCGATTTTACCATTTCATGGTCATTGTCAAGATAGGAGTGACATGCAATGAAAACCGAGGTATCGGATGATTAATCAGATATCACATATCAAGAATTGGTAACCTGATATATCGGTTGTGGATTCTTAATCACAAATTGATCACATTTTTGTCTTTTTATGGTCGCAGTAAATTTTCTTCGACTTACTACACAATACGAAAATAAAACTAAAGCATATGTATGCCTTCCTATACTTATATAGAAAAGGTGATGAGGTATGATTGTTAATTTTGTTTTATGAAAGATCGAATAAAAACATTTTATAGTAATTAAATCACATTACAACATGTAGCATACGGTGTTTTTATATCACAACTTGTTCGTTACGCCCTTGCGTTTAGTGGGATCATTGTTTTTAACGAACGTAATCAATGAATCACTGGTAAATTATTAAGTCAGGAATATTGTAACCATATATTACTGAAAACGTTTACTAAACTCTTCCATCGATATAATGATTTGATTAAAACGGTATATGACATCTTACATTTGTTATTGTACTATGTGATCCGTGTAAACACATCGAACGTTAACACAACCTTAACAGTAAGGTTTATCTAAGCAATGTTGTAATAAAATCTTTGAATACAGTTTACCTTTACTAAAATATCCATTTTTCAACAGCAAATTCAAACATAACTAAATTTGCTTTCTTTTCAAACGGGATAAATCTATACACATTCACGTTCATTTTTTTCATATAGAACTTAACTCATACTATCTGTACTTTAATCTTTGGCATTAGACTAGTTATGTTTGCATTGACTTCCATGCTTTTAAAATACGTAACTCCTGTAATATGTTTTAGATGATTTTAGTCTCTGATGCATGCTCTTTGTTATCATTAATAGTTTTGGCTTATAATGTAGTTCAGGGGTACAAAATGAAGTATAGGTCACGAGTCGTTCAAAATTGACAAAATTGCTTAGATTGTTCATGAAAAAAATACAGTTTTGTGTTTAAAAAGAAATCTATGAAACATTATTTTGAAATCAAATATGAGGAGATAGGTTTTATAATATATTTTTAGAAAATAAAAAGAAAAAATGCTGTCACCGATCTTGTTTTCTGGCTACAAGTAAATAATGAAAATTCTCCTGTATGTTCAGTATAAATTTTGTACTAAAAGAGTTATCTCCCTTCAAATGAAAGCAACAACATTTAGAATTTGTTAAAACATTTTCGATAATGCAATGAATAACTAAGTTTTCTTTATATAGACAAACAGTGTAACCAATAATAAAATTAACGGTACTAATTTCTTTGCACCAGATGCGCATTTCGACAATACATGTCTCTTCAGTGATGCTCGTGGCCAAAATATTTGAAATCCAAAGCTTATATAAAAGATGAAGAGCTATAATCCAAAAGGTCCAAAAAGCATAGTCAAATCCGTGAAAGGAATCAGAGCTTTGCATGAGGGAGATACATTCCTTAATTTATAATAATTTCTATCATTTTTGTAACAGCAAATTTCAACAACACAATAAATCTGTATTTTCATGCCAGTACCGAAGTACTGGCTACTAGGCTGGTTATACCCTCGGGGACTAATAGTCCACCAGCAGAGGCATCGACCCAGTGGTAGTAATACAATTAACGGTACTAATTTCCTTGCACCAGATGAGCAATAAAGTGCAAATCTGTTTCATAATTTGCAGATTTGATTAAAAAAAAAAGATCGATTATTAATTGTGATTGTACAATTCTAGATGACGGTACCCTTGAACTACCTTAAATAGGTTCTCGAAACTTTAAGTACTCTCAAATCGTAAGTTAGTTCTACTGTGGATTCAGTATTATTCGTTGGATACCAATTTTCGTGGATTTCGTGGGTACAAGTGAACCACGAATTTAAATGTTCAACGAACTGCAAAATTTCTGTTGGTTTGAATGTAGACTTTGGCAGTACCCCGAAATCAAATATCCACGAAAAGACAGGTAGGCCTCAATCCACGAAATTTGATACCCACGAAAATAAATGAATCCACAGTAATTTGACCTGTTGATAAGATTTGTAATGTTTTTTTTTTGTTGTCATTTAATGTTTACTTATTTTAAGAAGTAAAGGAGTATAAATTTAAAATGATAGAAGGTTGTGAAAACATTACACATTTTGTATTGATTATAGAGGTAATAAAATCATTAGAAGCTAACCTAAATGATAAAATTGCAAAATAAAATACGAGAATATAGCTTTTGGAAAATGATTTGAAAATCTCAAAAGAAAATATATTGTCCTCGAACTTTTTCCGGCTAAAAAACAAAATAGTAGAATTCCATGTAATTTCTTTCCGAAAATGCACTATTTCAGATTAACCTCCCCTTAAAATGCCAATTTAAAAACATTCAAAATCAAGCAAAATAAATCTTAACTTGTAAATATACTAATATGTATGAGTCATAATTTTATACATTTGTTCTTCTAAAGTAAATTCACATTAGTTGTTTGCAACTTTGCATCAAATTTTGTCAACTTGATTGACAATCTGGACCTTAGGATCTCTGTTTATTACTATCCAAGATAACAAAATACACTCATACAACCTTAAAGTTATATCTCGTCTCTCTATTTTTTTATATATAGATAGATACCAGCTTTGATATGTGTTTGGTATGACAATATATTTTCAGTTCCTGTTCTCGTACTGTGCACATCAAAATTTATTTAATCGGAACAAATATTTCCGTTCTCTTTTACCGTACAAAATTATTTTACCTGTTTACATAATTCTATTTGGCGGCATCTTTGCAAGGTTTAAATAGTTATATGGCGGCATTTTGAACTATTGTTGACTTTCCGAAATTGCCTATTATCTTAACGTTATCTTATTGATTTTGTATATACATTGTGACAAACATCAAATGTATTCGTTCAGTATATATTCATTGTTAGTGTAAACATGTCTGTTGGTTGAGTTTAGCCATTTCAATTTATTTGTTGGGCCCTTTTTAGCATACTGCTTCATGTGAGCTAATGCTCCGTGTTAAAGACTGTATTTTAACCTATATAGGTTTACTTTTACAAATTGTGACTTGGATGGCGAGTTGTCTCTTTGACATTCATACCACATCTTTTTATATCTATTCGTATGTTAGTAAACAATTGAAAGTCTTTCCGCATCAAAAATTTTTTGATAAGAAGATAGTTTTTGTCATACTGATGCGATAAATAATGGTTTAATTATAATTTTGAGTGAAATAAGAGAGATAATGTGCTACTTCCGGTGAAATAAATGCCACTTCTGGTCTAACATGATAGCTTCTTTTACACTAATTCCAAAAATAGAAAGTTTCTATATACTTTTGTATGTAGAATGGGAGATAATTGGCCACTTCCGGTTTGTTGGAAGTCATTTTTAGTCTTCAGTGATCAGTTTGTGTATATAAGTGACAAAATATATGGATTGTGAGTACTTCTATATGAAAATATTGCAAAAAAGGCTACTTCCGGTTTTCTCAAGGTCAGTTCCGGTAGTCATTTTTCAAGGTAATATATCAGCTAACTTTTGTACAAGGTCAAATGGCTTTACAATGAACTTAGTTGAAGTTATATTCAAATTACCTCATATCAAGACATTTCAGGGGCACTAACTCCTATAAGATGACATTAAATTGTATCAGACCTAATGTAGCATATCTTTATTACAATAAATCAAACATTTTGCACTTGTTCTTTTATATGTATCTTTCAAAGTGTCGGAGAAAATGCAAATACAAGCAAAAGTCACAATTGAGAACTTGACCTTGACCTTTGACCTTGACCTCATTTTCTAAGTTAGGATCTAGAGGCCTCAAATAAAAATATCCCAGGCTTATATGGTTAACAGTTGATGAGTTGAAAACACATACCGACAAATTTATTGTGTAAGGGTAGATAACTCCGATAAAATGTAATCGAATCGCTTCGATCCAAATAAGCTAAAAATTCCTCAGGATGTAACGAACAATTTGTAAAAGGAATTTTGTCGCTATCTTTTTCTCAGAAAAGTTGAAAGACCTAATAATAATAATCAGAAGAGATACAATAAGTCTTTCTACAGAAGATTGGAAAGACTTAATTATATCTACTTCTGCCTAATAAACTAATCTTAGTCTTCAATATTATAATAGCACAAGTGAAGCCTTCAATAACTATACTCAAGTCTTCATTGAGCATACACAAGTATAAATGTTATTCATTGAAAATTATGCTTGGTCCGTTTCGGTGTGCTGTTGCGTTTCGGTGTTGTGTAGTTGTTCTCCTTTTATATTTAATGCGTTTCCCTCAGTTTTGGTTTGTTGCCCCGATTTTGTTTTTTGTCCATGGATTTATGAGTTTTGAACAGCGGTATACTACTGTTGCCTTTATGAAAAGGTGTTTTCACGAAAATTGGAAAACTTCCATCCAATTTGTAAGTGGGATTATGCAAATTTAAGCCATAGTCGTGACGCAGTCTATTGATTTACCGTGGATTTTCTTTCTGGAATCAATACTTCCTTAATCTATCACTGAATTAGACTCACCAAGTCAATAATTTGAATTAGCTTATTTCTGTTAACTTATGGAAATAATTTAAAATGTTCCTTTATTTTTTTTGTAATTTTTACAGGCCTTAACTTTGAATCTGTTATATGAGACGGACATAAACATTTACATTATTTAAACGTGACCTCTCGGCTATCAAACATATCTTGATATCAGTTGTTGGCATGACACGAGTTATGTTCTTCTCATATATGTTATGATGATATGATACTAAACCCGGAACGGGAGGGATTGTGCCTGATATTCATATGATGAAGAAATAATCATTCAATCAGTTTAATTGAAGTCTGGAGCTGGCATGTCCGTTAACTGCAAGTAGTCTGTTGTTATCTGTGTATTATTGTCATTTTGTTTATTTTCTTTTGTTACATCTTCAGACATCAGATTCGGACTTCTCTTGAACTGAATCTAAAGTGCATATTGTAATGCGTTTACTTTTCTACATTGGCTAGAGATATAGGGGGGGGGGGGGGGGGGTTGAGATCTCATAAAAATGTTTAACTAGCCTCAATTTCGCGCCTGTCCCAAGTCAGGAGCCTCTTGCCTTTGTTAGTCTTGTATTGTTTTTAATTTTAGTTTCTTGTGTATAATTTGGAGTTTAGTATGGCGATCATTTTCACTGACCTAGTATATATATTTGTGTTGGGTCCAGCTGAAGGACGCCTCCCGATGCTGGAATTTCTCGCTGCATTGAAGACCTATTTAATGTTGACTTTCTGCTGTTCTATGTTCTATGCTGGGGTTCTCTCTTTGACACATTACCTATTTCCATTCTCAATTTTATTTTATATATATGTATGAATGAAAAGAACATGATAAACACATCGTGATGTGTCTATAATTAAGTTTTTAGGTAAAAATTGTGATTACATACTTATTACATATACATGTACTTAGAAATAAGTTCGAATATGTCCATAAGTCCATAAGTCATAAAGATAATAGTCAGATGCCTGATAGTTTGAAGACAGACGTGTAATGTTATATGTGTATTTATCGAACCAAATAATTGTGGCTTATTAATAATAAGTAACTACATGTTTTTGTGTATCGTTGGACACGATATCGTGGTTATTAATTCTCACTTAAACTACCTTCAAATTTAAGAAAAGGCTTAAATTAGAAAAGACATAACCACTATGGTTTAAATAAAAGATATAATAGATGAGCGAGCTCAAGGCTTTATTTTTTAAGAATCAACGCTTTTTCATTGTATCTTTACTACTGATTAAATTTTCTCCAAACCCCTCTGCATTAACACCTTTTTAAACATTTTACATTAAATATTATTTTTCTCGTGACTTCATTGCTTCAGAATACTCACATTCTATTATAATACACGTTTTACTGGATATGAGTTTGACATACATAGAAAAAAGAGATGAAAGATACCAAATTGGTATTCAAATGCTGAATCTCAAACAAATTGAATATGGCAAAGAAAAAAAAACACAATTATACACAAAACACAATATAGTAAACAAAAGAATAAGAAGCACGAACCAAACAAAACAATGGTGGTGATCGCAGGTATTCCGGAAAGGAACGCAGATCCTGATCTATATGTGGCCTTCTTTGTGTTCCTCGTGCTAGTATGGATTTGGTAATGGGTCTTATTCGGTATGCACATTTGCGTAGAGAGACCGGTATTGTAGTTTCGACAATAAGAACATATCCGCTCTAATATGTGAAACGCATATTCCATAATGGTTTACAAACTTGTGATTGCGTCCGCACAAGTAAAATCCTAAAAATACTGAACTCAGAGAAAAATTCAAAACGGAATGTCTAAATTGATACAGGCATTTTCTTTTGTAAAAATTAGTGGACCTGGTTTAAGAGCTTGCTGAACCTCTCACTTGAACGACAGTCGCATATTATTCCTATATTGACAACGACGTGCGAACAAAACACACAGAAAGAATAGGTAAAATATCAGAATCATATAGGTCCAACAGTCGATGTTGTATTATAAGAGTCAACATTGTGATCTCTTGGTTTAATAGCTTCCTTACAAGCAGTTAATTGGCATAAGTTTAACCGTTAAACCAGTTAACATTTATTTTATTTAGTATACATTCACCCTAGATGAATTGTGCTAATAGTAAAGTAACATTAACAAAATATGAAACTTATTTATTTAATAGTATTTCGAATTAGTTTTTTATTTCTTCTTAGCGATAGGCTATTTATGGTATTATTTGTGAATTGGAGATAATTGCAACATTGATTCATTTTGATGCTTTAAAAAAACTGCAGAAACATCCACAATAAAATCCATTGATATTGCCCGTAAGTAAACAAAATGAACTGTTAAGTTACAGCTTGGAAATCAAATATAGAAGAAGAAATCAAATTCTTACCCCATGATTCAGAAATTGGTATTTTTACGTTATATATTTTGCTAAACGTAAACAGTAGAAGTTCCAACTGATTAGATTGTCGATATTTCATTTAATTGTTTTAAAATTTTAAAATATCCTTTGAATTAAAATGCGTTCTGGCGGAAAAAAACAAATATAAATATTTATAAAGTTGCTAAGCACTAGGCGCTTTTTTCTTATTATGTAAAATTTGAAAGCCGAATAGTTTAAAATGTATTCATTCAATAGAAAATTGTATGATGTTTATATTTAATATTAAATTTACTGCGCGTTTTCAAGTAAAATTGATATTGACAGAATCGAGGACAGTAAATATTGTAACTACAATAATTGACTATTGAAGTGTGTATATGTATTTATCAATGGTATAAAGAACACGTTTATTTGTTGTGACATTTGTCACATGACTAGATATACAGGTTTAATGTATATTCTAAAGTAATGAGTATTTCACGAACTTATATAAGCGGGAAGAATTGTAACGGTAAATCTGTGTGTAATTAGGTGTCATTCGACGCTTGCATTTCGGACAGTTCAGTCTGGTCATTTGACCCCAGCAACCCACCCACTTTTTATTTTGTCAAAATTGTAAATTGATGTTTTCATGCTTATGAATGATGTGGATGGTTTTTTTTAAAATTATACATGCTTGAAAAGATTGTTAACAAAGATGTTTCTTTTGTAGATTGTGTATAATTGGAAAATGATATGTTGAAGCAGCAGCTACGGGGGTGCAGACAAATATTCATATTATGTAAATAAATAAATAAACATGCTTAACTGAACTGCCCAGGCGAGCTGATATCTCAAATAGTGTTTTTTTTATTTTATGCTTGTTTGAGTTGACGAACAAGAACATACATGTAAATTGGATTGTTACAGACTCTGTCAAATAGGGGACTTTCTAATATGCATTATAAAGTATGGGAATTAATAGTATAACAACATAATATTTCAGTTATATTTTTTTTATTTACTCCGCCAATTAAAACATGATAAAAAGGAAACTATCTGTTATATTAAAATTTTGTCTTTGGCGTAAAATTGTGAATTGCCAAAGACAAAATTTTAATATAACATATCTATAAAGTTTAATCCATAATCCACGTCAGTTAAACTCTACTCGATGATTGTCTCATTAGCAATCAAAACTTCTCCCTTTTTTCATATTTATCAAATTTTGAAAATGAATCGAATAATGATTGCTCTGATTGCACTTGTTTCTTCATAATGATTCGAAATATTTTGTAAAGTTACCTGTACCAGTAATGCTATATAACAACGTATATATCAGTGCCGACACCTGTTAAATCTATATTAAAAGCATTGCTCGATGTTGTTTATGTGTTGTATTTTTTTTCAAAAAGTTAAACGGAAATCACAAAGTATATATATATATGTTTAAATTTGATATTTACTGAGTGTTTTTTTTTTAAGTTATGTATATTGTTTAACTTGAAAAGGATATAACAGAAACATGTATAAGTGAAACTTTTATAAATGTATAGCTATAAGTAAACATATTTAATTTGAAGAAGTCATAACAAGGTACTCACGAAAAGGGAAGCCTTTTATTACCCTCTCTAAAGGAACGAGTATCTAAGTTTTACGTAAAGACATATTGAATTATCCATAGATTCAGTACACGTTAAGATGAATTGTTCATTCATCTGGAATACTATGTCTAAGTCAAACTTTTATAAATGTATAGTTATAAGTAAACATATTTAATTGAAGCAGTCATAACAAGGTACTCACGAAAAGGGAACCCTTTTATTACCCTCTCTAAAGGAACGAGTATCTAAGTTTTACGTAAAGACATATTGAATTATCCATAGATTCAGTACACGTTTAGATGAATTGTTCATTCATCTGGAATACTATAACTTCAAATACTCATTTATTATCACATTTCGTTCATTAATGAGTGACGTTAAACAAACACTGTTTGTTATAAGCCTAATATATTGATTTTTTTTCGGGAAATAAGAGGTATAAATTGACCAAAAGGGACTACATAATGGTTCATTTGTGATATTTTTTTTTATCTAACAGTCATTGTTGTATTAAAGCTAAATATAAGTAGATAGGTGAGATAAGTATTTGATCATTTATTAGTCAACATTACATTCTATAATGATGCAGCTTGGGTTGGATTTTTCGAAGACATTTTGCTCGAATCGTCTAATATTAAACTAGATTTTTTCATATATTCAACTATGACGAAAATAAATAGTTAATACGTAGAATAACGAGTATTATTGTACAGCAATAATTTATTTCAAACAGAAAGTAACCAAAAGTTAGCGTGCAATAAATCTTCAAAATTCATGACGTCATCAATGAAAAAATCTTAGTTTAAACCAATTTTTACTTTCAAATATTATATTGCTATACAATAAAAGGGTTATTGCATGAATATTGGGGAATATTGTCCCTCGTAGAACATATATTGCACTCGCAAGCTCGTGCAATATTCAATTCTACTCGGGACAATATTCCCCAATATTCATGCTATAATCCTATATTACCAAGAAAAGCAATCATATTCAGTTTATTCCACACCAAAAAAAAAAACGGTTGCATACGAAAACGGGTTAATACATCACATTACATGTTTCATTATTTTCAAATTTCTGAGTCATAAACATATATTCATGGGGTTTCAAAGCACCAATATATTCTTATTGTATAGCTTTACAAACCATTTTGCAAACTTGAAGTTACAGGGTTAATAAAGCTTATAAACAAGAAAAAAAGGAGGTTAAATTTTATTTGTTAACTTCTGGAAAGGGTTATTTTTTCAATGAGCATATTTACCTGTCATTATTAGGATATTGGTATTTAGTAAAATCTTAACCGGAATTTGTGATTTATTGCCAAATACAAACATGGATAAAACGTAAATAATGCAAAATTGTTAAGGCTTTAAATACATATCTTTTTGATTAAGTTTATGCAAGCTCGCGAAGTGTATTGTGTCTTATACTGTTAGAGGTTTATAATCTTTAAAAACCTTAGTGTATCAATGTGTTACGCGTTAATTATGAGCAATAATAATCCAGTAGTTCGTGCATTTTTCCGGGTAGGTTCCAAAAAATTTAAACAAATTTATTTCACTGTGGGTTAGCATTTATCAGCTGTTATTATCCTATAGATTTACAACTGGTAGTTATGTTGATAATTCAGAAACGTTATTGAAGGTGGTGCATGACGTATGTGTTAATTAGTTCTTTTGGTGTGTCGTTTGTATGGAAGAGCTGTTGTCTATCTTAAAGAGGACCATAATTTCATAATTGACCTCAACATTGCTAATAACACTTTCCCACGACATGTGTTATCAAAAGGTCCAAAGTATCGTTGGCCTAAATCCATCAATTGAAAAACAACTTTAAAATTTGATGGATTTGGTCGAGGATTATGCCAGGCAGTGCGCTAAGCGCGAGAAGGAATACTTAGATAAAGGCAACAGTAGTATACCTTGGTTCAAAACTCATAAATCTATGGACAAAAAACAAAATCGGGGTAACAAACTAAAACTGAGGGAAACGCATTTAATATTAGAGGAGAACAACGACACAACAACTTTGTTCCTGTTTGGCTTTATAACTTTTGTGATATGAGCGTCACGTATGAGTCTTATGTAGACCAAACGCTCATTTGGTGTATGAAAATAAAAAATGCCAATACAAAGTCAATAATATTACTTTTGTTTTAAATTTGCTTGATGTGTTTCAATTTTTTTGTAATGTCATGTTGGATTGAAAATATGTAGGGATGTTTACCAATGTATCTTTCATCGGCTTGGAGACAAAATGAAAACAATGAATGATAACATGTTATACCATCATATACCATTTATACACTGGAAACATTGATAGTAGGTATCTTTAATACTTGATATTTCATTTAGGTATATATGTCGTTATACGTTAATCAGTTATATTGAAGATGTGTATGTCTTTGTAAATCAACATGATCAACAAACCACGTCGAATTAAGGGCACTTTTAAATCTAATTTTAGATCTAACTCCGTCAAATTCGTTCACCCTGTCTTCAAATTTGCAAATGCAAAATGTATGTACAAAATACACAATATCTTATTAAGTGCGCATTTTTCTTTGAATGGTAACGCACAATATATATTCACAAACAGTTTTCTGTTGTATGGCTAGAT
This sequence comes from Mytilus galloprovincialis, assembly GCA_037788925.1. Classification (NCBI taxonomy): domain Eukaryota; kingdom Metazoa; phylum Mollusca; class Bivalvia; order Mytilida; family Mytilidae; genus Mytilus; species Mytilus galloprovincialis. Next base: position 84,415,823 of record CM075339.1, read on the forward strand.
ATGAAGAGGGCTGACAAACTAAAAAGTGAATTCAGCATCCCAAAAGAAAGACAATATCACTTGAAAGACGATGAAGCTTTCTTGTAAATTGGATGAGCTTTGTATTTAGTACTATATTGAGATTATGCTATGTGTCATTTAAGTTATTATACTGAATGTCCCATCATTATTGTCTTTTACAGATGAATTGTATTAAAAAATTCATCTTCACAAAAGGAAGTCAATATCCATTGAAAAGAGTATAGAGCTTTCTAGTGAATTGCATGAGCTTTGTATTTAGTACTAAATTGAGTTTGTGTTTTGAGTTAATAAAAAAATCCTAGTAACAGAAACTTTATGTTTTTTTTTTTTCATTTCATATTTATTCATATGAAAGTCTTGGTTTGAGATTAAAGGTTTGTAAAGATGTTTATCTTTGCTAAAATTAGTAGGGTCGAGTCTTTTTATTTATCATGTTTATAGTGTACACTTGTAAATGTTAGCATTTTATTTATTTTTTCAAAATTACTTTTATCATGTACTCCAAACATTATATGGTTCCCTCCCGCTGCTTCTCTGTGAATCACTCATCATTATTAGGCAACAAGCAGGACAAGGTCTGGTCTGCTCGGATATGTGTCCGGGAATATCTTCTCATGACTGAGAATTGTGAGCAAATACATTAACAATCCCACTTTACGTTTAATATCCATCTGAGGAGATTTTTTATTCACAACAAATCACTTGGTATCGAGTTTACTATGAATGTTAATAGATGACTTTGTTCAAATATAACATTGTCCTATGTAAAAATAGTTGTCAAAGATATTCCAGGATTATAAAACGTCAGGACAGCTTCGACAAGATTGGCGTTTTACTAAAACAAATATACACCGATCATCATATCTATTAACATCCTAAGCAATTAGACTAATTATAATTGAATGAAATATCAAATTCATTTTATGATGCTTGATTCGTGTGTATAGTCTTCAGTATAGATTGACTAATTGAAAGCAAACTCATTAAACTTTAAACACCTTTTAATTTGTTTAATGCCATAAAAGACACGTAATCAATCAATCACGTAAAACGAATGCCGGCAAACATATTTAAATGGCAAATAATTGGAAAAACTAAGCAAAGCAATATTGACAGAATGATAAAATATCATAAATAATACACCATTCAAAATATGACGGTGAATAGTACCAGCTTGTATCATTAGCCAAAACCCGTATCGGTAATTCTCTGAGATATTAAATAGTCTATCAGCAATTTGATTTATGTCGAAAAATGCAGAAAATAAAAACATACAGTGTGTACAAATCAATCTATTATATATAAAAAAAAAAAAAACAATTCACAAATATAGATTTTTGAATTACTCCAGAGAAAAAAGTTGATGGCATGTTGTGTTCATAACACACAGATCGCAACATGCACTTTTCAAACGCATTGACTACATATTGACTAAAGATGTGACACTATAAAACAGACCAAATACCGATCACAGCTGAATGCTTTATTTGTCAAGTTGCAGTGAAATGGGAATATTGTTCTGTGTTGATGGCAGCAATGTCATTTTGATATACCATACAGCTATATGTGTTTTTTCTGCTGTACTGATTTTGTGTCATGAATATATTTTTGCTATTATGTGATCATGGTTAATAAAATGTGCGTGCTGATTTGGATGCAGTTTAGATATTATAAGATTTGTTAATGTATTGATAGAAAATGCAAAAGATTTTTTTATATGACTGACTGAATTGCTCTGTTGATAGACAGACTATGCAATCTGATACTGTATAGCTATCGATGTACTGAAAGCAACCGATGTCGTTGCTTTTGTATAGACAACAGAACAAATATCCGATGGAATAACATAAACTTTTATAGAAATGTCTCCTATATAATATCTAAAATCCTAAGAGTCGGGAATATGTTGATAGGTCTGTTGAAATATAAGCATATTTAACCTTGTCGCCAACTCTTGTACGCGTATTAAATAGAGAATAATACATTGCAAAATCCGTATCATACGCTGTTTCACATCGAGAAACCAATATCAGCCAGATGGCCTTTAGGCACGAGGGATGATTTGGTCGAGGGTGATACGGCATGTGATACCGATTTTGCATTGTATTATACGCTTTATCATATATTTCAACAGGAGAGTATATATGAACTGCTTTCTGATCCCTAGCACCTGAGTAACCTTCAGTTCTACTTTTGTAATGTTTTAAAAGCTTTAAAAGAACTGCTCAATTACTCATCCGAAGCACATTGGTTACCTTACAATTTGCGTACTGAGGTAGAGTAGGGGTGTGATAAAGGGTGTGATAAAGAGTGCGCCTCAAAGTTGCGCGATATGGATTAAACCAGGCTATTTATCAAATATTCAGAACTACTGTATTTACTACAAAATGTATGACAATGTCTGTCACTGCTTAACGGATACCAGCATAAAGAAAAGTGATCCTATATCCGTATATAGTGATTATAGATATAATGTAAAAACCATATTCATCATGTCAGAGACGAAATTTTACCAAGCCATGTGACAACTAATCTTAATTATGATAGGTATAATTTTTTTTCCTTTATTAATAAACGAGGGTTAGATGTTGCTTTTATTTACTACGTTTTTCATGTAGATTAAATGACTGTCCTCTGCACAGTAAAAACCATTGTTTATGACTTATGACTAGTGCTGTGATTTTTATATATAGCTAAGCAGTTCAGCACACATATTTTCTAAAAAATATTGGTATTTTCTAATTAATTAAAGTACACCAAGTTCACGATGTACATGATCTATTAGTACTCAATGATATAAACATGGTTTTTCATCACGCAAAGATCACTGATTGTGATTTATAGGATTGCTGGATTAAAAAAGCAAATTCGTTTAAAGGTAGCTAATAACTGTCAATTTCATTAGACCAACGTCGACCTTTTTTTAGAATTGAAATAACATTTATTTTCAAATTGAATTGCATCTTAGGTAAACATAAAGTATTAGCCTGAAATTCAGATTATCCAGATTAAATTTTAATGTACTTAATGGTTTAAGTTCACATTACATTGATTTGAAGTATTATTCGAAAACAGCTTAATTAACAAATCTAACAGCCAACCAAGGAACTTATTTGATGTATGTTTAATAACAATGATGTCTGGGTCATACAAGTCATACAAGTCTATAACAGTATTTACCGATAGTAAATACCGGAAATTATCTATTCATAAAGCAGAACCAATGAAACAGAAAGTTTGAAAAACATGCTCGTGTTGTTATGCCTAACACAGTGTCGAACGTGCTGGTGTGTCAGTGCACAACACAGCGCCCAACATGCACGTGTTATTGCTAAACACAGCGTCGAACAAAATATTTTTCAGTGCACGACCCAGTTTACGTAGATACAAGAATATGTGTTATGAGTGCCAATGAGACAAATCTCCATCCAATCTCAGTTTGTAAAAGTTAACCATTTAAAGTTCGGTCGTCAACAGGGAGTCTTGCCTCACACCATGTTTTTTTCATGGATGTTTTGGTTTCAACCCTAATTCTAATACAGCGTCCGACGTACGACGAACGTACATGAACAAACGACAACAACTGAACTTCAGGCTTCTGATTAAAGATAGCAATATACCGAATGTAGGGGGTAAAACATGTTTGTGAGCGCTCAACCTCCCCTAATATTGGACAGTGGTGTCACAGCACAAATAGAATAACTTATCTCATTCAGACGATAAAGATCGATACAAAGAAGAAAAACACCAAACAAACACAGACCAGACGTGGCAGGGTTTTCATCCATCCACAATCCCTTACAATAATAAGCTCAGTAAACCCTTTGGGTCAGGTAAGTTCACAAATGAACTAAAAATGAATATAGTTTAACTAATAGTTCGAACAAGGACTAAAGATAGGTTTGGTCAAACAAAAGATGTCATATTTCTTATACATATACGCATTTAAAGTTGGCGTTACGTTGTGTTTTTTATTTTTATTTTAAAGAAACGTAATATTAATTTTTCTGTTACTGGTGTTAGACTCGGATGGAACAATTTTATGTATTGTAGGCTTCACTGTACTTTTCGGCATATATTCTCTATATTCTTTACATTCTAGTACAATATTATTCTCTATATTCTTTACATTCTAGTACTATATAATTCTCTATATCCTTTACATTCTGGTACCATATTATTCTCTATATCTTTTACATTCTAGTATCATATTTTTTCTATATCCTTTACATTCTAGTACCATTTAATTCTCTATATCCTTTACATTCTAGTACCATATAATTCTCTATATCCTTTACATTCTGGTACCATATTATTCTCTATATCTTTTACATTCTAGTACCATATTATTCTCTATATCCTTTACATTCTAGTACCATATAAATCTTTATATCCTTTACGTTCTAGAACCATATTATTCTCTATATCCTTTACATGCAAGTACCATATTATTCTCTAAATCCTTCTCATTCTAGTTCCATATTATTCTCTATATCCTTTACATGCTAGTATCATATCATGCTCTATATCCTTTACATTCTAGTACCATATTATTCTCTATATCCTTTACGTTCTAGTACCATATTATTCTTGATATCCTTTACATTCTAGTACCAGATGATTCTCTATATCCTTTACATTCTAGTACCATATTTTTTCTATATCCTTTACATTCTAGTACCATATAATTCTCTATATCCTTTACATTCTATTACATATTATTTCCTATATCCTTTACATTCTAGTACCATATTATTTTCTATATCATTTACATTCTAGTACCATATTATTTTCGATATCATTTACATTCTAGTACCATATTATTCTCGATATCCTTTACAATCTAGTACCATATTATTTTCTATATCATTTACATTCTAGTACCACATTATTCTCTATATCCTTTACATTCTAGTACCATATTATTCTCTATATCCTTTACATTCTAGTACCATATAAATCTCTATATCCTTTTCGTTCAAGAACCATATCATTCTCCATATCCTTTACATTCAAGTACCATATTATTCTCTATATCTTTCTCATTCTAGTACCATATTATTCTCTATATCCTTTATATTCTAGTACAATATTATTCTCTATATCCTTTACATTCTAGTACCATACTATGCTATATATCCTTTACATTCTAGTACCATATTATTCTCTATATCCTTTACATTCTAGTACCATATTATTCTATATATCCTTTAAATTCTAGTACCATATTATTCTATATTTATATTCTAATTCGCCAACTCAAACGAATATAAATTATTTAATAAATAAAACAACACATAAATAGGATAAGTGTGCCTACAGCTGTAGCAGCCTTTATATATCATTACATTCAATTTCATTCTCAAACTAAAGTCCTTCACTTTAAATTCAGGCACACTACCATCAGTCCAATCATACAATAGCACAGTTATATACAGTAACAGTAACACAATCAAAAACTATCTACAAAAGAGAAAAAATTCATATTAATATAATGTACTAATGCATATACTCCTATTAACGATAACCATATCATAAAAGTGGTGGGTGGGTGGGTAAACATAATAACGAATGCTGCTACGTCGTGCTATAGGCAAACTTCGAATAACTTAATGTTCTCAAGTTACCCCCTTAAGTAATACTTAATCATGCTTTTCACGAAATTCATGAGGGCATATACCCGTAAAACCGGCAGTACGGGTATATGCCATCCAATCAAATAGAACGTAAACACACACCATGTGCTTGATATAAACACACACACACGTGTTGATAGTAAACAATCACTTGACCGTTACAACGTCATGTGACTTAATACCTTTAATAAATATATATCCTTTACATTCTAGTACCGTATTATTCTGTATATCCTTTACATTCTAGTACCATATCATTCTCTATTTTGCAAACACCACCCTGAATCGTGTATTGCATTTTGGAATGAGGATATTTTAAGTCTCAAAATTTCGCCGTTAGCTGGTAAAATAATTAATTAATTATATATATAAAGCGCATGCACTGAAAGCAATGTGGTTTTATTTTGAACAAGAGATTTACATACATGAAGGTGTTTTTTTATTACATTTATTTATATATTATATTTTACCGATTTAACCCGTATATATCGAAAACTGACGGTAAGATCCATTTACAAAACTTAAATGACGCCACATAGTATTAAAATAAGATAAGATGAGATGTTTGATTGCCAATGAGACAACTCTCCATCAGAGGTCAAATCGTGGACAAGGAATTTACTATTATACGTTACCGTACAACCTCAAATTGCACATTTCATAGTTATTTTATATAATTTTTATATTGTATTTTTTTTTACTGAATCCTACAAAACAAAAATCGATTTCTGTAAAAACGACCGTACGGTGACCCATAGTTGTTAATTTCTGTGTCATTTTGGTTTCTTGTGGAGAATTGTCTCATTGGCAATCATACCACATCTTCTTCTTTATATCGTTTAAATAATTCAAATACACTTAAATTGTAAATATATATGTACATGTATACGTATATGTACAATGTATGGATCTTAGATGAAGACCTAACCAAATCAGGATACTAGGAAAAAATATTAGTTTACTACATTTACAATATCGCAAAAGTTAAGGTATACACACCGTTTTGTATAGGAAAAGTGTGGTTGCAGGATTAAGTTAAAACTATCGAATATTTTTTTCCATTAGTTTATCCATGATCTATTTAGCATAACTTAAAAGGTGACAGCTACAAGAATTCTACCATCACAAACAAATTAAATTGTCTGATTTTTGACAAGTATATTATTATTTTACTGTTAAAACTAGATTTGTGAGTATACGAATAGAATAATACATATTTTTGTTTATCAATTTATCAAATAAGCGCTTCCGCAGTTTAATACACTCAATTACGAATTGTAAATACAACTGCAATCTACCACATTGGCAATGCGTCGGTATAAAGCAGGCGCCCGCTTCACAATAGTTCTTGTCAAAAATATCAATTAAGATGGAAATGGAAGTGAGTAATGTGTCAAAGAAAAAACAACCCGACCAAAGAGTCGACAACAGTCGCAGGCCACACATGGTCATATCAATATTGCATATTGACAAAATAACTATCACTATATATATAAAAAAAGTTGTCTCAAACTAATATATCTAATTTAAACGATAAAACAAAAATAATATGATATCAATAAGTAAACCTGATATAAACTTTTATTAAAATGCACTTACATTAATTGAATTTCTTCGTATTTCTTTTACCCAGGTAATACTATATTAAAAACGAATTAATCACCGATAAATCACACTCTGTATTTCTCGTCTTACATCTTAATGAAAACTGTTTCCACGAAAAATTCCATAAAACTTAAAATAAAACATCCCAATTACTGATCCATGACGGAAAAAAATTCTAATCACGTGATTGCATACCGTTAATTGTTCAATAACATCATTCATGTCAGTAGCAGGATGCATGCCATCAATGCATGATGTATATATATTTTCCAGGTGTGTAGAAGTAGTTAAGATAAATTTTGTAACTTCTGCTGGGATGAATTATTGTTTAGTAAAATTCATACGGAAATATATTGATAAAATAATGTATCATCGTGTAATGTGTTTTCGTATTAATAACAATTTTTACTGCTTACGGTTTTCACTGTTGAGTTTTTATTCAGATGTTTACTCAAATTTAAAAAGCATGTCCTGTAGATTGATTTCATGTATCTAGTTTTTTTATCAAGGCTTACTAGGATTTTTTACTGTTTCTGATTACTTTGCGATTTTTGTATGTCAAAAAAACGGCGTCATATGTTTTCGTATGAAATAAAAATTGGATCAGTACACGGACAGGAAATGACTATAAAATCCGGAAATTAATATTTTCCAAAGTCGTGGTTCTGGTGATCGCGTGAATCATAAAAAAAGTTATTTAATACTTTTCAGGACTAAAAATTACTAGCAAATAGTTTTAGGTTGGTGTTTCATGTGCTGAAATTGTTAGATTTTGATTAGTTTCAGATTGGCACCTGGTTTGTACAAAATACATTATTTTTCTAAAATAAAATGCAGTTTTCAAAATTTAGGATTAAATATAAAAAAAGTTAAGACTGTATTCATCTTCATGTGTCAAGGCTGTATAAAAAGAATTGTCAATAAAATATTGAATAATTAGATTTTGAACAACCATTTTATATAAGAACCCTGTGAATTTTAAATCGCTGGTTTGTAATTAAAACGGCAAAAAACACATGACAGTCGTATGTCTTGAAGATCAGATGTTTGACAGGCAAAAAACATATCTGGACTTTATTTTAACCCTTCAGAAGTTTTTCCAACAACTATTCTAGTGATGCATATTTTTGACATTAAATAAAAATGGCTAAATAGGTCAGTTTTAATAAATTTGTTCTTACGTCTTTAAAAAGCGCTGTTGAATATGTTTTAAATTTGTTAAACTGTAATGGTGTTATTGTTCTAAATATAGAAACCGAAAAACACGCCACAATATACGCGTATGCAGTTAAAAACCGAGAAAATGTGGTTGATACCAAAACATATGACATACGAAAACATATGACACGAAGATATAATTCTATGTATTTGATAATGTTTGAATGTTTTGAATTTTATATAAACCTTGTGTATATAGGAGTTCTAGAAAATTAAAGGCTAACGAATAAGACAATAAACGACGCAAAAAAAAACAACATAGGGCACAGACCTGACAACACATAATCGTCACTAGTTATTGGTAGGTTGGTACACACAAATTGTAAGCTGTGCATCGTGTTGTTGCAGCTCTTGTGTTTAATCTTGTGATTAAATAGACACCACCAACGATATGCAATTGGAAATTATTGCATTTTTAATTTTCATGGTAATAACTGAATCCAATAAAAAAAAAAGTCGGAAGAAAGTTGAATATCGAAAACTCATTGGTTATCCCGCATCATTTAAAGGGAAATGTCAGAATATATATGAAATATACAACAGAGGGATACAAATGGTCTCTTAAGAAGATTTGACAGTATAATTTCATTAAAAGTAATATAGCTGTGCATACAGAAATCTGTTAGATTTAAGGTGGCTGGGGCGTCTTAATTAAAACTGACAGAATTTTTTGATAACTTGTCAAGATAAAGCTTTTATCATGCTTTTTTCAAAACTGTATTAAAAAGTGTGGGTCACCGGACTTTTTTTCACGCTACAGGTTGCGCAAAATTGTCAGATTTTGTATAGATTATTCATGGAAAATTAAATTTTGTGTGATAAAACGAAAACATACTATAAGAACTTTAAGATAAAATGTGAGAATATTGCTCTTATAAACTGCTTTCAAATAAACAAAAGAAAAAATGGGGTTACCGAACTTGTTTTCTTGCTAAATATCAAAATAGGTAAATTCATAACACTTTCTATTGTAAAATTTACTTTATCGGAGTTATCTCCCCTTATTTGGCAAAGTTTGAAAAAATCTAATCAAACACAAACAAGGCGTTTTTACAAAATTACAACTGAAGTTATGTTAAAACACACAATTTTCTATATTTATATCAAAAGTCTTTTACATAATTTACATACAACTCTCAAAATTTGCACATTTCATCAAATATATAGACCAAAGATATCTGCTTATTTAAAATCCAAGATGGAGGAAGACACCCGAGCCACCTTAATATACAGAATTAAATATATTTCTTACTTAAACTTTAAGTTATATAAAGAAGAAAAAAAAAAACCATTATAGTATTATACACCATACTGCAATTAAAACAGATAAAAACACACCTGCTGACACAATATTTGTTATTTGCATTCGCACCAATGTCATGGAGTTCGTCAGTGAAACATGCACACTTACTATTAATAGAACCCTAACTCATCCCGTATATGTCAAATCATTAAATGGTCTTTTAGAATGTGCTTTGAATTTAGCAAATCGATTTGTCTTGTTAAAGATAACAAAAGACATTGCTGATCATCAATTTATAAATACAATTAATGATTTATTATCGCCTTGCATTGATCATCAGACTAACCTATTAATAGACACCATTCTATACGATGACATGTTTGAAAATATAGTTTCTTTAATTCTTTCATGATATATAGACACTCGTTTGCAACCTCACTTTTATAAGTATTGACAATTTATTTGCAATGTGTTTGTAATTCATGTGTGTTGTACATAGGGTTTTCGTTTAAAGTCATTGTCTGGTTCTTAAAACTACAGTAAACACTACATATTGTCATTTCTTTCAAGAGCATGTGAATTTCATACCTAAATAATATGAAAGCACGGTACAGTTTCAAACAGAATGACCAATAAGTTAACGGTGAACATGAAAATGAAACAAGTTTTCTAAGTTTAATATAGCAAGTCTAGATATGGCGGCATGTTTAGCAATTATATTGTTGAATTAAATGTTATTCTACAAATACCGTATAGTGACACATACTATTTAAAATCATTGACCCTTTGTCCTTGCTGGGTATCTGTCTTATTTGCAATCATATCTCACTCCTTTAATTTGAATATAACATAACAAAAATAGTAATTGTCAGAACCAAATCAGATGGCCATCATCCATCGTGCCGAGAAGCACACGATTTTCCGGTTGTGGTATATGCCTGATAATTATATGTCTTTACTCTTAAATACTTTAAAAGTTATTCGTCCCAGTGTTTTCATTCAATTTAAAAAACATGTCGATCTATAAAAAAAAAATAGAAATATATGGTGTCATTGCCAATGAGACAATTCTCCACTAGAGACCAAATGACGTAAACGTTTACACCTAATGGCCACCGTACGTACGTTGTTTTATTTTGTTGTTGTAAATATTGATCAATAAGTTGTTTCCGTTGTTCATTTGACATCCTTGATTGAGTGAGCTGAGAAAAGACGCATTAAGCTAATAATGTTATCAAATTGATGCTCGTCATAATCAACAAGAGACGTCTAGTTCATGTCATTTTTTGAGTGAGTTTTGTCAATGCAGTACAACATTCCTTTAGTTGTAAAATATGATTTTTTACTGAAAAACCTAAGTGAGCATAGCTTTAGTCATCTGACAGATAATTGTATTCTAGGCTATCTGAACGCATAGTTCAAACAAGTTGAGCAGCTGTTCTCCAAATTGGCAGTCTTGAATATGAAAATGAGACCACATCACTTTGAAATAGAAAAGTAATGATTTCCATATAACGTTCTGTGCTTCTGTGTTTGTTATTATAATTTTTTTTGATAGACAGTTTGTAGTAAATAGGATATTGTTTTTTTTTCTATTTTTCTTTACCAGTTTTTCCTACGTTATATTTGATAATGTCTTTAGACTTATGTTAAATTTACATATATTTATTCGTCATCATTACAAATATGCCATCTTACTTTTTTTAAAAGGTATAATGACAACGATTCGTAAAGAAGACATACAGACATGTAGCTAACATCCTAAGTTTGATTATCCTTTGTTATTTAAAGCCAAAAACAATGGAACAATCTTAATTTTCCTAAATTTATTATTCATTGAAAAAACACTTAAATCAATCACTATTTTCTGACGTTTTGTTTTAAAAGAGGAACAAAAGATACCAGAGGAACATTCAAACTCATAGATAGAAAATAAAATTACAGCGCCATGGATATAAACGAAAAAGACAAGCAGACAGATAATAATACACAACATACAACATAAAAAACTAAAGACTAAGCAACACAGTCACCACCAAAAAAACTGGCCAATAAATCGATGAAGAACTTGCAATACTATGGCCAAATAAAAAGAAGAGACACAAAAAAAAAAACAAAAAAAAAACAAAAAAAAACAACAATCCACTAAACACTACATACTACAGATACAGCAACACGAACCCATCAAAACTCGCGGATAAAGTCCAATGATAAGAAGTTCCTTCACACACTAGTTGTGCTGCACAGAACTATTATCAACTGGATTTTGCAGTAGATAGTGTGATTTTTTGATAATGTTTTGGTATAGAAATTATTCTGCAAAAAATAATAGAAAAAAAATCAAATCAAATTCCACGGAAAATTCAAAACGGATATATCTCAAAATGGCATATCAAAAGCTCAAACACATCAAACGAATGAAAAACAACATATGTCATATCTTTATTTGGTACAGTGATTTCCCCATGAATAAAATGTTGCAATATTGATAAAAATATAATTACTTTATAATGAAGGGTTATAGATTTATTATCGCTGCACGTAAATCAAACGTTGATTTTAATTTTTGGTGCATTTTAATGGACTCATTTTTTTTCAACGCGCTTAAATGATGTTAAAATTACAACTTTGCATTATTTTGATAAACTTGTAAGGCTAACGAGGTATAACGATCAATAACCGCGGTATTTATTTCAAAAACATATTGATATTTCATAATGAGGGTATCGCCAGCTTAATAGTTAGTACTTCTGTGATTTTGTAAATTAAGAAATTATATGGAAACTAAAAAAATACCTTATATGGATTTGACAATGGTATGAAGGTCCTCAATGGTCATATAGCTCTTGTACATCATTGGCTTTCAAAAATTTTACGTTGATTGTTTCAGGTGAATGTATATCAAGAAAAGCGATTCGGACACATGAAATCTAAAAAGCGTTGTTTTCATTTTGTGTTCAGTGTATATTATTGCGAATAAATCATTATCTCATTAAATCGTTTAGAATTTTTTTTATAGATTTTCTTTCTTTAATTTTTGAAAAAAGAAATACGTATACCTTTATGACATAAACTCAATCATTTGACAATCCTTTTGAATATTTATTTGAAATTGATTAGGCACCTAACAGAGCAACCAAACCAAATATCTATAAAAAGTATCTGTATTATGTATAAGATACTAGTAGTGAAAATTTAATCATTCATATTGGAAGATAGTGTTATTGAATGCAAAAACAAAAGAGAGACGAAAGATACGAGAGGGATAGTCAAACATGCATTGTTTTGCAGCAGTCATCTTCCTGGCCGATAGACACACCAACGTATATCAACTCTATGATAATACAAAAGGAACCAATGTGGAAGCGGAATTTAGCAAATATAATATCGTTTACCAGAGCGATAGTAATGACTATCTTTACGGATGAACGGACTTCTATGCAAATAGACACAAATAATAACATTACCGGTACCAATTGTCCTGCACCAGATGCGCATTTCGACAATAGATGTCTCTTCAGTGATGCTGGTATCCAAAATGTTTGAAATCCAAAGCCAAAGTCAGACGATAAAAGGCATTCAGGAATATTTAAAAAGCATTTGGTATTATTCGATAAACATCGATATATTCTCCTGTTGCTAATATACTTAAATAGTATTACTTCCATCCATACAAGTTCAAACAAAAGTATTGAAACTGATATATTTTATCGCTTTCTGTGACAATAAACAGAAACAACTATCCACGCCAATGAACAAACTTCTTTTTTTAACTTTCCTCGGAGTTCAGTATTTTCTTTTTTTTACTTTTTATACGATATAAGCTTAAGGCACTCTGAATTATTTGAATAGCATTCGGTAGACATCTATAAACATCAATTCTGTTGTTGATCAATGTTGATATTAGGCTGAGTTTTACTTTCATTACAAGTTATACAAAAGTAAACAATAAATTCAACAAAACATCTATGATATCGACATGATAACAAACAGGTTAATTGTGAAAAATGAAATACTTTTTCGAGATCAGTGTTTAAAGATTGACGTCGACTTTAAGTGTTCAACGAAATTAAACCATTTAAAAAAAATTCATAAGGATTGTAAGCAAATTTTTGAAAACCCACAAAATCAAATATCAACGAAAATGCATTTGTTTTCAATCCACAAACAAACAGTTAACAGGAAAATAAACGAATTCACAGATAATTATAATAAGTTAAATAATGTACAATTAGTTTGAACTTTGCAATTCAGAGTTATCAATGATTCTTTATATTCAACATTGCATTTATTTTATATAAAGTATTCCAAACATTAAAAGACAGCGGAAACATAATAATTTTCTTAATCAATCGAAATATAAATCTCTCCATGTACAATTTTGAACATTGAAATAAGAGAATCATTCAATTTGATGTATCGTTTAATGTAAATTTCAGGAATTTCTTTAAAGTGCATGCTGACATGCAAATACAAAATAAGTCCATTACTTGTTTTAATCTGATAAAAGCAAATGAGGGAAATGCGCAAATATCACCAGATAAAACAAACAAATGTCATACCTTAATGCATCAAACATGTCAAATGCACTTGCAGAAATTAATCTGCATGTCTTACATGTCAACCAGCATTACTGATAAACATCTTATGCTCTTAATTTCCAATAATATTATATTCCATTCGTCAATTATTTGAAATCTCTGGTATTATATTAGTCTGCATTTCGGTGTTGACATGCATATAAATAATATGGTCATTTGTTCTATATTTACTGAAAAATATGAATTATTCGAAATATTAGGGATGTTCTTATCTCAAACATTGCTCACCTTATCAGTATTTGGCCCACCCTTTTGGATTTTTGAGAACTCAATGCTCTTCCCTTAGACATAGCATTGTTAATGTACTAACAGGACATACACTGGTCGGCTCGGAATCCGTCTTCGGGAAAGGACAGATAATTGTGAGCTAGAAAATTGACAATCCAACATTGTCTTTTATACCCACCCACCCATCTATCTAAGGAGTTTTTATATTCACAACAAAATCTTGGAGTCGAATATAATAGGAATGTTAAAAACAATGTTTTTCTATAACATGTATAAAACGTCAGGAAAGCTTTGACAATTATAGCTTTTTATCTAAAAGAAAACCCATCAATCATCATATCTAGATTATATCCGAAGCAATTAGAGTAATTATAATTGGAATAAATATATTTTTTTGTTGTTGATCCCTATCTATAAACTTCAATATAAAATGACTAATTTAAAGCAAACGCATTAACCTTTAAACAACTGTTTTTGTAATTTGTTTATTTCCATAAAAGACAACCGTTCAATCAAGTAAAATAAATGCTGGCAAACATATTTAAATGGCAAAGAACTGGAAAAATGACAGGATGATTAAATACCAAAAAAAAAATATATTTACATCATCAATCTACAATGAACTACTACCCAATTCCACCAGAGATCGCAACAAATTTTTTATTTAAGTTCATCGTTTTCAAAAAACCTTTTTCGTAAAAAAATCGTATGAAATGTCTAACTTCTCAAATGTGAAGTTCATCCTTTGCCAGAGAAACATATTACCTATACATGTGATGTCATTAAAAAAAGACGAAAAACAACACAATATTCTTCATTAATTGCGCATGTTTACGCATAATTTGAAAGATGATCGTGCTGCTTAGTTCTTATTATTTTATTTTGTTTACTGTTGCTTGTACGTATGATGAATATTTCTTGATTGTCATGGCGTTGGCTTTTTCATTTTTGATTTTTTTTTCTTTGGATAGTCGTTTAGTATCTTTCGTCTGAGTTTTAATTTGCAAACCAAACATGTTAAATTCTTTATTCAGCTCCACCAGGAACGCAAAAAGCCGAATATTTGAAAGCCATTGTTTGGATTCATTCTATGACTTGATTTATAGGTATGTACAACATATGTAATTATTTGAATGATTAAATAAAACTTTAATTAAGGAAAGAATATAACTATATTTCTTGATTGTAAAAGATGTGTATAAATACTTAGCAGTGTAATTATACTGGTTGTCCTTCTTTTTCTCCAAAGAAAAGTTTCTTCAATCTTTTGGTTAAATTTTGTTGATTAATATTTCAGCTGACAGCCAATTTATACTGTGGATTCACTAATTTGTGTGGGTATCAATTTTCGTGGCGTTTCGTGTGATACGAAAAAATGGTTCGCTGTTTCAAAAATAAAAATAAAAATGTTTAAGATACGCATAAACTCGTGGGTGTACTTACTCGGAATATTAAAGTTAAACAAAGGATAGAAGTTCATTGCAAATGTTTTGAATCGTTTAAATTCTCGCTTGGCGTTCTATGTTCAAGTGTTAATTTGCAAACGTGGACAAAGGCTACTCATGATTAGTTTGCTTTACAATTTATAAGTTGTCATTGGAATTTGATAAGGTATACAAATGTCATTACGTTCTAAATGATGCACATGACTGAAATTTTGCAGGGTTCTTAGATATTAGTTTTTATCGACATTTTAGTAAGAACTTTTGCATTTATTTTATACCAGTGAATAGAAGAATTTGAGATTAATGATATTACTGCCACGATTTATACTCCATATATGCGATTGGAACATTGGTAAACTACTATTTCATACATTTGAAATATGACATAAGATAGTACCAGCTTGTATTATTTGTCATTAACCGTAACGTCTTGCTTGTTAATATATATTCCACCAGCATGCAGTTTGATTCTTTACGAAAAATGCATCTAAATGTGTGTAAAAATCAAACAATTATGAAACAAAAAATAGTCTGCTTATATATTTTTGAATAACTCAATAAAAACAAATGATTAACTCAAAACAATTTATTCCTGACACACAAATCGCATCATGCACTTGTCAAACATATTGACTGCTTATTGACAAGACAGTTGCCATAATGGAATAGACCAAATAACTTTAACAACTGCTTTATTTATCAACTTCAAGTGGAATGAGATTATTTTAAACGTGTTAATGTTGTTAATAGCATGAATGTCATTTGTAAATGCCATAAAGCTTTTTTTCTCTGTAAGTTGAAAGTGTCAACTGTATAGTCAAAATGCATTCAATGTGTTTGACGAATGCATGGTGCGATTTGCTGTGCATGTACTAATCTTGTGTCATGAATAAATTTTTCTATTATGTGATCATGGAAAATAAAATGAACGTGCTGATTTGGATGCAATTCAAACGATATAAGAATTACTAATATATTGATAGAAAATGCAAAAGAATTTTTACTTGATTAACTGAATTACTCCTTAGAAAGATAGACTGAGCAATCTGTAATCTGTATAGCTATCGATGTACTGCAATAAACCGATGTCATTGCGTTTGTATAGAGAACAAAACAAATAACCGACGGAATAAAATAAACTGTCATACAAATGTGTCCTACTTGATTTTCTATTCAACATCTGATATAGAATCCTACTAGTCAAAAATATGTTGAATTATTATTAAGAAAATTGATCCTATCCAATATATGTTTTATAGACATAATGTAATTTTGAAACGTAATTTTAACCAGCCAGATCCATGTTACAACTGCTATGAACAATGATTGGTGTAATTTCTTATTTCGTTATTAACAAACTACGATAAGGTGTTGGTTTCGGACATTTTTAAGGTAAATTAACTGCTTGACTTTTCCACAGTAAAAGCCATTGTTCATGACTTGTGAGTTGTTTTGTCGTTTTTATCTATAGCATAGAAGTTCTGCACTAATTATTTGTCAATAAAAGAGGGACGAAAGATACCAAAGGGCCAGTCAAACTCATAAATCTAAAACAAACTGACAACGCCATGGCTAAAAATGAAAAAGTAAAAAAAAGACGAACAATAGTACACATGCCACAACATAGAAAACTAAAGAATAAACAACACGAACCCCAACAAAAACTAGGGGTGATCTCAGGTGCACCGGAAGGGTAAGCAGATCCTGCTCTACATGTGGCACCTGTCGTGTTGCGTATGTGATAACAAATCCGGTAAATAGTCTAATTCGGTAGGTCACATTCATGAAAGGGAAGAGGATTGTAGTTACGACGTAAGGAACATATCCGATAGCATTTGTGAAACGGTTATTCCATAACGGTCAACCAACTCGTGATGGCGTCCGTAAAATTTAGATGGGATGATTTCAACTTAACCATTTGGAACTCTTGGTTTCATAGCTTCTTTGTGAGTAGCAACCCTCTATCAAGAAAATCATGATAGGAAATGCAAGCACGGGAATATCGTATCAATTGGGAGATATATACCCCGTATAGAGGTGCTGCTGTATGTTGGTCTTGTTTATCAAAGTTGCTTCAAAAGGATTCGAACCTGCTATGTTGTTACATATCTAGAAATGTATTAAACATTTTGTTCATTAATATAGAAAAAGTCAATGACACACGGTCAAAGTTGACCTGAGAAGGATTTGGCTATGATAAAAGGTAAAACTTGAGTCCACAGACCAGTAAACAAAATGGTGCTGATATGCGGTAAATAAATCACTGTAACGATTATGTGAACCTAGAATTTATCAATTCAGAAGTTATAACAAATGTAAGGTGTTCGAGTCACAACGACGAATTTAATCGTAAATGGTTTTGACTTTTATTTTAAGGTCATTTTTGTTCATACAGGTTATCAACTGTCGGGGTTCCTATACATACTTGGCCTTTTTCGTGTTCCCGATGAAGATTAGTTTCAAATAAACGCTACGGACGCATGCTCTTTATTTTCATTCATTCATGTTTTAAAACCTCTACTATTGTGCTACTGTATTAATTAAAGTACACCAAGTTCATGATGTACATGATCTATTAGTACTCGATGATATATGCATGGTTTTCGATGATACAAAGATCACTGATTGTGATTTGTAGGATTGTTGAATTGAACAAGCAAATACGATACAAAGTAAAAATGTAGCTACATTTGTAATTACAGTCAATTTTATTAGACCAATGTTCAAAGTATCATCTACGTTAATGTTTGATACACAGGCAAATTATATCTATACAAAATGTAACCAAACCTTTGTTCTAAAAGTTAAAAGTTAAGTGATCTCTGAAGTTTAAAAAAAAAAAGATAAGCCATGATGTTAAACACAAATATGAATCTGTAAATATTTGAATTTTGATTTTTCTTTTGATTAATATGTGCTGTTGTATTTATAGGTGTTTGCTTGGTATGCAGTTTTCTATGAAGTCTGTTGTTTGTGTTGTACATTTTTGTGTTGATTATGATGGAAGGTAAAAATAAAGCACCTTTTTATGAATGAACGCTGTGTTTTTGTAGTAAAAAAAATAGAAAAATATTAAATCTTTGTTTTCAACACTTAAACTATTCCATAGCTGTAATGAATTAAAATCTATCATATTATCACTTCAAGTATTAGAAATATAACCACTCCCATTAAATCTTGATCTTAATTGAGATGATAAAAACATCGAATACAAATTGTTTATGTAAACAATAAAAAAGTTGTGAGGACTGTTTCCGCATTACCATCAAAGACATTATTCCTGGCTTTTCAAAATTGTTAATCAGGATAAAAAAATTATTGAGACATTGATTTATTGAACTCTAGTGATAAAAGAGGGACGAAAGACTCCAAAGGGACAGTCAAACTCGTAAATCTAATACAAACTGACAACGCCATGGCTAAAAATGAAAAAGACAAACAGAAAAACAATAGTACACATGACACAACATAGAAAACTAAAGGATAAACAACACGAACCCCACCAAAAACTAGGGGTGATCTCAGGTGCTCCGGAAGGGTAAGCAGATCCTGCTCCACATGCGGCACCCGTCGTGTTGCTTATGTGATTACAAATCCGGTAAATAGTCTAATTGTGATAACAACTGAATCAATTTATCAAATAATCGAATAAAAACTTTAACTAAACCAAATGACAAGCTAGTATGAATAATGTGAAAAACACAAATGAGACAGTAGAATTATAAATTATCAAGGAATACCAAGTGTGTCACTTTACAATTTGCATAACAAAATAAATTTTAAATAAACTCGTCACAGATACCTTGCTTATCTGGAATTTCATACACCGTTTCATCTTTGAAAAAGATTATTAAAGAAGGTAGGTTGTTAACAACAAAGAAAAATAAGACTACGGAAAACGAACTCAGCCAAAACATTCTAGGTATTAGAAACTAGTAGTTGCTTATATTCTGTTTGATGTACATGTGTATTTACTTCATGTTAGCTCTACATAAGTTTTGCTAATCCGGATTTTGTATACCACTGTGTAATATCTGTATCGGAGAAGACTCCAAATATGCATAATAATCACAACCCCGTCCCGTTTTCTCGTTCATGACATCACAGACCATGACATGTACCCTGATCAGCACTTACAACGTGGCATTTTTAGAATGAATGAAAGATACACAAACATGTGTTCACGTACTTCCAATATATGTTGTATAGACGCTTTAATTCTTAGAATTAAACTTATGTTTGTACTAATTGACTCTTCCTAGAACTGAAATAACCTTTAAATTTCAAATTGAATTGCATCATAGGTAAAAATAAAGTATTAGCCTGAAATTCAGATTATCCAGATTAATGTCTAATGTACTTAATTGGTTTAAGTTCAAATGACATTGATTTGAAGTGTTAATCAAAGGCAGCTGAATTAACAGCCAACCAAGGAATTAATTTGATTGATGTTTAATAACAATGATAATCTGGGTCATACAAGTCTATAACATTATCATGATTATGTGCCGATAATAAATACCGGAAATTACCTAATCATAAAGCAGAACTAATGAAACAAAATATTTAAACATCAAATACCCAGAAAAAAAGAAGAAAAACGAACTGATAATCCATGAGGATTTTATGCTTCACATATTATCGAACGCGGTGGTGTTTCAGTGCAACATGTATATGTCAATGCTAAACACAGCGTCCATCTAAATATGTTTCAATGCAAAACTCGGTTGATATAGGTAAAAGAAGATGTGGAATGAATGCCAATGTGCCAAAATTCCATCCAAGTCACAACTTGTAAAAGTAAACCATTTACAGTCAAAGTTCGGTCTTCAAATCGGAGTCTAGACTCACACCATGTTTTGTTATTCCAGTTTTGGTGTCAACCCTTACACTAACACAACGTCTGACTGTTCATCTAGGTTAAGTTCATCTTGGGCAGTATTTACATCGGAATTTTCTTTAACATCTGTTACGTCAACATGATCATCTAAATTTAGCGTATCATCAACATCATCACGATCATCAGTGTTAACCTCTTCATCTTCTTCCATTTGTTCATCATTAGTTACATTATCATTTTCGACATTAGAGTCTTCATTTACGTCATTTTTGGGTTCTGTATCAGGACGATCATGATCCCATACAAATTCACAGGTACAGTTAGCTGGTTACCGGTGACACTTATCACAGCGTGGTTTCGGACAATTGCGTGCCAAATGACCACTCTCTTTGCAACGATAACACATATTATCAGGACAGTTAATATAAACATGGCCGGATTCGAAACATTTCGAACATACCCTTTTCTGATTGTCATGTAATACTCGTATGTATTCGTGCGAATTTAACCCGGGGGAAAATTTCATACTGTTCGGTAGACTTTGACGAAATTCAGGGAATCTTACTACCACGTACCTTGTACCATCTGCAATGGACGTGCCAGGATGCATTCGGCGTTTAATAGGTGATATAAGTTCTGCACCGAAATCTTCTAGTTTTTTCGTAATTTCGTCATCCGTCACGTAATATGACACATTTAGGAAGCTCACCATTTTTTGCTTTGAAAATACAGCGTTCGGCTGGAATTTCACATTGTTAACTTTGAACCCAGTGTCACACAACAAATCAACAGCTTCTAATTCTTTAAGAGTTATTTCGTACACATTTCCGCTTTTAGGTACGCAAGCTTCTACTACACCTTCACCAATTTCTGCTTCTACACTATTTATAACTGACAATGCCGAAACATTTTTATTGTCCCCAACATCAACAAGGACAGTCTGCTCCTTCACAGTTCTATTCGCCCCCCTTTCACCAGGCATGGTGAAGGGAGGTTACAAAAACACTTTAAAATGTCAGATATATGGAAAATAAATCTCGATTATCAAAGGAAATGTCACTAAGAGTAATCACTTACACCTTACGCCATGGATGGCTCGTCCAAAGACGAAAAAAATTACGATTGAAATTCAGCTATCAATATTACGTCCTTCTTGCTGAATGTCCAAACCGGAAGTCTATACTAAGTGAAACTTTTTTTTATCATTAATATACTAAGTGAAACTGTTTTTTTTTTATCTTGTATATATTTATTCAACTTCATCTCATCGTCTCATTTTTACAATATTTACATATGTAATAGAAAACATCAAGTCCTTATACTCTCTTACTCTATCATTCATTTTTTTTCTTTTTTTTCTCCTTTTTCCCTTTTTTTATATATAATCTTACCACGGTTAAAATATTATCTCAAAAAATTGTCAGACAAATGTATAGTCATTAAACATATTAAATCTAATATCTAAAGCAAATATTTTCCATAATTGTAAAAATGTCTCTTATAAAGTTTCAAAGATTCACATTACGCATATACGGCTGGCAATATCCATTCCAGTAACGCAAAATTATGAATGCTATGTATTTTTATGAATATGACACGTTCCTTGGAAATATACTGCATTGTCTATATCTTATTTTTAAATCAATTAAAAGCACAACAATAAAAAAAACACAAAAAAAAACTCTGTCATACTAGGTTCACTCATCCCTATCTCACATTAGACTTATCAAATAAAAAATAAAAAAATACATTATAAATTATGTTTTTTTACATAGTTAATCATTTTCTCAATTCCATAATTGGCCGTATCATTCCAAAAAATGGTTTCGGTCACATCCTCGAATTCTTTTAAAACTAACTGTTCATAATGTTCATAGTTGTAATCGTCGTCATTCATTGTTCTTATCTGCATTCTGTCCGTTTCATATACTACCAACAATTCCCTGTTTTGAACCTTTCCTATTAATAAATCTCGGCCAGCTCGACTTTTTTTAAATACAATTTTGCCAAAACGTTCGTGTAATATTTGTGGCGGAGTAACACTATCTTTATCACTCTTTTCCTTATTAATAATCGTTCCGTTATCTTTATCTATAACTGTTCTATTGTGTTTTATTTTTGGAACTATTGTCTTCTCTTCATGTGTATCTATTATTGGATCTACCTGGTTTATAGGTAAGTCAATAAACCGGTTAGGCAAGTCACTATTTATATCTATTATAGTCGATCGTTCTAAATTGTCACCACACTGTTTTGAAATATATTCAGAGGCACAAACGGGTTCATTTTCAAAATCCATGCTGGGTTCATCATTACTTATACTAGTTATTTCATTTTCGTTTTCTGCAGTTATATTGTCTAATGTATCTAAATGTGTAACTTGTATTTTACTATTGTTTTCGCTATATTCCCGTAAACGCTTATTGTCTCTTCTCAATGCTGCGCCCGATTTGCGTTTAATCTGTTTATTATTGTCAGATTTTGCAAACATGATAGATATTCTTGCTTTTTCATTGTCACCATGTACACTGTATGATATTGTACTAAATTCACCACACGCACTTGCTATAGCACTCAATAAAAACTTTGGTAACTTATCCATATTCATCTACTTATTGTCAGAACCTTATGGTGCCTCCAGCTTTGAAAGGTACACGATACATTTCATTTATAAATCGACTTTACAAATGTTTATTTTGCTAAATAGTTCAAAATCACTTACTGTCAACAAAGTTCGAAAATTTATTCCACTTTCCCTGCTGGGATATCCAAGAAAAACCTTAATAACAGAAGTTTTTTTTGCTACATAGAAAATACGTGTAACCACTTCAAAACACTAACCGGAAGTCTCTAAGTGAAACTGTTCAAAGTTAAAGTAACACTCGTCTTGCAACTTTAGGTCGACACCATTAGTTAAAGAATTTATATTTTCAAAATGAAAGGGTGTTTTATATGTAGAAAATTTCAAACATTCTGTAAATGTATCGTGCAGTCTCTATTTCAATGCATCATTCTGTAGTTTATACTACATGTCTTCGTTAAGCACAACTGTTTTACACTTACTGTTTCTGCAAAGTTTCTTTGTGCAAAAATGACCAAACACTAGCTTTAGAGTTACGTCCCCGTTAAACTGGAGTCTTCATGTTTCAGCTCTGGAGTTCCCAGTGAAGACATATTTTTTGGCTTCACACTTTTAAGGTATACAGTTGCTGCATGAAGAAAAAGGTTGAAATTCTATAGAATATCTTGACATATACTCGATTGTTAAAATATTGGAACTGCTTAGATATTTAAATGAGGCCAATAGACACATTGGAAAAGTTGCATCTTTTAACCTGCGATTTTTTATTTCATTTGTTAAATAGACAGATTTGCGATCCATACAAATATGACACTTAAATCCACAATGCATCTGAAGAAAACATTATGTTTAAAAATGAAAATAATCTTCCCGATAAATGAAATAGCATAACTAATCATCGTAAGCCATTGATGTCCCCCTAAAAGACACAGTACTTATAGTTTACAGTCATCAACATGACAGGAACTATATCTATAGACAACCGAAATACGAGCGACCAAACAGGTCATTTTTGTTTTAAATAACATTATTTCTTCTTTTTTCCCTTGGGTCCTTTTATCTTCTCTTCATCCTGTGTGAGATATGAATTTACACTTTAATTGCATCTTTTAAAATTTACAATGTCTATCAAAAACAAGTGTGGCGTAAACGTCAATAAGCCACAACCTAGCGATACCAATAACCAAAAGACATGTGCAAGTTGAACGTTAAAAAGAGATGTGAGTTTCCCTCAATGCGACAGCATCCCAGCTACAAAATATATGTGTAAATGAACTATTCACTTGGCTCATGCTACCAAATATTTATGTTTTCTCGATTTCTGGGTTTTTTCCCTATAATAAACATTACTGTTCGCATGCAATAGTTAATACATATGAAAGTGGCATTAAGCACTAAAAATTGATAAATCCAGCATTGTATATTAAAGACGTGTTCTACATCGATCATTTGTTTTGTAAGCAAGAATGAATTAACTTGAATCGTTATTTCACTAGAGCAATGTTTTGTACATTTTGTATCACAAACTTGTTGCTATCAATTTTGTATAATGACTGTAATAGTTGCCGCTGGTATTGAAACAGTTTCAGAGAAATTAATGATTTCTTCGATTCCTCTTAGAAAAGAGACTTTAAATCCCGGAGTATGATGAAAACGCCAATCAAGTTAGTTTAAAAAGGAAAAAAAAAACAGTACTTAAAAAAGAGGACTAAAAGGTTGGAAGGACTAAACAGTGTAGGTAGGACCTGCTTTTTAAAATTCTTGTGTCCATCACATTTATCTGTGGTAACCTTTTGTTTTGTAGTCTATACTAAGTTAAACTGTTGGTTTTTTTATCTTTAAATCCCGGAGTATGATGAAAACGCCAATCAAGTTAGTTAAAAGGAATAAAAAACAGGACTTAAAAAAGAGGAATAAAAGGTTGGAAGGACTAAACAATATAGGTAGGACCTGCTTTTTAAGGTTCTTGTGTACATCACATTTCTGTGTGGTGACGTTTTGTTTTTAGTCTATACTAAGTTAAACTGTTCAAAGTTAAAGTAACACTCGTCTTGCAACTTTAGGTCGACACCATTAGTTATAGAATTTTTATTTTCAAAATGAAAGGGTGTTTTATATGTGGAAAATTTCAAACATTCTGTAAATGTATGGCGCAGTCTCTATTTCAATGCATCATTATGTAGTTTATACTACATGTCTTCGTTAAGCACAACTGTTTTACATTAACTGTTTCTGCAAAGTTTCTATGTGCAAAAATGACCAAAAACTAGCTTTAGAGTTACGTCCATGCTAAACTGAAGTCTTCATGTTTCAGCTCTGGAGTTCCCAGTGAAGACATTTTTTTTGGCTTCACACCTTCAAGGTATACAGTTGCTGCATGAAGAAAAAGGTTGAAATTCTATAGAATATCTTGACATATACTCGATTGTTAAAATATTGGAACTGCTTGGATATTTAAATGAAGTCAATAGATACATTGGAAAAGTTGCATCTTTTAACCTGCGATTTTTTATTTCATTTGTTAATTAGACAGATTTGCAATCCATACAAATATGACACTTAAATTCATAATGCATCTGCAGGAAACATTATGTTTAAAAACTGAAAATAATCTTCCCGATACAAGAAATAGCAGAACTAATCATTGTAAGCCATTGATGTCCCCTTAAAAGACACAGTTCTTATAGTTTTCAGTCATCAAAATGACAGGAACTATATTTATAGACAACCGAAATACGAGCGACCAAACAGGTCATTTTTGTTTTTAAAAAAATTGTTTCTTCTTTTTTCCCTTGGGTCCTTTTATCTTCTCTAAATCCTGTGTGAGATATGCATTTACACTTTAATTGCATCTTTTGAAATTTACAATGTCTATCAAAAACAAGTGTGGCGTAAACGTCAATAAGCCACAACCTAGCGATATCAATAACCAAAAGACATGTACAAGTTGGACGTTAAAAAGAGATGTGAGTTACCCTCCATGCGACAGCATCCCAGCTACAAAATATATGTGTAAATGAACTATTCACTTGGCTCATGCTACCAAATATTTATGTTTTCTCGATTTCTGGGTTTTTTCCCGATAATAAACATTACTGTTCGCATGCAATAGTTAATACATATGAAAGTGGCATAAAACACTAAAAATTGAAAAATCCATCATTGTATATTTAAGACGTGTTCTACATCGATCATTTGTTTTGTAAGCAAGAATGAATTAACTTGAATCGTTATTTCACTAGAGCAATGTTTTGTATCACAATCTTGTTGCTATCAATTTTGTATTATGACTGTAATAGTTGCCGCTGGTATTGAAACAGTTGCAGAGAAATTAATGATTTCTTCGATTCCTCTTAGAAAAGAGACTTTAAATCCTGGAGTGTGATGAAAACGCAAATCAAGCTAGTTAAAAGGGAAAAAACAGGACTTAAAGAAGAGGAATAAAAGGTTGGAAGGACTAAACAATATAGGTAGGACCTGCTTTTTAAGGTTTTTGTGTCCATCACATTTTATGTGTGGTGACGTCTTGTTTTTTAGTCTATACTAAGTTAAACTGTTCTAATTTAAAGTAACACTCGTCTTGCAACTTTAGGTCGACATATGAAGTGGCATAAAACACTAAAAATTGAAAAATCCATCATTGTATATTTAAGACGTGTTCTACATCTACATTTGTTGCTATCAATTTTGTATAATGACTGTAATAGTTGCCGCTGGTATTGAAACAGTTTCAGAGAAATTAATGATTTCTTCGATTCCTCTTAGAAAAGAGACTTTAAATCCCGGAGTATGATGAAAACGCCAATCAAGTTAGTTAAAAAAGGAAAAAAAAACAGTACTTAAAAAAGAGGATTAAAAGGTTGGAAGGACTAAACAGTGTAGGTAGGACCTGCTTTTTAAAATTCTTGTGTCCATCACATTTATCTGTGGTAACCTTTTGTTTTGTAGTCTATACTAAGTTAAACTGTTGGTTTTTTTTATCTTTAAATCCCGGAGTATGATGAAAACGCCAATCAAGTTAGTTAAAAGGAATAAAAAACAGGACTTAAAAAAGAGGAATAAAAGGTTGGAAGGACTAAACAATATAGGTAGGACCTGCTTTTTAAGGTTCTTGTGTACATCACATTTCTGTGTGGTGACCTTTTGTTTTTAGTCTATACTAAGTTAAACTGTTCAAAGTTAAAGTAACACTCGTCTTGCAACTTTAGGTCGACACCATTAGTTATAGAATTTTTATTTTCAAAATGAAAGGGTGTTTTATATGTGGAAAATTTCAAACATTCTGTAAATGTATGGCGCAGTCTCTATTTCTAAGCATCATTATGTAGTTTATACTACATGTCTTCGTTAAGCACAACTGTTTTACATTAACTGTTTCTGCAAAGTTTCTATGTGCAAAAATGACCAAAAAACTAGCTTTAGAGTTACGTCCATGCTAAACTGAAGTCTTCATGTCCAGCTCTGGAGTTCCCAGTGAAGACATATTTGTTTTGCTTCACATCATTAAGGTATACAGTTCATGCAGTTGCTGCATGAAGAAAAAGATTGAAATTTTATAGAATATCTTGACATATACTCGATTGTTAAAATATTGGAACTGCTTAGATATTGAAATGAAGTCAATAGTGTAGCGATTGTAGTTTGACTGTATAATTTATTATTATGTAAGATGTCTTTCTTTTAAATACGTTTGGCTTAAATTACATTTCTGTAGGGCAATGCCCGGTATTTTTATGTATTTGAACTGTTTCTATATTATTTAAATTCACCGCCCGGTATCTTAAGAACCGCCCGGTACGCCATCTTTGGAACCGTCGGGTACCGTCCAGTTACCCATCTTTAGAACCGTTGAGGTACCGCCCGGTACCCCACCTTTAGAACCGTCGGGGCACCGCCTGTAATTATGTATATAAGGGGATGCGAGAGAGAATATATATAGAGTGAGATATTTGAGATTGTTAGTTAGAAGTGTTGAAAGTAATATTGTGTTAGTGAATTAGGATTATTGTTCAACTGTTTTATTATGTCAAACTGATGTACATTTAACAGATTAATTACGTATTTGATTTAAAACTTTGTGTTGTGATTTGTTTTCTTTGTGCCATTTGAATATGGATTTCACGTAATTTACGCTACCAAAATAACACATCGACAAACACGAATTCATACAAAAACGACAACGCTACAAATGGTGGCAGCGGTGGGATAGCCATACACGAAGTTTTAGATTCATAATGAGAATAATTGTTGGAATATCAGTGAGACTTAAACTATTTGGATACATGTTAGAATTCTCATTACAAGTTGTGTTTTATTATTAATGGAGATGGATCGAAATAGAACTGACTATAATTCTTATCCAATGGATTTTACGAACATTGGAGAAGAGCAGACTGTTTCTGGAGAACACAACTTTAGGAACAGAAGTCAGTATTCACCAGGATTATTTTCACCATCTCAAGAATTCCAAGGGGTACCCGATTCCATTCCAAGGACACCGGGAGATGCCAGAGCCGCACACCTGACGGTCCCTGGAACCCCATTTTCGACGGTGCCGACAGCTAACAGGTGGGGTGGTTTCGACGGTAGCAGTAATTGGAAGGATGAATCTTTTATTTCGAGCACACCAATGTCTGATATGGACCAGAGACAACAAAATGCTAATACAGCCGGAATTGATCATAAATGGAAGAAATTTGTTCTAAGATGGATTTGGTTTATCTTAAGTTTGATAGTTGTGATCGGATTCTTTTCCGTAACATTTCCAATTCATGACATTGTTTGTTGGCTGAAGCAAAATGTTATATTATTGGTGGTTACTCTACTGATAACATTTCCAGTTTCGGTAATTGTGAAGTTATTCATAAATGAAACCACAAAACGTCTGGAACACTTTGATAACCAAAATGAGTACAGAAGAAGACCAACAGAATCCATGCGTAAGCAATTGAACTTTGACCAGAACATTCCACATAGTCGAGATAATGCAAGGAATGTACCGATGAACTCATCATCATCTCTGCAAGTTAACCGATCCGAAGTTCAGGTAAAGCGGACATTTAGTGGCAGTAACGATGATGTGTTAGCAGACTTTCTACGTTACTTTGAAAACATTGCGACACTAAATGCGTGGATTGAAGAGAGGAAAAGGTTAGTGTTCTTTACAACCTTGCGAGGACAGGCAGAAACATTTGTGCACGGATTGCCTTTAGATATCGGATGAGATCGGAGAGTTTGATAGATAAGATGGAGTTACGATTTGGACATTCAAACATGAAAGAAAGCTACCTTGCAGAGACAAAACTAAGGAGAAGGAAACCTGGGGAATCGTTTAGAGATTTGGGGCAATCTATTGAAGATTTGTACAGGCGTGCATACCCATCTCATCAAGAACTTGTCCAAGAAAATAGTATCAGATCGTTTCTTGACGCTTGCGGTGAGTCGGAGGAGTTTCGCATGTTTATAAGGCGAACTAAGCCTAGGAATCTCCAGGAAGCTGTTGCAAGTGCCATGCAAGAATAATGTATTCGAATGAATGAGGGAAATGTGAACAAGGTTAACAAGAGAAATAATGTGTATACAGTGGAAAAAGAAAGGGATGTTTATGAACCGAGTTCAAAGAAGAACAATTATTCAGAAAGTCCGATACACAACCGAAGATTTCAAAATAAGATATATAGACAGTGTATCAATTGTGGAAAAAGAGGACACACAAGAGAGTACTGTTGGAGTAAGACACATTCAAACAGTCAGAACATTTCAAATCAGACGGTACCAGAGGAAGACACCGCCCAGAGTAGCGGTGGAACCGTCCAGCAGTTAAACAACAACCGGTCGGAGCAATAGGCCCTGCTCCGACCGAATGTACCTGGTTGCCTAGCAGAAGTTTGAAGGAGTGTTCCTTGGATAAACATAGGACGACACGTTCCACTCAAACTGAAAGGGGTGATATGGAGATTGACTTGGATCACTTATTAGACCAGAGTATCACATAACACCTAAGCGGTTGAGTGGTGGTGCGTTTGTTTATCTACGAGGGGAACACATAGACAATGAATTATTGTCAGATAATATTGGGCAAAACAACGTAGCTATGTTAACGAAAATACCTGGAAAGTTGGTATGATGGTGGATGGTCAAGTAGAAGGATCATCAATTAGTTGGAAGATTGATACCGGTGCAAGATGTACTTTCATAACAGAAGAATGCTACAGAAATATTTTGCCTGATAGTAGACCTATGCTAAGACCAGTGGATACCAGATTCATCACAGCTAGTGGTGGTGATTTAAAAGTTTTAGGAACTGCTGTGATGACATTATCATTTGATGAGTTTTGTGTTCAATTTCCAATTATTGTTGGAGGAGTCAGAAATAATTTACTTGGTAAAAATGTTCTCCAAACCTGTCGATGTGAATGGGACTGGGATTCCTTATATCTAGAAATAAGTGGTAGAAATATTCCGTTTTACGAACAAAATGAATGCGTTCGTTCTGAAGAGTTGTATCACTAGAAAAAATGACAGTACCAGCTAAATATGGAATAGTTAGTACAAGTTCTGCAAATATAAATGGTGTCTTATCTCCTGATAGAAATTTCATGACGAAATATGGACTAGCGCTAGCAAGAGTACTAGTTAATGCATCACACGGCTTGGTGTATGCAAGATTGTTTAACCAAACCAGTACAGGCATTATATTGTACAAAGGAACACATATTGCTGTGTTTGTACCAGTTGTGAATATCGGCAATTCTGTTGAGGTGGAAGATGAAAATGAAGATGTTTGTGAGATTGTTGAGCATCGTAATTCGTCTAATAGTTTGTTGCCTCAATATATGGAAAAGATGTACCAAAGCGGTATACAGAATCTTTCAATTAAAGTAGCCGATGAGTTTAAAAGGGTATTGCTGCAAAATTGTTGTGTGTTTGCTGACCCTGATGGAGAAACTGGACATACATTATTGGGAAAGTATGAGATTAAACTGGAGAAAGAGATACCGATCAAGGAACCCCCAAGAAGAATCCAGTTATTTAAGAGGAAAATATTAGAAGAAGAGATTGAAAAGCTGGAAAAGAAAGGAGTTATTGAAAAATCGTGCAGTCCTTGGTCAGCACCAATTGTTTTAGTACAGAAAAAGGATTCACCATGGAGACTATGTGTTGACAATCGAAAGTTGAATGATAGAACAATTAAAGATGTATATCCGATTCCGAGAATAGAGGACAATTTAGATGCACTGAACGGCTCGAAGTAGTTTTCGTCTTTAGACTTAGACATGGCGTACCATCAAATTCCAATGAAACTGTGTGATAAAGAAAAGACTGCGTTTGCCTCACCAATGGGAGGATTGTACCAATATACTGCCATGCCCTTCGGGTTATGCAATGCTGCTTCAACTTTTCAAAGAATAATAGAATCTGCCTTACATGGGTTACAATGTCATATAGCAGTATTGTACCTGGACGATATAATTGTGATAGGGAACACATTTAAAGAACATTTGAATAATATATGTAATATTATAGACAGACTTAAACTGGCTGGGTTGAAGTTAAAACCAAAGAAATGTACGTTCTTCAGGCATGAAATACAGTTTTTGGGCCATATAGTGTCGTCCAATGGGGTTAAAACAGATCCAAAGAAAGTAGAAGCAGTTAGTAAGATGGAGAAACCTGAAAATGTGAAAGAACTTCGTTCATTTCTAGGATTGGTTTCGTACTATAGAAAATTTATCAAGAATTTCTCCTTGATAGCGAAGAGTCTATTTGAATTAACAAAGCCTAGTGTGACATGGAACTGGTCTGAAGAATGTGATATGGCGTTCCATACATTGAAGGATAAATTAGTGACATCACCAATTCTGTCTTACCCTGATGTTAACGGCGGGGAATTTATTTTAGACATTGACGCGAGTAACTTTTCTATTGGTTGCGTTTTATCACAAATTCAACAAGGACAAGAACACGTTATAGCGTATGGAAGTAGGACTTTGAATAAACCGGAAATAAACTATTGTGTTACTAGAAAGGAATTACTAGCAGTTGTGTATTTCATGAAGTACTTTAAGCATTACCTTTTGGGACGTAACTTTACAATCAGGACGGACCATGGATCCTTTACATGGCTTTACCGATTCCGAGAACCAGACGGTCAGATGAGTCGCTGGATACAAAAAATAAGCGCATATGACTTTAAGATAGTGCACAGACCTGGCAAGAAACATAGTAACGCTAACGCTCTATCAAGATAAAAGATAAAAGAGCAGGACTTTTTTACTCAGTGTAAATTGCCATGGGACTATGAGTTTGAGGCACCGCCTAAACAAGAACCAGTTGTTATTGCACCAGTAAATAGAATGAATACAGAAGTTGACAATTCATTTAATGTGCCAATAAAGAGGGGTCGTAAGCCAAACACTCCTAAACGTGCACAAGCTA
The DNA here is from genome assembly GCA_037788925.1 of Mytilus galloprovincialis. Taxonomy (NCBI): domain Eukaryota; kingdom Metazoa; phylum Mollusca; class Bivalvia; order Mytilida; family Mytilidae; genus Mytilus; species Mytilus galloprovincialis. The sequence continues at coordinate 84,448,679 of CM075339.1, forward strand.
AGAAGCAACCAGATATTACTTTGACGCCATCCCTGATACACGAAATGCAACGCCAAGATACAGAACTAGGTGATGTACTGCAATTAAAGTTGGATAGTGCAGAGAAACCTACCTTCGATAATTTCACAAGTAAAAGTACGTTATTTAAAAATTGGATTCAAAAATGGGAACTCTTATCTGTTCAGGATGACATATTATGTTACTATTGGAAAGACCAAACTGGAGCTAAAGGATGGAAAATCTGTACACCTAAAGCTCTACAGGGATATGTGCTTTGGCATCTACATGATTCCCCAACTGGTGGGCACCAAGGTATCAACAGATATAAAAACCGAGCTGCCCTATGCCCATTTTTCTGGCCACATATGAATCGAAATATTCAAGATTACGTTACAACCTGTGATATCTGTGAAGACAGAAAACAACCTGCACGATCAAAAAGACATAAAATGAAAAGTTATGTTATGGATACAAGATTTCAGAGACTCGCAAGCGATATTGCAGGCCCACTTCCCACTACTGAACAAGGGAATCGATACATATTGGTTATTCAAGACTATTTTACAAAGTTTACGGAAGTTTATCCGTTGTGTGACATAAATGCAGAAACCGTAGCTAATGTGTTTCTAAAAGGATGGATTAAAAGATACGGATGTCCATTGGAGATCCATTCAGATCAGGGTACTCAATATGAGAGTCAGTTGTTTCAAGGTATTTGCAAACTTTTGCATATTTCAAAGACGCAGACTACAGCTATGCATCCAAGCTTTGATGGTATGGTGGAGAGAGGAAATAGAACAATAAAAGAAATGTTATCTAAGTACATCGACCGAAATCAGTCCGATTGGGATAAATACATCGACTATATGGTGATGACATATAACTCAACACCCCATGACAGTACTGGTATTACGCCGTATAGAATGATGTTCGGTGACGAAATGAAAATGCCGTTAGATTTGATTGCTGGATCACCGTCAGATCATGACGAGGAGACTCATTTTAAGAATGAGCATAGTTTTGTAGCTAAAATAAGAGAGGAGTTAGAAAAAGCTCACGAGATAGCCCGTGAAAAATTGAAAAGGACTGCAATCCGCCAAAAGGATTATTATGACAGAAATGTGACAGAAATAAATTATGCTAATGGCGATTTGGTAAGGAGATGGCAGCCTCAATTAATGAAAGGTGGAAAGAAAAGCTTGTACGGAAACTGGACTGGCCCATGCGTAATTATCGAAAAGTTAACGGATGTCCTGTTTAAAATTAAACATTCAAATAATTCGCCTAATGTGGTTGTGCATGCAGACAATTTAAAAAAGTATACACGAGGGAAGTCTGTTTCGTGGTTTAAACCAGAGAAGACAATCTTACACGCCCAACCACCATTAATAAATTATTTCGACAGTGACCATGAACTACGGAGTAATGGTGCATCGGAAAATACGCAAGACACCAAGCCGACCCTCATACAATCCGATGAATATCAAACAGATGATACATTGGAACCGCCGGAAAATTGTGTGTATAAAACATTGGAACCGTCGGACAGTTACCCAAATATGATATTGGAACCCCAAAACGGTTCTTTAAATAAAACATTGGAACCCCCGGAACCCCTCATACACCCGGAACCCCCGGTACCCTCGGAACCCCCAGACGGTACCGGGAACCGTTCAAAACCAGTGACACCATCTATAATAACGACAAAGCGCGGGAGAATGGTCAGAATACCTTTGCGCTATCGATAAGACAATACGCAAAGTTTATATTCACAAATATTTTATTAACAATGGATAGAAAGGTGACAGAAAAAAGGATTATGTGTGAACATTGTTTCAAATTGTACTGTAGTAGCAAATCATACAAGAGACACATTAAAGAAGTACACTCCGCAAATTATAACACAGAAATAATTTAGTGTTTGATATGTCATAAAACTTTTAGCAGAAAGAGCCATTTGAGAAGACATAATAGGAAATTTCACAAGGAAACTCAAAACAGTGACACTTTAAAAGTGACCACACAGAACGAAAGCAGCTTTAATGTTCATGAACACTTGTCAGAAGAAGGATCAGCGTTTAATGATACACCAACCGTGGAGGGACCGACATTCGGTGAAATGCCCGATTTCTTGGAGGATATTTCATTGGATGAGTTTATAACTGAACAGGAATATAAAGATTCGGAACATGTTGAAAATGGCAGTGACAAAAAGAGTGAAACAGTTAAACCGGAACGGGATGAGAACAATAATAGCAATAATATCATTGACAGTAATAAACAAACAATAATTCTAAAACTGGAAACAACAACAGTAAATTTAACGGATGGCCGTACAGTAATAAACAGAGATACTTCGATCGAATATTCTAACAATTGGTCAGTTAAATCTATTTTTAAACCGATTGACACAGATGGATGCGGTCCTAACTTTGACAAAAGTTAACTTAGAGTTAACTTGTTGACTGCTTTCTAAGTTAACTTGAGAATTTTTAAGCAGTCAAGCAAGTTAACTTCGTCGTTGGTGGACCAGACCTACGGTCTGCTTTTTTAGGACTGCTGCAGATCTATCGACAAGTCTGCTCCAGACCAGACCTGTGGACAAGTCTGCTTTTGACCAGTCCTGAGGACAGGTCTGCCTCAGACCAGACCTGTGGACAGGGTTGCTCCTGACCAGACCTGAGGACAGGTCTGCTTTTGGCCAGACCTGTGGACAAGTCTGCTATTGACCAGACCTGAGGACAGGTCTGCTTATGACAGATAATCGTTATAAAAGTTTTCATATCAGCCTTGAGCTTTCCGCATGATTAAAATATGTAAACAACATTCGCATTGTTTTTCCACAGATATCATTTATTATTTACTCGCTAGACTCTACTAGATATTATACAAATGCTCTCTTTTATTTGATATACATGTATTCTTATATAAATAAAAAAATGGCTATACGATCACACAGAGTTTTTTTGTATTAGAAGGAGGATAGAAAGGTTATCCAACGCATCGGAACAATATTCTTATATCACGGGATATCGGCAACATTGTCTACGTTACTTCGTTCCCCGTTGTTTACCTGTCCCTTCCTAAATTTTACTGTATGCATAAATTTATACTTGCATGGATATTTCATTGATATTCAACTTGTTTGCATTGGATTTACTATTCTATTTCCCGCAGAATATTCTAACAGAAATTGTACAGTGTCCGTAAGCATACGGTGTGGTAAAACTATCAACAATCTCGTCAAATTCGTCAGATTTATCGAGAGATTTCTCATTGCCGATAATAATGGCGATATTTATATGGGACGTCCTATAATTATACTCAATGCGCACTCTAATGAAATAGTTGCCACTTGACGTTTAACTATTAACAAAATCAATCAACCGACATAATAGATTCCAAGAAGAGAACCTCGTATACTTTTTTTTATTAAATCATTGTAAATAGTACAAATGAATTCAGATATGTCAGTGTTGGTACTTTGATGATGTGGCATAATAGTTTTGTTTTACACGTACACTATCATGAACTCCTATATGATCTGACTGTTAATATGAATAAAGAGATGAAATTCTGACATTCTCAATTTAATCAAAATGTTTTTTGCATTAATAGTTTTCCAATATTATTGATTACATGTACATTTACGGCCCTACTAAAATGTGAACAGGAGCGCCAGGAGAAGACATTAAGCGGCTCGGTACAATGGTATGCGGGTATATAGATTTGCAAATAAAAGTGCACATATGATCAGTTTTGGTCAACTAGTTTTGTTTTCCAAGTCAGCATGAGGTATTAAAACTACTGAAATTTTGTTACGTATCAATATTTTGAATAAAATGAGGACATGCTAGTATCCTAAATTTATGCGAACAAATATCTGTTGTTATTATATTGCAATATTGCTGTCCATTGTCATGATTGTATTATACATTGAATCCCGAAATAAAAAATAAGGCTGATTTACTATGCGGGTATATAGATTTACAATTTAAAGTTCACATATCATGCATATGGTCAGTTTTGGTAATGTGGTCAAATAATTTTGTTGTACAAGTCAGCTGGAGGTATCAAAACTGCTAAAATTTTGTTACGTATCAATATTTTGAATAAAATGAGGACATGCTGGTATCCTAAATTTATGCGAACCAAAATTTTTTGTTATTATATTGCAATTTTGCTGTCCATTGTCATGATTGTATTATACATTGAATCCTGAAATAAAAAATATGGCTGATTTACTATGCAGGTATATAGATTTACAATTTAAAGTTCACATATGGTCAGTTTTTGGTAATGCAGTCAAATAATTTTGTTGTACAAATCAGCTGGAGGTATCAAAACTACTGAAATTTTGTTACGTATCAATATTTTTAATAAAATGAGGACATGCTGGTATCCTTAATTTATGCGAACCAAAATTTGTTGTTATTATATTGCAATATTGCTGTCCATTGTCATGATTGTATTATACATTGAATCCTGACATTAAAAATAAGGCTGATTTACTATGCTGGTATATAGATTTACAATTTAAAGTTCACATATGGTCAGTTTTGGTAATGCGGTCAAATAATTTTGTTGTACAAGTCATCTGGAGGTATCAAAACTACTGAAATTTTGTTACGTATCAATATTTTGAATAAAATGAGGACATGCTGGTATCCTAAATTTATGCGAACCAAAATTTGTTGTTATTATATTGCAATATTGCTGTCCATTGTCATGATTGTATTATACATTGAATCCTGAAATAAAAAATATGGATGATTTACTATGCAGGTATATAGATTTACAAATTAAAGTGCATATATGGGCAGTTTTGGTGGATGCGGTCAAATATTTTTGTTGTGCAAGTCAACTGGAGGCATCAAAACTACTGAAATTTTGTTACGTATCAGTATTTTAATTAAAAAGAGGACATGCTGGCACCCTTAATTTAGGCGAACAAAAATTTGTTGTTATTATATTGCAATATTGCTGTCCATTGTCATGATTGTATTATACATTGAATCCTGACATTAAAAATAAGGCTGATTTACTATGCTGGTATATAGATTTACAATTTAAAGTTCACATATCATGCATATGGTCAGTTTTGGTAATGTGGTCAAATAATTTTGTTGTACAAGTCATCTGGAGGTATCAAAACTGCTGAAATTTTGTTACGTATCAATATTTTGAATAAAATGAGGACTTGCTGGTATCCTAAATTTATGCGAACCAAATTTTTTTGTTATTTTATTGCAATTTTGCTGTCCATTGTCATGATTGTATTATACATGGAATCCTGACATAAAAAATATGGCTGATTTACTATGCGGGTAAATAGATTTACATATTAAAGTGAATTTACACTTTAATTGCATCTTTTAAAATTTACAATGTCTATTAAAAACAAGTGTGGCGTAAACGTCAATAAGCCACAACCTAGCGATACCAATAACCAAAAGACATGTGCAAGTTGGACGTTAAAAAGAGATGTGAGTTTCCCTCAATGCGACAGCATCCCAGCTACAAAATATATGTGTGAATGAACTATTCACTTGGCTCATGCTACCAAATATTTATGTTTTCTCGATTTCTGGGGTATTTCCCGATAATAAACATTACTGTTCGCATGCAATAGTTAATACATATGAAAGTGGCATTAAACACTAAAAATTGATAAATCCATCATTGTATATTTAAGACGTGTTCTACATCAATCATTTGTTTTGTAAGCAAGAATGAATCAACTTGAATCGTTATTTCACTAAAGCAATGTTTTGTATCACAAACTTGTTGCTATCAATTTTGTATTATGACTGTAATAGTTGCCGCTGGTATTGAAACAGTTTCAGAGAAATTAATGATTTCTTCGATTCCTCTTAGAAAAGAGACTTTAAATCCCAAATTTTGATGAAAACGACAACCAAGTTAGTTAAAAGGGAAAAAAACAGGACTTAAAAAAGAGGAATAAAAGGTTGGAAGGACTAAACTATATAGGTAGGACCTGATTTTTAAGGTTCTTGTGTCCATCACATTTTAAGTGTGGTGACCTTTTGATTTTAGTCTATACTAAGTCAAACTGTTCAAAGTTAAAGTAACACTCGTTTTGCAACTTTAGGTCGACACCATTAGTTATAGAATTTTTATTTTCAAAATGAAAGGGTGTTTTATATGTAGAAAAATTCAAACATTCTGTAAATATATCGCGCAGTCTCTATTTCAATGCATCATTCTGTAGTTTATACTACATGTCTTCGTTAAGCACAACTGTTTTACACTTACTGTTTCTGCAAAGTTTCTATGTGCAAAATGACCAAAAACTAGCTTTAGAGTTACGTCCCCGCTAAACTGAAGTCTTCATGTTTCAGCTCTGGAGTTCCCAGTGAAGACATATTTTTTGGCTTCACACTTTTAAGGTATACAGTTGCTGCATGAAGAAAAAGGTTGAAAATCTATAGAATATCTTGACATATACTCGATTGTTAAAATATTGGAACTGCTTAGATATTTAAATGAAGTCATTAGACACATTGGAAAAGTTGCATCTTTTAACCTGCGATTTTTTATTTCATTTGTTAAATAGACAGATTTGCAATCCATACAAATATGACACTTAAATCCACAATGCATCTGAAGAAAACATTATGTTTAAAAATTAAAATAATCTTCCCGATAAAAGAAATAGCATAACTAATCATTGTAAGCCATTGATGTCCCCCTAAAAGACACAGTACTTATAGGTGGCACGGTAGTATTTCCTGGCCATAAGGGATAATGATAGCCTTTTTAGAATTTTCACCACTTTCTAACACTGCAAAAAATTCTACATTCACAGTTAACTGAAGTACTTTCATTTTACCAATCAGAAATGAATTTGGATATGTACCATGACCGTTTACTTTTTTTGCTATTTTTAAAATCCTAAGGCCACTAGTACTTTTAGGTCTTTTATGGTGCAGTGAATGCAAAATTTAAAAAAATTCTCAAAAATTCATTTTCATCTGTATATAAAATTATTTCATATTTTTCTACACCTGATTCATCACTCAGTTTGGGAAAGTATGTTCAGTTGATACTGTATTTTTTGTCCAATCACACTGTTTAGATACATTTACCTAAGTAGGGTACACAAAAGAGCAACCTAAATTCTGGAAAGCAAATACTACCGTGCCACCTTAACCAAGACATAACAAACTTGAAACCAGTCATGACACCTATGATGCATAGACTTCTTATTTTGGAACATATTACAATAAAGAATACTAGTCTGCACTCATTTCTTACCCAAAAAAATGAAACATTACATCCCTACCCCATCTGGCAGATTTTCACTTTTTTTTCATCTTACCATTTTTACTTAAGGAGTGAACAAAATCCAAATATATGATGTTTCAAATCAACACAGAAGTCAAACATGATGATTCAGGAGGAATTAGTGGATTGCCAACTCTGTTTATGGTAAATCTGACTGAAAGAAACAGTTTTAGCACCAAATCATGAAAACTGGTATTAAAGTCCATTCCACATTTTACAGCATGCCTTATATTACTTTAAACATTTTCAGATTATGAGAATAATACAACAAGAGTCTTTAGATTGCAGTTGACTATTATTCCAAAATCTGTTTGACAATACATGTACTAGAACACATCTCTAAGTTGACTGTTTGTCTATTTCTCATGTATGCATTAAGTTAAATTATGTCCCCTTACATAATCAATTTGCCTTTATTGTGCTTTTCACTGTCAGAAAATCTTAAAAACTAATGGTATTTGCATGGACAATGAATAAACCATTTAATCTTGCTAATATAACATCATAAATACATTCTTTGTCAAAAATAAGGTCTATTTAATGTAAAGAAACCCCTATTTCTATCTCTATTTCAGACCAGTATGAGAGCTTAATGAATAAGTAAGGACCCCTTAACCACTTACTAGTTCTCCAAAAGCTCCAAATGGTGTCATGTTACATCAGAACTACAAATTAACTCAAGAAAACTAGTATAGCTGTATTTGTGTTGATAAAAATAAGAAATTATGTAATTTATTTATTTCGATGAAAATATTAGGATGTACATGCAACCGAAGAATGTCGCGTCTCAAATTTCAGTGGTTGCACATGTGTCAGACACTGCGAAAAGTCATAGCGAGCATTTATAATTAAAAATGTAGTGCAAGTTACATAAAAATAATGAATTTCTACTTTCTAGGTAAATTTTTACATTATTACCTACAGATCAAGCAAAATTTGCTGAATCAGCAATTTTTACTCTCAGGGGTGGAATTTAAGGCTTGTTTTTATCATAGTTGCCCTTAATCAACTTTGTATTGATAAACTTACAAATTGCATAGGTTAAAAAAGTTCCTTTATTGATTTAGTGTAAAAATATATATCCCCCTTAAGGTGGCACGGTAGTATTTCCTGGCCATAAGGGATAATGATAGCCTTTTTAGAATTTTCACCACTTTCTAACACTGCAAAAAATTCTACATTCACAGTTAACTGAAGTACTTTCATTTTACCAATCAGAAATGAATTTGGATATGTACCATGACCGTTTACTTTTTTTGCTATTTTTAAAATCCTAAGGCCACTAGTACTTTTAGGTCTTTTATGGTGCAGTGAATGCAAAATTTAAAAAAATTCTCAAAAATTCATTTTCATCTGTATATAAAATTATTTCATATTTTTCTACACCTGATTCATCACTCAGTTTGGGAAAGTATGTTCAGTTGATACTGTATTTTTTGTCCAATCACACTGTTTAGATACATTTACCTAAGTAGGGTACACAAAAGAGCAACCTAAATTCTGGAAAGCAAATACTACCGTGCCACCTTAACCAAGACATAACAAACTTGAAACCAGTCATGACACCTATGATGCATAGACTTCTTATTTTGGAACATATTACAATAAAGAATACTAGTCTGCACTCATTTCTTACCCAAAAAAATGAAACATTACATCCCTACCCCATCTGGCAGATTTTCACTTTTTTTTCATCTTACCATTTTTACTTAAGGAGTGAACAAAATCCAAATATATGATGTTTCAAATCAACACAGAAGTCAAACATGATGATTCAGGAGGAATTAGTGGATTGCCAACTCTGTTTATGGTAAATCTGACTGAAAGAAACAGTTTTAGCACCAAATCATGAAAACTGGTATTAAAGTCCATTCCACATTTTACAGCATGCCTTATATTACTTTAAACATTTTCAGATTATGAGAATAATACAACAAGAGTCTTTAGATTGCAGTTGACTATTATTCCAAAATCTGTTTGACAATACATGTACTAGAACACATCTCTAAGTTGACTGTTTGTCTATTTCTCATGTATGCATTAAGTTAAATTATGTCCCCTTACATAATCAATTTGCCTTTATTGTGCTTTTCACTGTCAGAAAATCTTAAAAACTAATGGTATTTGCATGGACAATGAATAAACCATTTAATCTTGCTAATATAACATCATAAATACATTCTTTGTCAAAAATAAGGTCTATTTAATGTAAAGAAACCCCTATTTCTATCTCTATTTCAGACCAGTATGAGAGCTTAATGAATAAGTAAGGACCCCTTAACCACTTACTAGTTCTCCAAAAGCTCCAAATGGTGTCATGTTACATCAGAACTACAAATTAACTCAAGAAAACTAGTATAGCTGTATTTGTGTTGATAAAAATAAGAAATTATGTAATTTATTTATTTCGATGAAAATATTAGGATGTACATGCAACCGAAGAATGTCGCGTCTCAAATTTCAGTGGTTGCACATGTGTCAGACACTGCGAAAAGTCATAGCGAGCATTTATAATTAAAAATGTAGTGCAAGTTACATAAAAATAATGAATTTCTACTTTCTAGGTAAATTTTTACATTATTACCTACAGATCAAGCAAAATTTGCTGAATCAGCAATTTTTACTCTCAGGGGTGGAATTTAAGGCTTGTTTTTATCATAGTTGCCCTTAATCAACTTTGTATTGATAAACTTACAAATTGCATAGGTTAAAAAAGTTCCTTTATTGATTTAGTGTAAAAATATATATCCCCCTTAAGGTGGCACGGTAGTATTTCCTGGCCATAAGGGATAATGATAGCCTTTTTAGAATTTTCACCACTTTCTAACACTGCAAAAAATTCTACATTCACAGTTAACTGAAGTACTTTCATTTTACCAATCAGAAATGAATTTGGATATGTACCATGACCGTTTACTTTTTTTGCTATTTTTAAAATCCTAAGGCCACTAGTACTTTTAGGTCTTTTATGGTGCAGTGAATGCAAAATTTAAAAAAATTCTCAAAAATTCATTTTCATCTGTATATAAAATTATTTCATATTTTTCTACACCTGATTCATCACTCAGTTTGGGAAAGTATGTTCAGTTGATACTGTATTTTTTGTCCAATCACACTGTTTAGATACATTTACCTAAGTAGGGTACACAAAAGAGCAACCTAAATTCTGGAAAGCAAATACTACCGTGCCACCTATAGTTTACAGTCATCAAAATGACAGGAACTATATTTAGAGACAACCGATATGCGAGCGACCAAACAGGTCATTTTTGTTTTAAATAAAATTATTTCTTCTTTTTTCTCTTGGGTCCTTTTATCTTCTCTTCATCCTGTGTGAGATATGAATTTACACTTTAATTGCATCTGTTAAATTTACAATGTCTATCAAAAACAAGTGTGGCGTAAACGTCAATAAGCCACAACCTAGCGATACCAATAACCAAAAGACATGTGCAAGTTGGATGTTAAAAAGAGATGTGAGTTTCCCTCAATGCGACATCATCCCAGCTACAAAATATATGTGTGAATGAACTATTCACTTGGCTCATGCTACCAAATATTTATGTTTTCTCGATTTCAGGGGTATTTCCCGATAATAAACATTACTGTTCGCATGCAATAGTTAATACATATGAAAGTGGCATTAAACACTAAAAATTGATAAATCAATCATTGTATATTTTAGACGTGTTCTACATCAATCATTTGTTTTGTAAGCAAGAATGAATTCACTTGAATCGTTATTTCACTAGAGCAATGTTTTGTATCACAAACTTGTTGCTATCAATTTTGTATTATGACTGTAATAGTTGCCGCTGGTATTGAAACAGTTTCAGAGAAATTAATGATTTCTTCGATTCCTCTTAGAAAAGAGACTTTAAATCCCAAATTTTGATAAAAACGACAACCAAGTTAGTTAAAAGGGAAAAAAACAGGACTTAAAAATGAGGAATAAAAGGTTGGAAGGACTAACCAATATAGGTAGGACCTGCTTTTTAAGGTTCTTGTGTCCATCACATTTTATGTGTGGTGACCTTTTGATTTTAGTCTATACTAAGTCAAACTGTTCAAAGTTAAAGTAACACTAGTCTTGCAACTTTAGGTCGACACCATTAGTTATAGAATTTTTATTTTCAAAATGAAAGGGTGTTTTATATGTAGAAAAATTCAAACATTCTGTAAATATATCGCGCAGTCTCTATTTCAATGCATCATTCTGTAGTTTATACTACATGTCTTCGTTAAGCACAACTGTTTTACACTTACTGTTTCTGCAAAGTTTCTATGTGCAAAATGACTAAAAACTAGCTTTAGAGTTACGTCCCCGCTAAACTGAAGTCTTCATGTTTCAGCTCTGGAGTTCCCAGTGAAGACATATTTTTTGGCTTCACACTTTTAAGGTATACAGTTGCTGCATGAAGAAAAAGGTTGAAATTCTATAGAATATCTTGACGAATACTCGATTGTTAAAATATTGGAACTGCTTAGATATTTAAATGAAGTCAATAGACACATTGGAAAAGTTGCATCTTTTAACCTGCGATGTTTTATTTCATTTGTTAAATAGACAGATTTGCAATCCATACAAATATGACACTTAAATCCACAATGCATCTGAAGAAAACATTATGTTTAAAAATGAAAATAATCTTCCCGATAAAAGAAATAGCATAACTAATCATTGTAAGCCATTGGTGTCCCCCTAAAAGACACAGTACTTATAGTTTACAGTCATCAAAATGACAGGAACTATATTTATAGAAAACCGATATACGAGCGACCAAACAGGTCTTTTTGTTTTAAATAAAATTATTTCTTCTTTTTTCTCTTGGGTCCTTTTATCTTCTCTTCATCCTGTGTGAGATATGAATTTACACTTTAATTGCATCTTTTAAAATTTACAATGTCTATCAAAAACAAGTGTGGCGTAAACGTCAATAAGCCACAACCTAGCGATACCAATAACCAAAAGACATGTGCAAGTTGGACGTTAAAAAGAGATGTGAGTTTCCCTCAATGCGACAGCATCCCAGCTACAAAATATATGGTTGAATGAACTATTCACTTGGCTCATGCTACCAAATATTTATGTTTTCTCGATTTCTGGGGTATTTCCCGATAATAAACATTACTGTTCGCATGCAATAGTTAATACATATGAAAGTGGCATTAAACACTAAAAATTGATAAATCCATCATTGTATATTTAAGACGTGTTCTACATCAAACATTTGTTTTGTAAGCAAGAATGAATTAACTTGAATCGTTATTTCACTAGAGCAATGTTTTGTATCACAAACTTGTTGCTATCAATTTTGTATTATGACTGTAATAGTTGCCGCTAGTATTGAAACAGTTTCAGAGAAATTAATGATTTCTTCGATTCCTCTTAGAAAAGAGACTTTAAATCCCAAATTTTGATGAAAACGACAACCAAGTTAGTTAAAAGGGAAAAAAACAGGACTTAAAAAAGAGGAAAAAAAGGTTGGAAGGACTAAACAATATAGGTAGGACCTGCTTTTTAAGGTTCTTGTGTCCATCACATTTTATGTGTGGTGACCTTTTGATTTTAGTCTATACTAAGTCAAACTGTTCAAAGTTACAGTAACACTCGTCTTGCAACTTTAGGTCGACACCATTAGTTATAGAATTTTTATTTTCAAAATGAAAGGGTGTTTTATATGTAGAAAATTTCAAACATTCTGTAATAATATCGCGCAGTCTCTATTTCAATGCATCATTCTGTAGTTTATACTACATGTCTTCGTTAAGCACAACTGTTTTACACTTACTGTTTCTGCAAAGTTTCTATGTGCAAAATGACCAAAAACTAGCTTTAGAGTTACGTCCCCGCTAAACTGAAGTCTTCATGTTTCAGCTCTGGAGTTCCAAGTGAAGACATATTTTTTGGCCTCACACTTTTAAGGTATACAGTTGCTGCGTGAAGAAAAAGGTTGAAATTATATAGAATATCTTGACATATACTCGATTGTTAAAATATTGGAACTGCTTAGATATTTAAATGAAGTCAATAGACACATTGGAAAAGTTGCATCTTTTAACCTGCGATTTTTTATTTCATTTGTTAAATAGACAGATTTGCAATCCATACAAATATGACACTTAAATCCACAATGCATCTGAAGAAAACATTATGTTTAAAAATGAAAATAATCTTCCCGATAAAAGAAATAGCATAACTAATCATTGTAAGCCATTGATGTCCCCCTAAAAGACACAGTACTTATAGTTTACAGTCATCAAAATGACAGGAACTATATTTATAGACAACCGATATACGAGCGACCAAACAGGTCATTTTTGTTTTAAATAAAATTATTTCTTCTTTTTTCTCTTGGGTCCTTTTATCTTCTCTTCATCCTGTGTGAGATATGAATTTACACTTTAACTGCATGTTTTAAAATTTACAATGTCTATCAAAAACAAGTGTGGCGTAAACGTCAATAAGCCACAACCTAGCGATACCAATAACCAAAAGACATGTGCAAGTTGGACGTTAAAAAGAGATGTGAGTTTCCCTCAATGCGACAGCATCCCAGCTACAAAATATATGTGTGAATGAACTATTCACTTGGCTCATGCTACCAAATATTTATGTTTTCTCGATTTCTGGGGTATTTCCCGATAATAAACATTACTGTTCGCATGCAATAGTTAATACATATGAAAGTGGCATTAAACACTAAAAATTGATAAATCCATCATTGTATATTTAAGACGTGTTCTACATCAATCATTTGTTTTGTAAGCAAGAATGAATTCACTTGAATCGTTATTTCACTAGAGCAATGTTTTGTATCACAAACTTGTTGCTATCAATTTTGTATTATGACTGTAATAGTTGCCGCTGGTATTGAAACAGTTTCAGAGAAATTAATGATTTCTTCGATTCCTCTTAGAAAAGAGACTTTAAATCCCAAATTTTGATAAAAACGACAACCAAGTTAGTTAAAAGGGAAACAAACAGGACTTAAAAAAGAGGAATAAAAGGTTGGAAGGACTAAACAATATAGGTAGGACCTGCTTTTTAAGGTTCTTGTGTCCATCACATTTTATGTGTGGTGACCTTTTGATTTTAGTCTATACTAAGTCAAACTGTTCAAAGTTAAAGTAACACTCGTCTTGCAACTTTAGGTCGACACCATTAGTTATAGAATTTTTATTTTCAAAATGAAAGGGTGTTTTATATGTAGAAAATTTCAAACATTCTGTAATAATATCGCGCAGTCTCTATTTCAATGCATCATTCTGTAGTTTATACTACATGTCTTCGTTAAGCACAACTGTTTTACACTTACTGTTTCTGCAAAGTTTCTATGTGCAAAATGACCAAAAACTAGCTTTAGAGTTACGTCCCCGCTAAACTGAAGTCTTCATGTTTCAGCTCTGGAGTTCCAAGTGAAGACATATTTTTTGGCCTCACACTTTTAAGGTATACAGTTGCTGCGTGAAGAAAAAGGTTGAAATTCTATAGAATATCTTGACATATACTCGATTGTTAAAATATTGGAACTGCTTAGATATTTAAATGAAGTCAATAGACACATTGGAAAAGTTGCATCTTTTAACCTGCGATTTTTTATTTCATTTGTTAAATAGACAGATTTGCAATCCATACAAATATGACACTTAAATCCACAATGCATCTGAAGAAAACATTATGTTTAAAAATGAAAATAATCTTCCCGATAAAAGAAATAGCATAACTAATCATTGTAAGCCATTGATGTCCCCCTAAAAGACACAGTACTTATAGTTTACAGTCATCAAAATGACAGGAACTATATTTATAGACAACCGATATACGAGCGACCAAACAGGTCATTTTTGTTTTAAATAAAATTATTTCTTCTTTTTTCTCTTGGGTCCTTTTATCTTCTCTTCATCCTGTGTGAGATATGAATTTACACTTTAACTGCATGTTTTAAAATTTACAATGTCTATCAAAAACAAGTGTGGCGTAAACGTCAATAAGCCACAACCTAGCGATACCAATAACCAAAAGACATGTGCAAGTTGGACGTTAAAAAGAGATGTGAGTTTCCCTCAATGCGACAGCATCCCAGCTACAAAATATATGTGTGAATGAACTATTCACTTGGCTCATGCTACCAAATATTTATGTTTTCTCGATTTCTGGGGTATTTCCCGATAATAAACATTACTGTTCGCATGCAATAGTTAATACATATGAAAGTGGCATTAAACACTAAAAATTGATAAATCCATCATTGTATATTTAAGACGTGTTCTACATCAATCATTTGTTTTGTAAGCAAGAATGAATTAACTTGAATCGTTATTTCACTAGAGCAATGTTTTGTATCACAAACTTGTTGCTATCAATTTTGTATTATGACTGTAATAGTTGCCGCTGGTATTGAAACAGTTTCAGAGAAATTAATGATTTCTTCGATTCCTCTTAGAAAAGAGACTTTAAATCCCAAATTTTGATAAAAACGACAACCAAGTTAGTTAAAAGGGAAACAAACAGGACTTAAAAAAGAGGAATAAAAGGTTGGAAGGACTAAACAATATAGGTAGGACCTGCTTTTTAAGGTTCTTGTGTCCATCACATTTTATGTGTGGTGACCTTTTGATTTTAGTCTATACTAAGTCAAACTGTTCAAAGTTAAAGTAACACTCGTCTTGCAACTTTAGGTCGACACCATTAGTTATAGAATTTTTATTTTCAAAATGAAAGGGTGTTTTATATGTAGAAAATTTCAAACATTCTGTAATAATATCGCGCAGTCTCTATTTCAATGCATCATTCTGTAGTTTATACTACATGTCTTCGTTAAGCACAACTGTTTTACACTTACTGTTTCTGCAAAGTTTCTATGTGCAAAATGACCAAAAACTAGCTTTAGAGTTACGTCCCCGCTAAACTGAAGTCTTCATGTTTCAGCTCTGGAGTTCCAAGTGAAGACATATTTTTTGACCTCACACTTTTAAGGTATACAGTTGCTGCGTGAAGAAAAAGGTTGAAATTATATAGAATATCTTGACATATACTCGATTGTTAAAATATTGGAACTGCTTAGATATTTAAATGAAGTCAATAGACACATTGGAAAAGTTGCATCTTTTAACCTGCGATTTTTTATTTCATTTGTTAAATAGACAGATTTGCAATCCATACAAATATGACACTTAAATCCACAATGCATCTGAAGAAAACATTATGTTTAAAAATGAAAATAATCTTCCCGATAAAAGAAATAGCATAACTAATCATTGTAAGCCATTGATGTCCCCCTAAAAGACACAGTACTTATAGTTTACAGTCATCAAAATGACAGGAACTATATTTATAGACAACCGATATACGAGCGACCAAACAGGTCATTTTTGTTTTAAATAAAATTATTTCTTCTTTTTTCTCTTGGGTCCTTTTATCTTCTCTTCATCCTGTGTGAGATATGAATTTACACTTTAACTGCATGTTTTAAAATTTACAATGTCTATCAAAAACAAGTGTGGCGTAAACGTCAATAAGCCACAACCTAGCGATACCAATAACCAAAAGACATGTGCAAGTTGGACGTTAAAAAGAGATGTGAGTTTCCCTCAATGCGACAGCATCCCAGCTACAAAATATATGTGTGAATGAACTATTCACTTGGCTCATGCTACCAAATATTTATGTTTTCTCGATTTCTGGGGTATTTCCCGATAATAAACATTACTGTTCGCATGCAATAGTTAATACATATGAAAGTGGCATTAAACACTAAAAATTGATAAATCCATCATTGTATATTTAAGACGTGTTCTACATCAATCATTTGTTTTGTAAGCAAGAATGAATTAACTTGAATCGTTATTTCACTAGAGCAATGTTTTGTATCACAAACTTGTTGCTATCAATTTTGTATTATGACTGTAATAGTTGCCGCTGGTATTGAAACAGTTTCAGAGAAATTAATGATTTCTTCGATTCCTCTTAGAAAAGAGACTTTAAATCCCAAATTTTGATAAAAACGACAACCAAGTTAGTTAAAAGGGAAACAAACAGGACTTAAAAAAGAGGAATAAAAGGTTGGAAGGACTAAACAATATAGGTAGGACCTGCTTTTTAAGGTTCTTGTGTCCATCACATTTTATGTGTGGTGACCTTTTGATTTTAGTCTATACTAAGTCAAACTGTTCAAAGTTAAAGTAACACTCGTCTTGCAACTTTAGGTCGACACCATTAGTTATAGAATTTTTATTTTCAAAATGAAAGGGTGTTTTATATGTAGAAAATTTCAAACATTCTGTAATAATATCGCGCAGTCTCTATTTCAATGCATCATTCTGTAGTTTATACTACATGTCTTCGTTAAGCACAACTGTTTTACACTTACTGTTTCTGCAAAGTTTCTATGTGCAAAATGACCAAAAACTAGCTTTAGAGTTACGTCCCCGCTAAACTGAAGTCTTCATGTTTCAGCTCTGGAGTTCCAAGTGAAGACATATTTTTTGGCCTCACACTTTTAAGGTATACAGTTGCTGCGTGAAGAAAAAGGTTGAAATTATATAGAATATCTTGACATATACTCGATTGTTAAAATATTGGAACTGCTTAGATATTTAAATGAAGTCAATAGACACATTGGAAAAGTTGCATCTTTTAACCTGCGATTTTTTATTTCATTTGTTAAATAGACAGATTTGCAATCCATACAAATATGACACTTAAATCCACAATGCATCTGAAGAAAACATTATGTTTAAAAATGAAAATAATCTTCCCGATAAAAGAAATAGCATAACTAATCATTGTAAGCCATTGATGTCCCCCTAAAAGACACAGTACTTATAGTTTACAGTCATCAAAATGACAGGAACTATATTTATAGACAACCGATATACGAGCGACCAAACAGGTCATTTTTGTTTTAAATAAAATTATTTCTTCTTTTTTCTCTTGGGTCCTTTTATCTTCTCTTCATCCTGTGTGAGATATGAATTTACACTTTAACTGCATGTTTTAAAATTTACAATGTCTATCAAAAACAAGTGTGGCGTAAACGTCAATAAGCCACAACCTAGCGATACCAATAACCAAAAGACATGTGCAAGTTGGACGTTAAAAAGAGATGTGAGTTTCCCTCAATGCGACAGCATCCCAGCTACAAAATATATGTGTGAATGAACTATTCACTTGGCTCATGCTACCAAATATTTATGTTTTCTCGATTTCTGGGGTATTTCCCGATAATAAACATTACTGTTCGCATGCAATAGTTAATACATATGAAAGTGGCATTAAACACTAAAAATTGATAAATCCATCATTGTATATTTAAGACGTGTTCTACATCAATCATTTGTTTTGTAAGCAAGAATGAATTCACTTGAATCGTTATTTCACTAGAGCAATGTTTTGTATCACAAACTTGTTGCTATCAATTTTGTATTATGACTGTAATAGTTGCCGCTGGTATTGAAACAGTTTCAGAGAAATTAATGATTTCTTCGATTCTTCTTAGAAAAGAGACTTTAAATCCCAAATTTTGATAAAAACGACAACCAAGTTAGTTAAAAGGGAAACAAACAGGACTTAAAAAAGAGGAATAAAAGGTTGGAAGGACTAAACAATATAGGTAGGACCTGCTTTTTAAGGTTCTTGTGTCCATCACATTTTATGTGTGGTGACCTTTTGATTTTAGTCTATACTAAGTCAAACTGTTCAAAGTTAAAGTAACACTCGTCTTGCAACTTTAGGTCGACACCATTAGTTATAGAATTTTTATTTTCAAAATGAAAGGGTGTTTTATATGTAGAAAATTTCAAACATTCTGTAATAATATCGCGCAGTCTCTATTTCAATGCATCATTCTGTAGTTTATACTACATGTCTTCGTTAAGCACAACTGTTTTACACTTACTGTTTCTGCAAAGTTTCTATGTGCAAAATGACCAAAAACTAGCTTTAGAGTTACGTCCCCGCTAAACTGAAGTCTTCATGTTTCAGCTCTGGAGTTCCAAGTGAAGACATATTTTTTGGCCTCACACTTTTAAGGTATACAGTTGCTGCGTGAAGAAAAAGGTTGAAATTCTATAGAATATCTTGACATATACTCGATTGTTAAAATATTGGAAATGCTTAGATATTTAAATGAAGTCAATAGACACATTGGAAAAGTTGCATCTTTTAACCTGCGATTTTTTATTTCATTTGTTAAATAGACAGATTTGCAATCCATACAAATATGACACTTAAATCCACAATGCATCTGAAGAAAACATTATGTTTAAAAATGAAAATAATCTTCCCGATAAAAGAAATAGCATAACTAATCATTGTAAGCCATTGATGTCCCCCTAAAAGACACAGTACTTATAGTTTACAGTCATCAAAATGACAGGAACTATATTTATAGACAACCGATATACGAGCGACCAAACAGGTCATTTTTGTTTTAAATAAAATTATTTCTTCTTTTTTCTCTTGGGTCCTTTTATCTTCTCTTCATCCTGTGTGAGATATGAATTTACACTTTAACTGCATGTTTTAAAATTTACAATGTCTATCAAAAACAAGTGTGGCGTAAACGTCAATAAGCCACAACCTAGCGATACCAATAACCAAAAGACATGTGCAAGTTGGACGTTAAAAAGAGATGTGAGTTTCCCTCAATGCGACAGCATCCCAGCTACAAAATATATGTGTGAATGAACTATTCACTTGGCTCATGCTACCAAATATTTATGTTTTCTCGATTTCTGGGGTATTTCCCGATAATAAACATTACTGTTCGCATGCAATAGTTAATACATATGAAAGTGGCATTAAACACTAAAAATTGATAAATCCATCATTGTATATTTAAGACGTGTTCTACATCAATCATTTGTTTTGTAAGCAAGAATGAATTCACTTGAATCGTTATTTCACTAGAGCAATGTTTTGTATCACAAACTTGTTGCTATCAATTTTGTATTATGACTGTAATAGTTGCCGCTGGTATTGAACAGTTTCAGAGAAATTAATGATTTCTTCGATTCCTCTTAGAAAAGAGACTTTAAATCCCAAATTTTGATAAAAACGACAACCAAGTTAGTTAAAAGGGAAACAAACAGGACTTAAAAAAGAGGAATAAAAGGTTGGAAGGACTAAACAATATAGGTAGGACCTGCTTTTTAAGGTTCTTGTGTCCATCACATTTTATGTGTGGTGACCTTTTGATTTTAGTCTATACTAAGTCAAACTGTTCAAAGTTAAAGTAACACTCGTCTTGCAACTTTAGGTCGACACCATTAGTTATAGAATTTTTATTTTCAAAATGAAAGGGTGTTTTATATGTAGAAAATTTCAAACATTCTGTAATAATATCGCGCAGTCTCTATTTCAATGCATCATTCTGTAGTTTATACTACATGTCTTCGTTAAGCACAACTGTTTTACACTTACTGTTTCTGCAAAGTTTCTATGTGCAAAATGACCAAAAACTAGCTTTAGAGTTACGTCCCCGCTAAACTGAAGTCTTCATGTTTCAGCTCTGGAGTTCCAAGTGAAGACATATTTTTTGGCCTTACACTTTTAAGTTATACAGTTGCTGCATGAAGAAAAAGGTTGAAATTCTATAGAATATCTTGACATATACTCGATTGTTAAAATATTGGAACTGCTTAGATATTTAAATGAAGTCAATAGACACATTGGAAAAGTTGCATCTTTTAACCTGCGATTTTTTATTTCATTTGTTAAATAGACAGATTTGCAATCCATACAAATATGACACTTAAATCCACAATGCATCTGAAGAAAACATTATGTTTAAAAATGAAAATAATCTTCCCGATAAAAGAAATAGCATAACTAATCATTGTAAGCCATTGATGTCCCCCTAAAAGACACAGTACTTATAGTTTACAGTCATCAAAATGACAGGAACTATATTTATAGACAACCGATATACGAGCGACCAAACAGGTCATTTTTGTTTTAAATAAAATTATTTCTTCTTTTTTCTCTTGGGTCCTTTTATCTTCTCTTCATCCTGTGTGAGATATGAATTTACACTTTAACTGCATGTTTTAAAATTTACAATGTCTATCAAAAACAAGTGTGGCGTAAACGTCAATAAGCCACAACCTAGCGATACCAATAACCAAAAGACATGTGCAAGTTGGACGTTAAAAAGAGATGTGAGTTTCCCTCAATGCGACAGCATCCCAGCTACAAAATATATGTGTGAATGAACTATTCACTTGGCTCATGCTACCAAATATTTATGTTTTCTCGATTTCTGGGGTATTTCCCGATAATAAACATTACTGTTCGCATGCAATAGTTAATACATATGAAAGTGGCATTAAACACTAAAAATTGATAAATCCATCATTGTATATTTAAGACGTGTTCTACATCAATCATTTGTTTTGTAAGCAAGAATGAATTAACTTGAATCGTTATTTCACTAGAGCAATGTTTTGTATCACAAACTTGTTGCTATCAATTTTGTATTATGACTGTAATAGTTGCCGCTGGTATTGAAACAGTTTCAGAGAAATTAATGATTTCTTCGATTCCTCTTAGAAAAGAGACTTTAAATCCCAAATTTTGATAAAAACGACAACCAAGTTAGTTAAAAGGGAAACAAACAGGACTTAAAAAAGAGGAATAAAAGGTTGGAAGGACTAAACAATATAGGTAGGACCTGCTTTTTAAGGTTCTTGTGTCCATCACATTTTATGTGTGGTGACCTTTTGATTTTAGTCTATACTAAGTCAAACTGTTCAAAGTTAAAGTAACACTCGTCTTGCAACTTTAGGTCGACACCATTAGTTATAGAATTTTTATTTTCAAAATGAAAGGGTGTTTTATATGTAGAAAATTTCAAACATTCTGTAATAATATCGCGCAGTCTCTATTTCAATGCATCATTCTGTAGTTTATACTACATGTCTTCGTTAAGCACAACTGTTTTACACTTACTGTTTCTGCAAAGTTTCTATGTGCAAAATGACCAAAAACTAGCTTTAGAGTTACGTCCCCGCTAAACTGAAGTCTTCATGTTTCAGCTCTGGAGTTCCAAGTGAAGACATATTTTTTGGCCTTACACTTTTAAGTTATACAGTTGCTGCATGAAGAAAAAGGTTGAAATTCTATAGAATATCTTGACATATACTCGATTGTTAAAATATTGGAACTGCTTAGATATTTAAATGAAGTCAATAGACACATTGGAAAAGTTGCATCTTTTAACCTGCGATTTTTTATTTCATTTGTTAAATAGACAGATTTGCAATCCATACAAATATGACACTTAAATCCACAATGCATCTGAAGAAAACATTATGTTTAAAAATGAAAATAATCTTCCCGATAAAAGAAATAGCATAACTAATCATTGTAAGCCATTGATGTCCCCCTAAAAGACACAGTACTTATAGTTTACAGTCATCAAAATGACAGGAACTATATTTATAGACAACCGATATACGAGCGACCAAACAGGTCATTTTTGTTTTAAATAAAATTATTTCTTCTTTTTTCTCTTGGGTCCTTTTATCTTCTCTTCATCCTGTGTGAGATATGAATTTACACTTTAATTGCATCTTTTAAAATTTACAATGTCTATCAAAAACAAGTGTGGCGTAAACGTCAATAAGCCACAACCTAGCAATACAAATAACCAAAAGACATGTGCAAGTTGGACGTTAAAAAGAGATGTGAGTTTCCCTCAATGCGACAGCATCCCAGCTACAAAATATATGTGTGAATGAACTATTCACTTGGCTCATGCTACCAAATATTTATGTTTTCTCGATTTCTGGGGTATTTCCCGATAATAAACATTACTGTTCGCATGCAATAGTTAATACATATGAAAGTGGCATTAAACACTAAAAATTGATAAATCCATCATTGTATATTTAAGACGTGTTCTACATCAATCATTTGTTTTGTAAGCAAGAATGAATTAACTTGAATCGTTATTTCACTAGAGCAATGTTTTGTATCACAAACTTGTTGCTATCAATTTTGTATTATGACTGTAATAGTTGCCGCTGGTATTGAAACAGTTTCAGAGAAATTAATGATTTCTTCGATTCCTCTTAGAAAAGAGACTTTAAATCCCAAATTTTGATAAAAACGACAACCAAGTTAGTTAAAAGGGAAAAAAAACAGGAAAAAAAAGGTTGGAAGGACTAAACAATATAGGTAGGACCTGCTTTTTAAGGTTCTTGTGTCCATCACATTTTATGTGTGGTGACCTTTTGATTTTAGTCTATACTAAGTCAAACTGTTTTTTTTTATCATTAAAATTATTTATTTACTATTTACATAAAAACACCAAGAGACAAACCTCTTTGGTGCCATCTTTGGTATGTACAGAGTTGTTAGTATTAACCTTTTTGTTAGTAATGATTTCCATCTAGATATATTTTTTAAAAGACAAGTGTTTGTAAAACCATGGCAATTAATTCAACGTATACCCAAAGAGAGATAACTCTAATATTTTCTCAAAAGTCAAACACACCTATTTGACAGTGATTTTTCGGACAATTTTCCTTTTTTCCTTGTTTTTCCAAAATTATAATGTTCTCTTAACGGTTCTAAATGAAATGTTCAAAAACTTCTAGTTAACAATTGTAATCAGTTTGATATAGATTTCATGTGTTTAAAAAAATAAAATTATTTTCTCGTCTTCAATACGTAGTAAGGAATTATTGTGTAGAAAATATTTATCGAAGATCTGTTGTTGGTGTTTTATTTTGTAATAAGTGTATGCATATTCTATGTATTTTCTAATTGTAAATTTGAATAGTCTCACTGTGTCTATTTCTTTGTCATGAAACACTTTAAGATTGCGTGTTTTAAAGATGCATAATCTTGCTATACTCAGAAAAAAGTTCAAAAAATATGTGTTCACAATCTTTGAACTACCAAGGTATCCAAATATCATCAGTTCCTCATAATTTATCAAATTCACAATATCAGGGGGGTAATCAATAAAAATGTTATGTAACATATCTTTCAGAAAGTTATGAATCGGGGTCAACTTCGGACATAAGGCGAACAGGTGGAACAAGTTTTCTGTATATAGGCCGCACGCTTTGCATGTCTTGCTGACCACTTGACCAAATTTAAACAACTTTTCTAAGGTAAAAATAGCCCTGTGAACCAACCTAAAGTTCAGACAATGACAGTCAGGAGGTAGACCATTCTGATTGGCTACTGAATATAATTTAGTAAAATTGATCGACGGATAATTCTCCTCCCAATGCTTTTCAGCTGTGGGCGTTTCAAACATTTCTGACAGTAAGAGTTTGTAAAATAATTTTGTAACTGCCCCTAAAAACGGAACTTCTCTGCCGTTTTCTAAACATATAAGTAACTTCGGAATACTCTCGGTATTTAACGGGTTTATGGATTTCAGTAAAATTTTCCACATTTCAGGAATACATCTTAAAATCTTGTCGTATGCAGCTTTTATTTCATGTGGTTTTTCGTCAGGAAAATTTTGTTGAATTATTTCTACTATCGAACCGGAAGTAAAAAATCCGGGAATTACTTCATAACACAAGTCTTTTATCTGGATCAAACCTGAGTGAATGAATTTTTCGAAAAGAAGCATTTTGCCGTTTAGCTTTATATTTGGATTACAAAAAATAGGATTATTGTACACATGTTGAATTTCAATTTCAAATTCTATCTTGGATTTTATTCTATAATAGGCATTAAACATTTCTTGATAATAAAGCGGTAAGTGTTTCAAATGCTTGGAATTCAAATACGTAAACACAATGTTTTGTTTTAAATCCATATTTTCAACTTTAGTAATGAAATAATCAAGCGCACTTTTCCAAATTGATTGACAATTCGGGTCAAGATATTTTCTAAGGAATTTTAATCTAAAAGCTTGCATTTTTAGAAAAATATCTGGAATCTTTAAACCTCCTACTAATTTTTCGCCAATTATTGTTTGATACTTTACCAAATGGGACTTATGTTGCCAAAGAAATTTTAAAACTATTAATCGAATTTCGTTTTTTATGTTCTCTGGTAACGGACATACTGTTAAAGTATAATAAAATCTAGACATTATAAGCGAAGTAAGAACAACTGCTCTACCAGGTAGTGTTAGATCTCTTTTATTCCAAAAAAATAAAATTGTTTTTATTTTTTTAATTTTATCTTTCCAATTCAATAATTCACATAACTGTTTATCTTTACCAACATAAATTCCTAGAACTTTAGTTACAGTTTCACAACGCTGAATTTGCAATGTATTTAGTTCTTGATCATTTATGCTACCAGAACCTAAGCATAAAATTTCAGATTTTTGTTTATTAATTTTAGCACCTGATGCCTCACTATATAAATTCAAAATTTTAAATGTTTCTTTTATAGAATTTTTGTCGGCAGTAAAAATATTAGTATCATCTGCATGTTGAAAAATTTTTGCCTCTTTATTTGAATTAGGAATAACAACACCTTTAATATTTTTATTCTTTATTATTGCCTGCCCTAATGGTTCCGCAACTAGAACGTAAAGAAGAGCAGACACGGGACATCCTTGTTTTATTGAATTATTTAGTTTGACATATTTTGTTAAAAAGCCATTACATTTTACGCTACTGTTTACATTTTTATAAAATATTTTTATCCACTGAATAAATTTAGGACCAAAGCCAATTTTTTCTAAAACTAAATATAAATAATCATGATCAACTTTGTCAAAAGCCTTTTCCTGGTCAACTTTTATAAGAAAAGCTTCTAAATCATCGTTTTCAATGATTTCAATTAAATCTCTAATACTTGCAGTTGTATCTGCAATATCTCGTCCAGGGATACAACACGTTTGATAAATAGAAATCAATTTCGGCAAAACAAATTTTAGTCTGTTAGACATTATTCTAGCCATTATTTTATAATCCACACATAACAATGAAATGGGTCTAAAGTTTTTTAACATATTTTTGTCTCCTTTATTTTTATAGACCAAAGTAATTATGCCATGTCTCATAGATCTTGTCATAAGTTTTTCTTCTTCAATGGCTTTAAAAATTTTCAAAAATATTTCCCCGAACGAATGGAAGAAATGACAAAAGAATTCCACAGTTAGTCCATCGGGACCCGGGGATTTATTTTTAGACATACTAAATAAAGCGGTTTTTATGTCATCTAAACTAAATTCCGCTTCTAAATTTTCCATATCATCTTCAGAAACTTTTTCCGAAATAAAATTTAAAATTTCATTTGCTTTATCTTTGTTTATTGATGTACAAGAATATAAATCTTTATAAAATTTATGAACTTCATCAAGAATTGCCTCCGTAGATGTGACTATATTATTATCACTATTTTTTAATTCTTTTATAACATTACAGTTTTGTTTATATTTTTCAAGTTGTAAAAAATATTTAGAATTTTTGTCACCATCTATTGCCCAATGGGCTTTAGAACGCAAAATTGCGCCTTTACAAATGTTTTCTTCGTGACATTTTAATTTCAATTTAACTTCCTCCAATTTATTTAGGTCAACAATTTCATTATTAGCTACGGCTAATGAAATTTTTCCAAATTCTCTTTGAATTTTAAAATATTCCGATTTTTCGGCACGGGATTTATCTTGCGCAATAACTTTTGCTAGTTGCTTTATTTTATATTTTAAATTATCATACCAAACCAAAGGTTCGTCGTCATAAAGAGGACATTGTTTTTCGGTTTCAATTAATTTATTTATTTTGTTTACAAACTCTTCGTCATCTAACAATTTGTTGTTGAATATCCATAAGCCCGGGCCTCTTTCAATTTCACTAAAATCTATATTCAGATTTACAAAAGAATGATCGCTGAACGCATTATGTTTATAATAAACGTTCTTCACAAATACAGAAAAGGACTTTGGAATAAATATAAAATCCAATCTACTCTGGATTAAATTATTTTGTACAACTCGACGCCAAAAGAATATTCGTGATGTTGGTTTTCTTGCTCGCCATATATCATAAATATTAAAATTTTCGCACAACTGATTTATTGTTTTGTATGATTTGTCTTCTGTGTGTTGTGTTTTTCCGCACCTGTCAAGTTTTGACATAGATGTGTTCATATCACCCAACAAAATAATATTTTCTGTATTTATCAATTTTCCGCTCAAATTTTCGAAAAAAGTAGTTCTTTCAAGAACAGAATTAGGTGCGTAACAATTAACAATATTTATTAATTTGTCATCTTGTTGTAATTGAATATGTACACATCTACCGTCAAAACTTTGTATATAATTTACTTCTTGTTCAACCTTTTTACTTATCAAGAAAGCAACACCTTGTCTATGTGTTTCAGCACACGAGTAAAATATTTTACCGTTCCAAAACTTAGCAAAACTAGTAACTAAATCATCTGACCAAAAAGTTTCTTGGATAGCTACAACATCATAATAATTTTCCGAACAAAAAGAACAAAACTTTTGGAATTTTGACTGATCCCTCAAACCATTAGCATTAATAGATACAATATTAACCATCAGTACAAAAAGTAAGAAAGAAAGTAATTTTATACCTATGAACTTGAATTTGATTTTTTACTCTAGGGTTCCCTCCTTAATTTTTTAAGCTCATCTGAAGTAACTTTCGGAGATGAAACTAAACGTTTCCTCCTAACTTTACTCATATTCGCAGCCAATTCCTCGTCGGTCATTTCAATATCAGCTTCCTTAGATACATTTACTTTTGTTTTTTTACCAGCAGTATCGGTCAAATTAGGCCCACGAGGAACTGGCTGTGGTTCTAATTTTGATGGGCTAGACCCCCCTTTTTTATGCATTTTATTATCAACATTTACTGTCTCTTGTTTGTTTGAATGTTCATCATCAGTCATCAAATCTAGTTCATCATTATCAACCCACAGACATTTGTTTTTCATCGGAAACTGTTACATCATTGTCTTTTTTAGCGTTTTCATCAAATTGTTCATCTTTGGCATCGTCGTCAGCATTACTTTCCTCCATGGTATCATCATCGTCTTCACCGTCACTTTTTGCCGTGTTATCATCGTCATTATCACTCTGCTCCATGTTATCAACATCACCATTAGCTCCATCCGTGTGTTCGTCTCCAGCTTCATTCTCTTTCATACCATCATTTTCTTGTTGTTCAGTGTTTGTTTCACGTTCAGGAATGTCGGAATTTGTTTCGTTTCTCGAGTTGTTAGCATTGATATCGTTTTCTGTGTCATTATTAGTTGTTTCATTTTCATTTTCACCCCTGTTCCATACCGGCTCACACCGACAGTATGATAACACTTTATGACATGTTTCACACGGCGGAGTTTCACAAGCTCTTGCTAGATGTCCGAAGCGTTTACACTTGTAGCAAATGTTATCAGGACAGTTTGCATAAACATGACTTGTCTCAAAACACTGGGTACAGACTCTCTTCTGTTCGTCATGAACTACTCTTATATATTCGAAAGAACTCACGCCAGTTGAAAGTTTCAAAGTATATGGTAGACTTTGTCGTTCAGGGGGAAATCGAACTACTACATACCTCGTACCATTTGCGACGTCCGTACCAGGGTGCATTTTCCGCTTTATAGGCGACTTAAGTATAACACCAAACTCCAGTAATTTCTCACGTATTTCTGTATCAGGCACATAATGTGACACGTTGAAAAAACTGACAACTTTATCACGCGAAAAAATAGCTCTGGGTATAAAATTTGAGTCATTCACCTTGAAACCTGTGTCTACAATCAAATCCAAAGCATCTTTATCAGTCAACGTCAGCTCATAACTATTACCGCTTTTTGGAACACATGCAAGGACAGTTCCCTCACCAACTTCTTTTTCCACATTAGCGATGACATCGGCAGCTTTTATATTCCGGTTATCACCTACATCCACTAATACAGTTTTCTCTTTAATGGAACGACCATCCCCCCTTCCACCAGACATGGTGAAGGGAGGTGAGAAAGTCTTAATAAGTGTCAAAAAAGCACAAAATATGGCCACAAATAGTTCTACTTAAACAATATAAGGAATAATATTGACTAACCATCAACGGATGGCTAGTTATACAACACAAACTTATCAGATTTTCCTCTGGTTTAGAAGGCACGTCTTCGTCATCCAAATCCAAAACCGGAAGTATAAAAAGGTTGAAATTCTATAGAATATCTTGACATATACTCGATTGTTAAAATATTGAAACTGCTTAGATATTTAAATGAAGTCAATAGACACATTGGAAAAGTTGCATCTTTTAACCTGCGATTTTTTATTTCATTTGTTAAATAGACAGATTTGCAATCCATACAAATATGACACTTAAATCCACAATGCATCTGAAGAAAACATTATGTTTAAAAATGAAAATAATCTTCCCGATAAAAGAAATAGCATAACTAATCATTGTAAGCCATTGATGTCCCCCTAAAAGACACAGTACTTATAGTTTACAGTCATCAAAATGACAGGAACTATATTTATAGACAACCGAAATACGAGCGACCAAACAGGTCATTTTTGTTTTAAATAAAATTATTTCTTTTTTTTTCTCTTGGATCCTTTTATCTTCTCTTCATCCTGTGTGAGATATGAATTAACACTTTAATTGCATCTTTTAAAATTTACAATGTCTATCAAAAACAAGTGTGGCGTAAACGTCAATAAGCCACAACCTAGCGATACCAATAACCAAAAGACATGTGCAAGTTGGACGTTAAAAAGAGATGTGAGTTTCCCTCAATGCGACAGCATCCCAGCTACAAAATATATGTGTGAATGAACTAATCACTTGGCTCATGCTACCAAATATTTATGTTTTCTCGATTTCTGGGGTATTTCCCGATAATAAACATTACTGTTCGCATGCAATAGTTAATACATATGAAAGTGGCATTAAACACTAAAAATTGATAAATCCATCATTGTATATTTAAGACGTGTTCTACATCAATCATTTGTTTTGTAAGCAAGAATGAATTAACTTGAATCGTTATTTCACTAGAGCAATGTTTTGTATCACAAACTTATTGCTATCAATTTTGTATTATGACTGTAATAGTTGCCGCTGGTATTGAAACAGTGTCAGAGAACTTAATGATTTCTTCGATTCCTCATAGAAAAGAGACTTTAAATCCCAAATTTTGATGAAAACGACAACCCAGTTAGTTAATAGGAAAAAAAACAGGACTTAAAAAAGAGGAATAAAAGGTTGGAAGGACTAAACAATATAGGTAGGACCTGCTTTTTAAGGTTCTTGTGTCCATCACATTTTATGTGTGGTGACCTTTTGATTTTAGTCTATACTAAGTCAAACTGTTCAAAGTTAAAGTAACACTCGTCTTTCAACTTTAGGTCGACATCATTAGTTATAGAATTTTTATTTTCAAAATGAAAGGGTGTTTTATATGTAGAAAATTTCAAACATTCTGTAAATATATCGCGCAGTCTCTATTTCAATGCATCATTCTGTAGTTTATACTACATGTCTTCGTTAAGCACAACTGTTTTACACTTACTGTTTCTGCAAAGTTTCTATGTGCAAAATGACCAAAAACTAGCTTTAGAGTTACGTACCCGCTAAACTGAAGTCTTCATGTTTCAGCTCTGGAGTTCCCAGTGAAGACATATTTTTGGCTTCACACTTTTAAGGTATACAGTTGCTGCATGAAGAAAAAGGTTGAAATTCTATAGAATATCTTGACATATACTCGATTGTTAAAATATTGGAACTGCTTAGATATTTAAATGAAGTCAATAGACACATTGGAAAAGTTGCATCTTTTAACCTGCGATTTTTTATTTCATTTGTTAAATAGACAGATTTGCAATCCATACAAATATGACACTTAAATCCACAATGCATCTGAAGAAAACATTATGTTTAAAAATGAAAATAATCTTCCCGATAAAAGAAATAGCATAACTAATCATTGTAAGCCATTGGTGTCCCCCTAAAAGACACAGTACTTATAGTTTACAGTCATCAAAATGACAGGAACTATATTTATAGAAAACCGATATACGAGCGACCAAACAGGTCTTTTTGTTTTAAATAAAATTATT
Organism: Mytilus galloprovincialis; assembly: GCA_037788925.1. Taxonomy (NCBI): domain Eukaryota; kingdom Metazoa; phylum Mollusca; class Bivalvia; order Mytilida; family Mytilidae; genus Mytilus; species Mytilus galloprovincialis. The sequence continues at coordinate 84,480,025 of CM075339.1, forward strand.
TCTTCTTTTTTCTCTTGGGTCCTTTTATCTTCTCTTCATCCTGTGTGAGATATGAATTTACACTTTAATTGCATCTTTTAAAATTTACAATGTCTATCAAAAACAAGTGTGGCGTAAACGTCAATAAGCCACAACCTAGCGATACCAATAACCAAAAGACATGTGCAAGTTGGACGTTAAAAAGAGATGTGAGTTTCCCTCAATGCGACAGCATCCCAGCTACAAAATATATGGTTGAATGAACTATTCACTTGGCTCATGCTACCAAATATTTATGTTTTCTCGATTTCTGGGGTATTTCCCGATAATAAACATTACTGTTCGCATGCAATAGTTAATACATATGAAAGTGGCATTAAACACTAAAAATTGATAAATCCATCATTGTATATTTAAGACGTGTTCTACATCAATCATTTGTTTTGTAAGCAAGAATGAATTAACTTGAATCGTTATTTCACTAGAGCAATGTTTTGTATCACAAACTTATTGCTATCAATTTTGTATTATGACTGTAATAGTTGCCGCTGGTATTGAAACAGTGTCAGAGAACTTAATGATTTCTTCGATTCCTCATAGAAAAGAGACTTTAAATCCCAAATTTTGATGAAAACGACAACCCAGTTAGTTAATAGGAAAAAAAACAGGACTTAAAAAAGAGGAATAAAAGGTTGGAAGGACTAAACAATATAGGTAGGACCTGCTTTTTAAGGTTCTTGTGTCCATCACATTTTATGTGTGGTGACCTTTTGATTTTAGTCTATACTAAGTCAAACTGTTCAAAGTTAAAGTAACACTCGTCTTTCAACTTTAGGTCGACATCATTAGTTATAGAATTTTTATTTTCAAAATGAAAGGGTGTTTTATATGTAGAAAATTTCAAACATTCTGTAAATATATCGCGCAGTCTCTATTTCAATGCATCATTCTGTAGTTTATACTACATGTCTTCGTTAAGCACAACTGTTTTACACTTACTGTTTCTGCAAAGTTTCTATGTGCAAAATGACCAAAAACTAGCTTTAGAGTTACGTACCCGCTAAACTGAAGTCTTCATGTTTCAGCTCTGGAGTTCCCAGTGAAGACATATTTTTGGCTTCACACTTTTAAGGTATACAGTTGCTGCATGAAGAAAAAGGTTGAAATTCTATAGAATATCTTGACATATACTCGATTGTTAAAATATTGGAACTGCTTAGATATTTAAATGAAGTCAATAGACACATTGGAAAAGTTGCATCTTTTAACCTGCGATTTTTTATTTCATTTGTTAAATAGACAGATTTGCAATCCATACAAATATGACACTTAAATCCACAATGCATCTGAAGAAAACATTATGTTTAAAAATGAAAATAATCTTCCCGATAAAAGAAATAGCATAACTAATCATTGTAAGCCATTGGTGTCCCCCTAAAAGACACAGTACTTATAGTTTACAGTCATCAAAATGACAGGAACTATATTTATAGAAAACCGATATACGAGCGACCAAACAGGTCTTTTTGTTTTAAATAAAATTATTTCTTCTTTTTTCTCTTGGGTCCTTTTATCTTCTCTTCATCCTGTGTGAGATATGAATTTACACTTTAATTGCATCTTTTAAAATTTACAATGTCTATCAAAAACAAGTGTGGCGTAAACGTCAATAAGCCACAACCTAGCGATACCAATAACCAAAAGACATGTGCAAGTTGGACGTTAAAAAGAGATGTGAGTTTCCCTCAATGCGACAGCATCCCAGCTACAAAATATATGGTTGAATGAACTATTCACTTGGCTCATGCTACCAAATATTTATGTTTTCTCGATTTCTGGGGTATTTCCCGATAATAAACATTACTGTTCGCATGCAATAGTTAATACATATGAAAGTGGCATTAAACACTAAAAATTGATAAATCCATCATTGTATATTTAAGACGTGTTCTACATCAATCATTTGTTTTGTAAGCAAGAATGAATTAACTTGAATGGTTATTTCACTAGAGCAATGTTTTGTATCACAAACTTGTTGCTATTAATTTTGTATTATGACTGTAATAGTTGCCGCTGGTATTGAACCAATTTAAGAAAAATTAATGATTTCTTCGATTCCTCTTAGAAAAGAGACTTTAAATCCCGGAGTATGATGAAAACGCCAATCAAGTTAGTTAAAAGGAAAAAAACAGGACTTAAAAAAGAGGAATAAAAGGTTGGAAGGACTAAACAATATAGGTAGGACCTGCTTTTTAAGGTTCTTGTGTCCATCACATTTTATGTGTGGTGACCTTTTGTTTTTTAGACTATACTAAGTTAAACTGTTCAAAGTTAAAGTAACACTCGTCTTGCAATTTTAGGTCGATACCATTAGTTATAGAATTTTTATTTTCAAAATGAAAGGGTGTTTTATATGTAGAAAATTTCAAACATTCTGTAAATGTATCGCGCAGTCTCTTTTTCAATTCATCCTTCTGTAGTTTATACTACATTTCTTCGTTAAGCACAACTGTTTTACACTTACTGTTTCTGCAAAGTTTCTATGTGCAAAAATGACCAAAAACTAGCTTTAGAGTTACGTCCCCGCTAAACTGAAGTCTTCATGTTTCAGCTCTGAAGTTCCCAGTGAAGACATTTTTTTGGCTTCACACCTTTAAGGTATACAGTTGCTGCATGAAGAAAAAGGTTGAAATTCTATAGAATATCTTGACATATACTCGATTGTTAAAATATAGGAACTGCTCAGATATTTAAATGAAGTCAATAGACACATTGGAAAAGTTGCATCTTTTAACCTGCGATTTTTTTTTTCATTTGTTAAATAGACAGATTTGCAATCCATACAAATATGACACTTAAATCCAAAATGCATCTGAAGAAAACATTACGTTTAAAAATGAAAATAATCTTCCCGATAAAAGAAATAGTATAACTAATCCTTGTAAGCCATTGATGTCCCCCTAAAAGACACAGTACTTATAGTTTACAGTCATCAAAATGACAGGAACTATATTTATAGACAACCGAAATGCAAGCGACCAAACAGGTCATTTTTGTTTTAAATAAAATTATTTCTTTTTTTTTCTCTTGGATCCTTTTATCTTCTCTTCATCCTGTGTGAGATATGAATTAACACTTTAATTGCATCTTTTAAAATTTACAATGTCTATCAAAAACAAGTGTGGCGTAAACGTCAACAAGCCACAACCTAGCGATACCAATAACTAAAAGACATGTGCAAGTTGGACGTTAAAAAGAGATGTGAGTTTCCCTCAATGCGACAGCATCCCAGCTACAAAATATATGTGTAAATGAACTATTCACTTGGCTCATGCTACCATATATTTATGTTTTCTCGATTTCTGGGGTATTTTCCGATAATGAACATTACTGTTCGCATGCAATAGTTAATACATATGAAAGTGGCATTAAACACTAAAAGTTGATAAATCCATCATTGTATATTTAAGACGTGTTCTACATCAATCATTTGTTTTGTAAGCAAGAATGAATTAACTTGAATGGTTATTTCACTAGAGCAATGTTTTGTATCACAAACTTGTTGCTATTAATTTTGTATTATGACTGTAATAGTTGCCGCTGGTATTGAACCAATTTCAGAGAAATTAATGATTTCTTCGATTCCTCTTAGAAAAGAGACTTTAAATCCCGGAGGATGATGAAAACGCCAATCAAGTTAGTTAAAAGGAAAAAAACAGGACTTAAAAAAGAGGAATAAAAGGTTGGAAGGACTAAACAATATAGGTAGGACCTGCTTTTTAAGGTTCTTGTGTCCATCACATTTTATGTGTGGTGACCTTTTGTTTTTTAGACTATACTAAGTTAAACTGTTCAAAGTTAAAGTAACACTCGTCTTGCAACTTTAGGTCGACACCATTAGTTATAGAATTTTTATTTTCAAAATGAAAGGGTGTTTTATATGTAGAAAATTTCAAACATTCTGTAAATGTATCGCGCAGTCTCTTTTTCAATTCATCCTTCTGTAGTTTATACTACATTTCTTCGTTAAGCACAACTGTTTTACACTTACTGTTTCTGCAAAGTTTCTATGTGCAAAAATGACCAAAAACTAGCTTTAGAGTTACGTCCCCGCTAAACTGAAGTCTTCATGTTTCAGCTCTGAAGTTCCCAGTGAAGACATTTTTTTGGCTTCACACCTTTAAGGTATACAGTTGCTGCATGAAGAAAAAGGTTGAAATTCTATAGAATATCTTGACATATACTCGATTGTTAAAATATTGGAACTGCTTAGATATTTAAATGAAGTCAATAGACACATTGGAAAAGTTGCATCTTTTAACCTGCGATTTTTTTTTCATTTGTTAAATAGACAGATTTGCAATCCATACAAATATGACACTTAAATCCAAAATGCATCTGAAGAAAACAGTACGTTTAAAAATGAAAATAATCTTCCCGATAAAAGAAATAGTATAACTAATCCTTGTAAGCCATTGATGTCCCCCTAAAAGACACAGTACTTATAGTTTACAGTCATCAAAATGACAAGAACTATATTTATAGACAACCGAAATACAAGCGACCAAACAGGTCATTTTTGTTTTAAATAAAATTATTTCTTTTTTTTTCTCTTGGATCCTTTTATCTTCTCTTCATCCTGTGTGAGATATGAATTAACACTTTAATTGCATCTTTTAAAATTTACAATGTCTATCAAAAACAAGTGTGGCGTAAACGTCAACAAGCCACAACCTAGCGATACCAATAACCAAAAGACATGTGCAAGTTGGACGTTAAAAAGAGATGTGAGTTTCCCTCAATGCGACAGCATCCCAGCTACAAAATATATGTGTAAATGAACTATTCACTTGGCTCATGCTACCATATATTTATGTTTTCTCGATTTCTGGGGTATTTTCCGATAATGAACATTACTGTTCGCATGCAATAGTTAATACATATGAAAGTGGCATTAAACACTAAAAGTTGATAAATCCATCATTGTATATTTAAGACGTGTTCTACATCAATCATTTGTTTTGTAAGCAAGAATGAATTAACTTGAATGGTTATTTCACTAGAGCAATGTTTTGTATCACAAACTTGTTGCTATTAATTTTGTATTATGACTGTAATAGTTGCCGCTGGTATTGAACCAATTTCAGAGAAATTAATGATTTCTTCGATTCCTCTTAGAAAAGAGACTTTAAATCCCGGAGGATGATGAAAACGCCAATCAAGTTAGTTAAAAGGAAAAAAACAGGACTTAAAAAAGAGGAATAAAAGGTTGGAAGGACTAAACAATATAGGTAGGACCTGCTTTTTAAGGTTCTTGTGTCCATCACATTTTATGTGTGGTGACCTTTTGTTTTTTAGACTATACTAAGTTAAACTGTTCAAAGTTAAAGTAACACTCGTCTTGCAACTTTAGGTCGACACCATTAGTTATAGAATTTTTATTTTCAAAATGAAAGGGTGTTTTATATGTAGAAAATTTCAAACATTCTGTAAATGTATCGCGCAGTCTCTTTTTCAATTCATCCTTCTGTAGTTTATACTACATTTCTTCGTTAAGCACAACTGTTTTACACTTACTGTTTCTGCAAAGTTTCTATGTGCAAAAATGACCAAAAACTAGCTTTAGAGTTACGTCCCCGCTAAACTGAAGTCTTCATGTTTCAGCTCTGAAGTTCCCAGTGAAGACATTTTTTTGGCTTCACACCTTTAAGGTATACAGTTGCTGCATGAAGAAAAAGGTTGAAATTCTATAGAATATCTTGACATATACTCGATTGTTAAAATATTGGAACTGCTTAGATATTTAAATGAAGTCAATAGACACATTGGAAAAGTTGCATCTTTTAACCTGCGATTTTTTTTTTCATTTGTTAAATAGACAGATTTGCAATCCATACAAATATGACACTTAAATCCAAAATGCATCTGAAGAAAACATTACGTTTAAAAATGAAAATAATCTTCCCGATAAAAGAAATAGTATAACTAATCCTTGTAAGCCATTGATGTCCCCCTAAAAGACACAGTACTTATAGTTTACAGTCATCAAAATGACAGGAACTATATTTATAGACAACCGAAATACGAGCGACCAAACAGGTCATTTTTGTTTTAAATAAAATTATTTCTTTTTTTTTCTCTTGGATCCTTTTATCTTCTCTTCATCCTGTGCGAGATATGAATTAACACTTTAATTGCATCTTTTAAAATTTACAATGTCTATCAAAAACAAGTGTGGCGTAAACGTCAACAAGCCACAACCTAGCGATACCAATAACCAAAAGACATGTGCAAGTTGGACGTTAAAAAGAGATGTGAGTTTCCCTCAATGCGACAGCATCCCAGCTACAAAATATATGTGTAAATGAACTATTCACTTGGCTCATGCTACCATATATTTATGTTTTCTCGATTTCTGGGGTATTTTCCGATAATGAACACTACTGTTCGCATGCAATAGTTAATACATATGAAAGTGGCATTAAACACTAAAAGTTGATAAATCCATCATTGTATATTTAAGACGTGTTCTACATCAATCATTTGTTTTGTAAGCAAGAATGAATTAACTTGAATGGTTATTTCACTAGAGCAATGTTTTGTATCACAAACTTGTTGCTATTAATTTTGTATTATGACTGTAATAGTTGCCGCTGGTATTGAACCAATTTCAGAGAAATTAATAATTTCTTCGATTCCTCTTAGAAAAGAGACTTTAAATCCCGGAGGATGATGAAAACGCCAATCAAGTTAGTTAAAAGGAAAAAAACAGGACTTAAAAAAGAGGAATAAAAGGTTGGAAGGACTAAACAATATAGGTAGGACCTGCTTTTTAAGGTTCTTGTGTCCATCACATTTTATGTGTGGTGACCTTTTGTTTTTTAGACTATACTAAGTTAAACTGTTCAAAGTTAAAGTAACACTCGTCTTGCAACTTTAAGTCGACACCATTAGTTATAGAATTTTTATTTTCAAAATGAAAGGGTGTTTTATATGTAGAAAATTTCAAACATTCTGTAAATGTATCGCGCAGTCTCTTTTTCAATTCATCCTTCTGTAGTTTATACTACATTTCTTCGTTAAGCACAACTGTTTTACACTTACTGTTTCTGCAAAGTTTCTATGTGCAAAAATGACCAAAAACTAGCTTTAGAGTTACGTCCCCGCTAAACTGAAGTCTTCATGTTTCAGCTCTGAAGTTCCCAGTGAAGACATTTTTTTGGCTTCACACCTTTAAGGTATACAGTTGCTGCATGAAGAAAAAGGTTGAAATTCTATAGAATATCTTGACATATACTCGATTGTTAAAATATTGGAACTGTTTAGATATTTAAATGAAGTCAATAGACACATTGGAAAAGTTGCATCTTTTAACCTGCGATTTTTTTTTTCATTTGTTAAATAGACAGATTTGCAATCCATACAAATATGACACTTAAATCCAAAATGCATCTGAAGAAAACATTACGTTTAAAAATGAAAATAATCTTCCCGATAAAAGAAATAGTATAACTAATCCTTGTAAGCCATTGATGTCCCCCTAAAAGACACAGTACTTATAGTTTACAGTCATCAAAATGACAGGAACTATATTTATAGACAACCGAAATACGAGCGACCAAACAGGTCATTTTTGTTTTAAATAAAATTATTTCTTTTTTTTTCTCTTGGATCCTTTTATCTTCTCTTCATCCTGTGTGAGATATGAATTAACACTTTAATTGCATCTTTTAAAATTTACAATGTCTATCAAAAACAAGTGTGGCGTAAACGTCAACAAGCCACAACCTAGCGATACCAATAACCAAAAGACATGTGCAAGTTGGACGTTAAAAAGAGATGTGAGTTTCCCTCAATGCGACAGCATCCCAGCTACAAAATATATGTGTAAATGAACTATTCACTTGGCTCATGCTACCATATATTTATGTTTTCTCGATTTCTGGGGTATTTTCCGATAATGAACATTACTGTTCGCATGCAATAGTTAATACATATGAAAGTGGCATTAAACACTAAAAGTTGATAAATCCATCATTGTATATTTAAGACGTGTTCTACATCAATCATTTGTTTTGTAAGCAAGAATGAATTAACTTGAATGGTTATTTCACTAGAGCAATGTTTTGTATCACAAACTTGTTGCTATTAATTTTGTATTATGACTGTATTAGTTGCCGCTGGTATTGAACCAATTTCAGAGAAATTAATGATTTCTTCGATTCCTCTTAGAAAAGAGACTTTAAATCCCGGAGGATGATGAAAACGCCAATCAAGTTAGTTAAAAGGAAAAAAAACAGGACTTAAAAAAGAGGAATAAAAGGTTGGAAGGACTAAACAATATAGGTAGGACCTGCTTTTTAAGGTTCTTGTGTCCATCACATTTTATGTGTGGTGACCTTTTGTTTTTTAGACTATACTAAGTTAAACTGTTCAAAGTTAAAGTAACACTCGTCTTGCAACTTTAGGTCGACACCATTAGTTATAGAATTTTTATTTTCAAAATGAAAGGGTGTTTTATATGTAGAAAATTTCAAACATTCTGTAAATGTATCGCGCAGTCTCTTTTTCAATTCATCCTTCTGTAGTTTATACTACATTTCTTCGTTAAGCACAACTGTTTTACACTTACTGTTTCTGCAAAGTTTCTATGTGCAAAAATGACCAAAAACTAGCTTTAGAGTTACGTCCCCGCTAAACTGAAGTCTTCATGTTTCAGCTCTGAAGTTCCCAGTGAAGACATTTTTTTGGCTTCACACCTTTAAGGTATACAGTTGCTGCATGAAGAAAAAGGTTGAAATTCTATAGAATATCTTGACATATACTCGATTGTTAAAATATTGGAACTGCTTAGATATTTAAATGAAGTCAATAGACACATTGGAAAAGTTGCATCTTTTAACCTGCGATTTTTTTTTTCATTTGTTAAATAGACAGATTTGCAATCCATACAAATATGACACTTAAATCCAAAATGCATCTGAAGAAAACAGTACGTTTAAAAATGAAAATAATCTTCCCGATAAAAGAAATAGTATAACTAATCCTTGTAAGCCATTGATGTCCCCCTAAAAGACACAGTACTTATAGTTTACAGTCATCAAAATGACAAGAACTATATTTATAGACAACCGAAATACAAGCGACCAAACAGGTCATTTTTGTTTTAAATAAAATTATTTCTTTTTTTTTCTCTTGGATCCTTTTATCTTCTCTTCATCCTGTGTGAGATATGAATTAACACTTTAATTGCATCTTTTAAAATTTACAATGTCTATCAAAAACAAGTGTGGCGTAAACGTCAACAAGCCACAACCTAGCGATACCAATAACCAAAAGACATGTGCAAGTTGGACGTTAAAAAGAGATGTGAGTTTCCCTCAATGCGACAGCATCCCAGCTACAAAATATATGTGTAAATGAACTATTCACTTGGCTCATGCTACCATATATTTATGTTTTCTCGATTTCTGGGGTATTTTCCGATAATGAACATTACTGTTCGCATGCAATAGTTAATACATATGAAAGTGGCATTAAACACTAAAAGTTGATAAATCCATCATTGTATATTTAAGACGTGTTCTACATCAATCATTTGTTTTGTAAGCAAGAATGAATTAACTTGAATGGTTATTTCACTAGAGCAATGTTTTGTATCACAAACTTGTTGCTATTAATTTTGTATTATGACTGTAATAGTTGCCGCTGGTATTGAACCAATTTCAGAGAAATTAATGATTTCTTCGATTCCTCTTAGAAAAGAGACTTTAAATCCCGGAGGATGATGAAAACGCCAATCAAGTTAGTTAAAAGAAAAAAAAACAGGACTTAAAAAAGAGGAATAAAAGGTTGGAAGGACTAAACTATATAGGTAGGACCTGCTTTTTAAGGTTCTTGTGTCCATCACATTTTATGTGTGGTGACCTTTTGTTTTTTAGACTATACTAAGTTAAACTGTTCAAAGTTAAAGTAACACTCGTCTTGCAACTTTAGGTCGACACCATTAGTTATAGAATTTTTATTTTCAAAATGAAAGGGTGTTTTATATGTAGAAAATTTCAAACATTCTGTAAATGTATCGCGCAGTCTCTTTTTCAATTCATCCTTCTGTAGTTTATACTACATTTCTTCGTTAAGCACAACTGTTTTACACTTACTGTTTCTGCAAAGTTTCTATGTGCAAAAATGACCAAAAACTAGCTTTAGAGTTACGTCCCCGCTAAACTGAAGTCTTCATGTTTCAGCTCTGAAGTTCCCAGTGAAGACATTTTTTTGGCTTCACACCTTTAAGGTATACAGTTGCTGCATGAAGAAAAAGGTTGAAATTCTATAGAATATCTTGACATATACTCGATTGTTAAAATATTGGAACTGCTTAGATATTTAAATGAAGTCAATAGACACATTGGAAAAGTTGCATCTTTTAACCTGCGATTTTTTTTTTCATTTGTTAAATAGACAGATTTGCAATCCATACAAATATGACACTTAAATCCAAAATGCATCTGAAGAAAACATTACGTTTAAAAATGAAAATAATCTTCCCGATAAAAGAAATAGTATAACTAATCATTGTAAGCCATTGATGTCCCCCTAAAAGACACAGTACTTATAGTTTACAGTCATCAAAATGACAGGAACTATATTTATAGACAACCGAAATACGAGCGACCAAACAGGTCATTTTTGTTTTAAATAAAATTATTTCTTTTTTTTTCTCTTGGATCCTTTTATCTTCTCTTCATCCTGTGTGAGATATGAATTAACACTTTAATTGCATCTTTTAAAATTTACAATGTCTATCAAAAACAAGTGTGGCGTAAACGTCAATAAGCCACAACCTAGCGATACCAATAACCAAAAGACATGTGCAAGTTGGACGTTAAAAAGAGATGTGAGTTTCCCTCAATGCGACAGCATCCCAGCTACAAAATATATGTGTAAATGAACTATTCACTTGGCTCATGCTACCATATATTTATGTTTTCTCGATTTCTGGGGTATTTTCCGATAATGAACATTACTGTTCGCATGCAATAGTTAATACATATGAAAGTGGCATTAAACACTAAAAGTTGATAAATCCATCATTGTATATTTAAGACGTGTTCTACATCAATCATTTGTTTTGTAAGCAAGAATGAATTAACTTGAATGGTTATTTCACTAGAGCAATGTTTTGTATCACAAACTTGTTGCTATTAATTTTGTATTTGGCTGTAATAGTTGCCGCTGGTATTGAACCAATTTCAGAGAAATTAATGATTTCTTCGATTCCTCTTAGAAAAGAGACTTTAAATCCCGGAGGATGATGAAAACGCCTATCAAGTTAGTTAAAAGGGAAAAAAACAGGACTTAAAAAAGAGGAATAAAAGGTTGGAAGGACTAAACAATATAGGTAGGACCTGCTTTTTAAGGTTCTTGTATCCATCACATTTTATGTGTGGTGACCTTTTGTTTTTTAGTCTATACTAAGTTAAACTGTTCAAAGTTAAAGTAACACTCGTCTTGCAACTTTAGGTCGACACCATTAGTTATAGAATTTTTATTTTCAAAATGAAAGGGTGTTTTATATGTAGAAAATTTCAAACATTCTGTAAATGTATCGCGCAGTCTCTTTTTCAATGCATCATTCTGTAGTTTATACTACATGTCTTCGTTAAGCACAACTGTTTTACACTTACTGTTTCTGCAAAGTTTCTATGTGCAAAAATGACCAAAAACTAGCTTTAGAGTTACGTCCCCGCTAAACTGAAGTCTTCATGTTTCAGCTCTGGAGTTCCCAGTGAAGACATTTTTTTGGCTTCAAACCTTTAAGGTATACAGTTGCTGCATGAAGAAAAAGGTTGAAATTCTATAGAATATCTTGACATATACTCGATTGTTAAAATATTGGAACTGCTTAGATATTTAAATGAAGTCAATATACACATTGGATAAGTTGCATCTTTTAACCTGCGATTTTTTTTTTCATTTGTTAAATAGACAGATTTGCAATCCATACAAATATGACACTTAAATCCAAAATGCATCTGAAGAAAACATTACGTTTAAAAATGAAAATAATCTTCCCGATAAAAGAAATAGTATAACTAATCATTGTAAGCCATTGATATCCCCCTAAAAGACACAGTACTTATAGTTTACAGTCATCAAAATGACAGGAACTATATTTATAGACAACCGAAATACGAGCGACCAAACAGGTCATTTTTGTTTTAAATAAAATTATTTCTTTTTTTTTCTCTTGGATCCTTTTATCTTCTCTTCATCCTGTGTGAGATATGAATTAACACTTTAATTGCATCTTTTAAAATTTACAATGTCTATCAAAAACAAGTGTGGCGTAAACGTCAATAAGCCACAACCTAGCGATACCAATAACCAAAAGACATGTGCAAGTTGGACGTTAAAAAGAGATGTGAGTTTCCCTCAATGCGACAGCATCCCAGCTACAAAATATATGTGTAAATGAACTATTCACTTGGCTCATGCTACCATATATTTATGTTTTCTCGATTTCTGGGGTATTTTCCGATAATGAACATTACTGTTCGCATGCAATAGTTAATACATATGAAAGTGGCATTAAACACCAAAAGTTGATAAATCCATCATTGTATATTTAAGACGTGTTCTACATCAATCATTTGTTTTGTAAGCAAGAATGAATTAACTTGAATGGTTATTTCACTAGAGCAATGTTTTGTATCACAAACTTGTTGCTATTAATTTTGTATTATGACTGTAATAGTTGCCGCTGGTATTGAACCAATTTCAGAGAAATTAATGATTTCTTCGATTCCTCTTAGAAAAGAGACTTTAAATCCCGGAGGATGATGAAAACGCCAATAAAGTTGGTTAAAAGGAAAAAAACAGGACTTAAAAAAGAGGAATAAAAGGTTGGAAGGACTAAACAATATAGGTAGGACCTGCTTTTTAAGGTTCTTGTGTCCATCACATTTTATGTGTGGTGACCTTTTGTTTTTTAGACTATACTAAGTTAAACTGTTCAAAGTTAAAGTAACACTCGTCTTGCAACTTTAGGTCGACACCATTAGTTATAGAATTTTTATTTTCAAAATGAAAGGGTGTTTTATATGTAGAAAATTTCAAACATTCTGTAAATGTATCGCGCAGTCTCTTTTTCAATTCATCCTTCTGTAGTTTATACTACATTTCTTCGTTAAGCACAACTGTTTTACACTTACTGTTTCTGCAAAGTTTCTATGTGCAAAAATGACCACAAACTAGCTTTAGAGTTACGTCCCACTAAACTGAAGTCTTCATGTTTCAGCTCTGAAGTTCCCAGTGAAGACATTTTTTTGGCTTCACACCTTTAAGGTATACAGTTGCTGCATGAAGAAAAAGGTTGAAATTCTATAGAATATCTTGACATATACTCGATTGTTAAAATATTGGAACTGCTTGGATATTTAGATGAAGTCAATAGACACATTGGAAAAGTTGCATCTTTTAACCTGCGATTTTTTTTTTCATTTGTTAAATAGACAGATTTGCAATCCATACAAATATGACACTTAAATCCAAAATGCATCTGAAGAAAACATTACGTTTAAAAATGAAAATAATCTTCCCGATAAAAGAAATAGTATAACTAATCCTTGTAAGCCATTGATGTCCCCCTAAAAGACACAGTACTTATAGTTTACAGTCATCAAAATGACAGGAACTATATTTATAGACAACCGAAATACAAGCGACCAAACAGGTCATTTTTGTTTTAAATAAAATTATTTCTTTTTTTTTCTCTTGGATCCTTTTATCTTCTCTTCATCCTGTGTGAGATATGAATTAACACTAATTGCATCTTTTAAAATTTACAATGTCTATCAAAAACAAGTGTGGCGTAAACGTCAACAAGCCACAACCTAGCGATACCAATAACCAAAAGACATGTGCAAGTTGGACGTTAAAAAGAGATGTGAGTTTCCCTCAATGCGACAGCATCCCAGCTACAAAATATATGTGCAAATGAACTATTCACTTGGCTCATGATACCATATATTTATGTTTTCTCGATTTCTGGGGTATTTTCCGATAATGAACATTACTGTTCGCATGCAATAGTTAATACATATGAAAGTGGCATTAAACACTAAAAGTTGATAAATCCATCATTGTATATTTAAGACGTGTTCTACATCAATCATTTGTTTTGTAAGCAAGAATGAATTAACTTGAATGGTTATTTCACTAGAGCAATGTTTTGTATCACAAACTTGTTGCTATTAATTTTGTATTATGACTGTAATAGTTGCCGCTGGTATTGAACCAATTTCAGAGAAATTAATGATTTCTTCGATTCCTCTTAGAAAAGAGACTTTAAATCCCGGAGGATGATAAAAACGCCAATCAAGTTAGTTAAAAGGAAAAAAACAGGACTTAAAAAAGAGGAATAAAAGGTTGGAAGGACTAAACAATATAGGTAGGACCTGCTTTTTAAGGTTCTTGTGTCCATCACATTTTATGTGTGGTGACCTTTTGTTTTTTAGACTATACTAAGTTAAACTGTTCAAAGTTAAAGTAACACTCGTCTTGCAACTTTAGGTCGACACCATTAGTTATAGAATTTTTATTTTCAAAATGAAAGGGTGTTTTATATGTAGAAAATTTCAAACATTCTGTAAATGTATCGCGCAGTCTCTTTTTCAATTCATCCTTCTGTAGTTTATACTACATTTCTTCGTTAAGCACAACTGTTTTACACTTACTGTTTCTGCAAAGTTTCTATGTGCAAAAATGACCAAAAACTAGCTTTAGAGTTACGTCCCCGCTAAACTGAAGTCTTCATGTTTCAGCTCTGAAGTTCCCAGTGAAGACATTTTTTTGGCTTCACACCTTTAAGGTATACAGTTGCTGCATGAAGAAAAAGGTTGAAATTCTATAGAATATCTTGACATATACTCGATTGTTAAAATATTGGAACTGCTTAGATATTTAAATGAAGTCAATAGACACATTGGAAAAGTTGCATCTTTTAACCTGCGATTTTTTTTTTCATTTGTTAAATAGACAGATTTGCAATCCATACAAATATGACACTTAAATCCAAAATGCATCTGAAGAAAACATTACGTTTAAAAATGAAAATAATCTTCCCGATAAAAGAAATAGTATAACTAATCCTTGTAAGCCATTGATGTCCCCCTAAAAGACACAGTACTTATAGTTTACAGTCATCAAAATGACAGGAACTATATTTATAGACAACCGAAATACAAGCAACCAAACAGGTAATTTTTGTTTTAAATAAAATTATTTCTTTTTTTTTCTCTTGGATCCTTTTATCTTCTCTTCATCCTGTGTGAGATATGAATTAACACTTTAATTGCATCTTTTAAAATTTACAATGTCTATCAAAAACAAGTGTGGCGTAAACGTCAATAAGCCACAACCTAGCGATACCAATAACCAAAAGACATGTGCACGTTGGACGTTAAAAAGAGATGTGAGTTTCCCTCAATGCGACAGCATCCCAGCTACAAAATATATGTGTAAATGAACTATTCACTTGGCTCATGCTACCATATATTTATGTTTTCTCGATTTCTGTTGTATTTTCCGATAATGAACATTACTGTTCGCATGCAATAGTTAATACATATGAAAGTGGCATTAAACACTAAAAGTTGATAAATCCATCATTGTATATTTAAGACGTGTTCTACATCAATCATTTGTTTTGTAAGCAAGAATGAATTAACTTGAATGGTTATTTCACTAGAGCAATGTTTTGTATCACAAACTTGTTGCTATTAATTTTGTATTATGACTGTAATAGTTGCCGCTGGTATTGAACCAATTTCAGAGAAATTAATGATTTCTTCGATTCCTCTTAGAAAAGAGACTTTAAATCCCGGAGGATGATGAAAACGCCAATCAAGTTAGTTAAAAGGAAAAAAACAGGACTTCAAAAAGAGGAATAAAAGGTTGGAAGGACTAAACAATATAGGCAGGACCTGCTTTTTAAGGTTCTTGTGTCCATCACATTTTATGTGTGGTGCCCTTTTGTTTTTTAGTCTATACTAAGGCCGTGTTCACATTGACCTAAATCCGGTGTTGTGTTAGTGTAACTCACACGTAAACTAAACACAATTGCGTTCCCATTGATAAAACTCAATGTTTACATGTAGTGTAAATCATGTTTTACCTACACACAGTCGATAGTCAATGTAGGCCTTGTGTAGGTTAAGTGTACACAAAACTAGGCATTAAGGACATTAGTTTTATCGTGTATATATTTAAGAAGGAAACTATTTTTGAGTAAAATTGATATTTTTGATAATTATTAGTTGAAACTATTTTTGAGTAAAATTGATATTTTTGATAATTATTAGCTGTCCAAATTTTACAGATTTTTTTTGTTAGAAAAAATTAACGTACTTTATTAACCCCTAATCAAGACTCAAAGCAGCATAATTGCCGAACCCATAAGGCAGCAACCAATTGATTTACGGTGTGTGTGTGGGAGTGGGGGGGGGGGGGGGGGGGGGGGGGCTATTATAGTCGAGTATAAAACATAAAGGCAAGGGGTGGGGTGGTGAGCTATGGATTTTGTTTTGGAAACAAAATATGTTTCCAGTTTTTGGCCCTGAAATTTTTTTTTGTTTGTTTCACCCTAAGCTGCCACTATATATAATGCTAAAATTGATTTCGACTTGTCACCAAAATTTGTCCTGAAAAAAATCAATAGCTCACGCCACCTCCCCCTCCACAAAAAATGAAGTAAATAGTTGCTGCCTAATTCATTTGAAAAGGTCTTCCCGAATCGACTTGACGTACACAGAAATATTCGCCACTGGTCTTTACTCAAGAAACGATTCACGCATAAATGCATGACTTAAAAAAGTGTGAGGTAAATGATATGTTTGTCTAGTATCTCAGTTCCGTTAAAAGACACGTAAAATAAATTAAAAAAACGTTACCCTATTCCTTTACCAAATACTCCTCGGAGAAGAAATACCATTTGAGACAAACAGAAAAAATAAAAATGTAGTGATCCCTAACATCTCAATCCTTTTTTTCCGGCTGTAAGCACGCTGTTGCAGCTAACGTTTTCTAATGCGTTTTCCAGACATCTCTAGTGTATTCAAACTACTGCAAATTATATAAAAATGGCTTTCATAAAGTAACAACCACTTAACTTAAAAAAAGGGGGAGGGTTATTTTTTTTTATCTGAGTCAGATTTTTTTTCGCGTGTACGTTTTTATTTCTTTTTTTTCCGATGCTGGTGATCAAATACTTTTTCTTCAATATTCAACACTATAATAAAATTAACGGTACCAATTTTCTTGCACCAGATGCGCATATAATGTATGGGGAAACTCTTGATTCCGAATATTTTTTTTATCATCTGTATGACCATTTTTTTTTATTATCAATTTGGGGATCGGAATAATTTCATTTGAAGTCAAATACTTGTTCCCTTACCGCTAGAAAAATTTTCCAAAAATTTTGAATTCAGTTCTACGTAATGAACATTTAAATGACATATAGTTTACAAGTGGGAACAAATCTTATGTACAGGTAGCTAAACAAGGTGTATAGATGTGAACAAATGTAATGTGAAACCAGTGTACACTACACTAAACTAATTGTAAACATGTTTACTCTACACGGCGTTTGGTGTGAACACGGCCTAAGTTAAACTGTTCAAAGTTAAAGTAACACTCGTCTTGCAACTTTAGGTCGACACAAGTACTTATAGAATTTTTATTTTCAAAATGAAAGGGTGTTTTACATGTAGAAAATTTCAAACATTCTGTAAATGTATCGCGCAGTCTCTATTTCAATGCATCATTCTGTAATTTATACTACATGTCTTCGTTAAGCACAACTGTTTTACACTTACTGTTTCTGCAAAGTTTCTATGTGCAAAAATGACCAAAAACTAGCTTTAGAGTAACGTCCCCGCTAAACTGAAGTCTTCATGTTTCAGCTCTGGAGTTCCCAGTGAAGACATTTGTGTTGGCTTCACACCTTTAAGGTATACAGTTGCTGCATGAAGAAAAAGGTTGAAATTCTATAGAATATCTTGACATATACTCCATTGTTAAAATATTGGAACTGCTTAGATATTTAAATGAAGTCAATAGACACATTGGAAAAGTTGCATCTTTTAACCTGCGATTTGTTATTTCATTTGTTAAATAGACAGATTAGCAATCCATACAAATATGACACTTAAATCCACAATGCATCTGAAGAAAACATCCCAGCAGGCACCCGATGTTGTACAGACGTCGATATTTGGTTGAAAATAGGTCGCAACGTCGGCGACCAAAATTCATCGTCGGCCCAACGTCAACAAGCAAACGTCTGTCGGACGTTATAGAATGACGTCTATATAACCTTGGTTTTTGGTCGCGACCTTATACAACGTCAACACAACGTCGGATGCCAAATACCGGTTAAACGTGTTAATCAATCTAAAATATCGAAATCACACGTAGACGGACACACATTCTCTGCAAGCACACATCTTTTTATAAATATTGATTTACTGAAATTTCAAAATGAATACAATAAGACACAAGTTTAGCAACTTAATTGTTACGCCTTCTAAAAAATTTCATCATTGCAGACAGGCATGGGGTAATCGTAATCAGTAATCGTAATCAGCTGTAATCGATTACATTTTGCAGTGTAATCCTATGTAATCAGTAATCATGCCATTTCTGATTACAAGTAATCGTAATGTAATCGATTACATGGCAAAAAACAGGTGTAATCATGATTACTTTTAGATTACTTTAAGATTACATTCATAAGATTACTTGATGATTACAAATCTTGTATAAATATGAAAATAGTTTTTGATAGACAAGATGAAAATAAGAAAATGTAAAGCTTGAATGAAAAATCATGAAACTAGTAATCACAATGATGGGACCTTGTTTGATGTGATCATCTATATAACAAATTTGTATAACCAAGTGTTTTATTTTGTTTTAACAGTTTACAAAAAGAAATTTACTGTCCAATATTTCTATGAACTATGAAGAAAACCCGTGAAATTAAGCTCTTATGATACAAGAATATGCCTTGAAAGCATTTGTTTTCCTTGATGAAAACTTTTGTTTCATATTAGTTTACCCAATATTTTTACATAGATACATTGAAATTCAAATGCAGAAAACATTTAGTTCCTATTTGACTTTGATGGCCGGCATAAATATATAAGCCCACTTAATTCAAAATGGAGGTTAAACCCAGGTTTCATTTATTGACAAAATTGAATGAATTTTATTTTCCATAAATTCGTGTATAATATGTGCTTTCTTATTTTTATTCTTTATTAACTTTATTAGCCTTAAGGCTCACCAGTATAAACAAGTACATTTTGTACATGTACAGTGTATACATATGGCATATATATTGCAAAAAATATGCATAGCAGGGGCGGATGCAGGAATTTTCGAAAGGGGGGGTGCTAACCCAGGGCACCCAGGGCAAAGGGGGGGTGCAAAACATATGTCCCGATACAAATGCATTGATCGGCAAAAATAAAGGGGGGTGCGCACCCCCGGAACCCCCCCCCCCCCCCCCCCCTGGATCCGCCACTGAATAGTAAACAATAGGTGACGTCAGAAGTTTCATCAATACAATAAACTGTTGCTTAATATAAAGAGAAATGTATAATCTTTCCTAAGTTACAAAACTGTTTTGTGTTTTCACCTGACAATAATTCTATTAATTTCAATTAGATCAAGTATTAAAAATTTTCAAACAAATAATAACAATCAACCACTTTTAACTTTATTTATATCGTTATTAAGACAATAAAATTTTAATACCCAAGCCCACCCATTGTTTGTTTAAAAAAATGGAAGTAGTGATTAACACCTGTAAAAATATTAATGGATGTGTCAATTATGTCCCAACAGACAATAAAACTATACTTAATTAATTTTTCCTTATTTTCAGTTCTTTTGTTAATTAGGCAGTTGGTTACAATTTGTAGTTAAAAATAAAGTTACATCTTTTACATCTATATATAGAGAAAGGACACTTGTCTATAGCTATTTTATCAAATTGCACATGTTACACTGTAACTGTCTTGTCTATAAATTCTTTTAAAAGATGAATAAATTAAGGCTTTTAAAAAAAATCACCAAAATAAGCGGATAAAAAGTTTAAAAAAAACTTTGATATAGCAATATACAATGTAATCATAAGTAATCTAAAGTAATCATGATTACAATAAAGAAAAGTAATCTAATGTAATCGATTACATATGAAATAGGGTGTAATTGTAATGTAATCGATTACATTTTATTAGCAAAGTAATTGTAATGTAATCCATTACATTTTAAAGTAATCGACCCCATCCCTGATTGCAGATACAGGGAGGATGAATTCATAAATTATCATGAAACATCGGATCG
Source organism: Mytilus galloprovincialis (assembly GCA_037788925.1). NCBI lineage: Eukaryota > Metazoa > Mollusca > Bivalvia > Mytilida > Mytilidae > Mytilus > Mytilus galloprovincialis. Next base: position 84,500,419 of record CM075339.1, read on the forward strand.
GGATGAAATAGAAAAATGTACTTGTCTGGTAAGTAATTATTTATAATACCTTACTAAAGTTCACCTATATATAATATCGGACGATACAAATTTGTTCTTACATTTTGATGTAATTAAAAGTCAAAAGATTTACAACGCATGAAATTCCTGAGCTTGAAATACATTTAGAACAAACAAATTCTTTTCTACACTAGCTGTCGCTCACAGCATGTATTCTAAAATGTTTTAGGTGAAGTAATATGCAGATAAGGAACACGTGTGACCACATCAAATTAATACACAATCTGCCCAATTTCAAAGTGGTTTATATGATAACTTCGAAATAAATGATATATTTGATACGGATGCTTTATCTATTGACCATACTTAATTATTATAGCACTAAAAACTCAAGGGAAAAGCAAATGTTCCTATATAGTTTTGATATCTAAACAAAGACTAAACAAGTATCACAAAAGACTGGGATTTTATTACAGTTTGAAGAAAAATGTAAACAAAGTGTCATTGTATCTACTTCTTGCTTATAGCAAGCATGCAAAAATGATCTTTAGATGAAGAATTTAAATATGATAAAATATATCAATATAATCAATTATACATAAATACTATTTACTATGAATTATATCAAAATTATAGTGGTCTATCTGGTAATGAAGGATACATTTGTATTCCCCATTTAACGGCAATATGTTTTCTGGTCTCTGCATTCGTCCGTTCGTTCGTCTAACTGTCCCGCTATTGGTTAAAATGTTTGGTCAAGTTAGTTGTTGATGAAATTGAAGTCCTATCACCTTGAAACTTAGTACACATGATTCGTATGATGTGATCTTTTTAAATTCAATGCCAAAAAATGTTTTGAACCCAATTTCACGGTCCGAACATAACAAATGATAGTGGGATCGGGGCATCCATGTACTATGGACATATTTTTGTTTAAGGGTGTTTTATTTTGAAAAATGAGTGTTTGTCAAGATGTCGGTGCTGGTGGTGCATTTTATAGTGCCTGTAAAGAGCTTGGTATTTGCAGTGCATACATTATTGTTTCCAAAGATGAGTGAATACAAAGATATCGGTGCTTGTGGATCATTATTGTTTCTCAGGATTAGTGACTGTGAAGATCTCGGTGCTTGTGGTGCGTTAATGTATCTCAGGTTGAGTGACTGTGAAGATCTTGGTGCTTGTGGTGCGTTAATGTATCTCAGGTTGAGTGACTGTCAAGATCTCGGTGCTTGTGGTGCATTATTTTCCTCAAGATGAGTGACTTCCAAGATCTCGGTGCTTCTGATGCATTATTGTTTCCAAAGATGAGTGACTTGCAAGATATCGATGGTTTTGTTTTGGGGAGGGGGCATTATTGTTTCTAAAGATGAGTGGCTGTCAAAATCTAGTGCGTGCAGTGATTTATTGTTTCCCAAAGATGTGTGACTGTAAATATCCCGATGCTCGCGGTGCATTAATTATTATTTCCCTAGTTAAGTGAATGACCGTCAAGATCTCAGGGATATTTCAAGATAATTTCAATAAGAAATACTTCATATTTTCAATAACTGATCTGTCTTTTCAATGTATGATCCCATTCAATTATTTATTGTTTTGTTTCAACACAATTTCAAGTGATCAAAGATCATAATTCTCCTTTTTAGATACTAGCTCATTGATATTTGTTAGGTTCTGCTAATGGACAAAATCTTATACATGTATTTCCACTTCAGACTCAGCACATCAAGTCAAAAGAAGATGTGTTCAAGATGTTGAAGCCCTTGTTCAGGACGTTACCTTTATTTGTTGTTTCATTACCTAAAGTTGTCAAATTTAAGAACGTTAATAATGATTTACTTTCGTCTTTAATCAGTTCTAAAGACATCTACAGATATTTTGAGGTTTAATGTTGGTTATTATAAAGTTGATTTGTCGTTGTACAGACATCTGAGGATATTTGAAGAGGGTTAATGTTGGTTGTTAGGACGTTGTTTAGACGTTGTACAGGCATAAGGGGATGTTTAAAGAGGTTTAATGTGGTTGTTAGGACGTTGATTAGACGTTGTACAGACATCCGAGGATATTCAATAAGGTTTAATGTGGTTGTTATGACGTTGATCAGACGTTGTACAGACGGTGAACATCTTTATTTAGATTCATCCTGTTAGTTGGTCTGATGTTGTACCTACGTTGTACAGACGTTGAATATAGTTTATAACAGATAGATTATATAATATCTTATATAGTTTAACACTATCTTATATAGTTAAACATATATAGTTTATAAGATATATTAATTAGTCTAATAAATTAAATAAGATATGTTAAATAGTTTAAAGTTTCCTTTCGAACTTTTTCTTCATTTTGGTTGAGTTGTTGTCTATGGTGTTGAGTTACGAAAAGTACCAGTTCACCTGTTATTTAATATTTTCACATTCTACTCCTATATACATTTTAACATGTTTAAAACATTATAAGAAAACTTGCTACTGAAATCTAATAAATTTGTTTGTTGATGAAGAAGTAATTAATAAACGTTAAATAATAGATCTAGATGTTACAATTGCAATATAACAATTCATAATTTGCATAATCAAAAAGCATAAGACAAAGACTGCTACAAATCAATAATGCATATATTGTCATTATGATTGAAATAATTATATTTCTGTTTGCATGTGCGTATATGGCAAATTGTAGTTTCTTTTCTTTCATATGTGACTCTTCTGACATTTTAAAAAAATGCGTCGGGGTTAAACATAGATTTTGAGATCTCAACCCTCCCTCTATACCTCTGTCCAATGTAGAGAAAACAAACACACAACAATACGCACAACAACACTTAGTTCAAAGAAGTCCGAGTCCTATGTCAAAAAAGGTAACAAAAGAAACTAAACACAATGACAATGATACATAAATTAACGAAGGACTACCAGAAGTTGATGACATGCCAGACACAGACTGCAATTAAAGTGATCGAAATATTGTCTTCATCATATGAATATATGTTATGTATCAAATACAACTTATATCTAATATTAAGAATGAACTCAAATGCGGCCACTTCCATTGAAGGCGAAAAACGTCTAAAATTAAACTCAAATGCTATCATTCTAAAGATTTCAGTAATAAAACATGACTTAATGATGCTAGAACCCGATATGTGTGCATTGTATTGTCATAACTCGCCCATATTTATGTAGCAGAAGTATCTTACTCTCCGATAAAAGCTAGAACATTTTTGTAAAACTGCGAAATGTTTGGGTCAAAAAGCGGTCTTTCCGGGCCTACTCTCAAGAAATTCTTTAAATTTGTTTCAAAATGTATACTTAGGTACTTAGGGACAGGACACTTTATTTTAGCCCCCCCCCCCCCCCCCCCCCTTTGTATCAAAATCCCTTTGCCCCATTATTTTCAATTATTTTCGTGTTTAACAGGTTAATATGATCATAACTATACTAGAAATAACTTTTATTTGCTACTTACTATCAATTTAAAGTTTACTATCAACAGTGGTCACTAATATATTTTATAGAGAAAAGGTATTTTACTTCGTACATGATCACATATTTTCCTTTTCGAATTCTAGGAGTAATCTTTCTAATTTATCTGGCATTTGATTTCTTTTGGGCTCTAGGGCATGAATCGTTTCCGCAAGTTTTCTGTATTTTAAGTGGTATACTTTTTGATGGATTTGACAGAACGGATCAGTTTTGGTCGTCGTTGTAATCTGATTCTTAATTGACGGAAGTAATGTATGTGCGACAACTCTTAAGAAGAGTTTGTGACACATCATGGTTGCTTACCTTGCCAATATCATTAAAGCACTTTAATTTGAAAGTATCACAACAATCTTGATAAAGATATAAAGACCAAAATACTGTTAACACTTAACTGCGGCCAAGATTAGCGAAAGGTCGTGCGACTTTATAAATCAAACAACATTTATTAGATTAACTCGTAAAGGAACGATCGTTTTTATTGGTCAATTCAAACCTTCGACATTACATCTGCGAAAATAGAACACGCGAACTATAAAGATGAATGGCCTGATCAGTATTCACGTAGCCGGCCAGGGTCGTTAAAAACTCCCATCGTCGTATTAACGTACATGTTTGTGCTCTTGATTATCCCATGGTAATTCTAGATTTTAAACATGTGCATGTGAAATTTATTGATTTTATAAATGTGTGCAATAGTGAAATTGTAAGCTTTAAAATCGTAAGAGTTTTAAAATCGAAATGTGTAATTGAACTGTTTCCTCGCAATTGGTTCTTGATTAAGGGGAGCTACAATTTTATTTTCATTGTAGGTGGGGTTTGCGGACTTGGAGGAATTATTTGACCTGGCTTTTTTAAGTTGCAATCTTTGTCCTGCCCTTTTTTGGTCTAGCCCGGTCCTGCATTTTTTTTATTAGTTTACCCTACTTTCTTTTTTTACATAAATCGTTATCCTGATTTTTTTGCCAATTTGCTCATTCCTGCCTTTTCTTTTACTCAATGGACTCGATGAATTAACGTTGTACTTGAAATGAACCCGTACCTAACTACAAAAATAACCAAATAAAATCCTAAAGTTTTTACTCGATTTTTATAGTAATGGGTCTGTTTTTTAAACTTTCATGTTCACGTTTCATATTTGTTTTCGCAAGTTTAAGGTATTCGACTTAGGATAATGTGATTTTTTTTCTGACTCATTTTGCTTGATTTTGAAAAAAAATTCCGAAATTCGAAGTACATTCAGAATATGTAACCAACCATGCTTTGTTTAGAGAAAAAATGAGAAGGTAAACCATGACACAGTGGAAGGAAATGTACTTTTTAAACTCAAGCGATATATTTCATGAATTTGTAATTCACTGTTTTGCTATTCTCGGTTGAAAAACAAACAAACATTATATATTGTAAACATTTAAATAGTAACATAGAAAACCATCAGTTTTAAAAAGCATTAAAGATAATGATAAAAAGAGGAGTCCCTTCAAACATGTATTTAGTCAATTCGATTATCAGTTTATCTTTTATGTATGATTTTGTATTTCATTTTAAATGCGCATGCATACCACATGTCACTTGTTATGCAAAGCTCTATTCTTATGGTATGAAATTAAAAGATAAATTCTCATCCAATTAAAATCGAAACAGTACATTTACATTGTTCTTTATAAACTACGATATTTCTCACAAGTATTTATTTGTTTTTTAGTTCCACACATGCAAAAGAAAAATTCTTCGCCGATGTAACATTTCAATCCTTTTTACAACAACAACATGCCTTCACCGAATTCTTTGAATTGCGTGGTGATCAAGATAGTACATTGTGAAATGGTACGATTATTGTTGTTTTGTTTCTATCTTTTGGGGAAAATTTGTTCCGTTTCCAGCACGTTACTTCTGAAGGACCAAACGCTGATCTTCTATGTGACCCTTCTGAGTGTTCGTTTTATGGCATGAAAACAATAAAAGAAGGACTTGCTACCCATCATAAATGATTAATTTTATAATGAATCAGTATAATGAGATCCTTAATATAAGTAACTAAGACTTTGTCAGGATAATAACCTACGGTAAGTATGAAAGAACTAAAAAGGAAGTTCATTATTCATCCTTATTAAAGCAGCACATGTATTTTATTTTATCCTTATATTTTCATTCATAATGCGGTACAAGATAATTGTGTTGCTGCAGTATAATATTTTGATCCCACTATTTGAAATTCGCAAAAACATTTATTTAATTCTCTTGACCAAAGATTTGTAAACAGTTACTATACAAATTATTGTATTTACGTTTGTAGTAACATAGTACAGTCAACTGTGTAATTACACGTGCACATTACGGTTGTTGTTGTTTTTTAATCTTTAGGCCAATGAAATAAGACGTTACAAGTTATTTGTTTGTGATTTGCCAGAATGTTATCAAACGGTAAACTTGACTGCAGATGAGTGTAATAAATTAAAGAAAGATTACAGTTTCTGTAAACTAGTTGAAGGCCGTACTTTAACCTATACTGGTTTAATTTTTAAATTGTTATTTGGATGGAGAGTTGTCTCATTGGCACTCACACCACATCTTCCTATATATATCTATATCTATACCATGTATACCAGGCAACACTATTTATATTGATGTTTAAACATGTTAGAAAATGATTGCAAGTTATGTAAACCGTATTCCTATCAACAAAATATCATATACATATACATTGATTTGTTTATGATATTCTCGTTATCATGTTTTTCATTTTGCCAATGTGCTTTGTCTATATGCCGTTGGTTGTTACTTCGAAAACGTCTTTTATTTTCGTTTAGTGTTTTATCTTGATGATTTTGTTTTTGTTTCTTCGTTACATATATGACGTACCTGTGTACTAATACATCAGGTCATTGTGTTATTGTACTGTGGTAGGTTTGTGTATTCTTATCTTTAGTTGTTTTCTGATAATCTTGATCTTTTGTTATTTTGTGTTTCTTTGTTACATTTTTGTATGTTTTTGTTTGTGATGGGGTAGTAGCACAATGTTAAACTGCTGTATTTTTTACATTGTTAGCTGTTCGTCCCGTTGTTTTGTTTGCGCATTGTTGTCAATGTGGTGGAATTGGGTGCGACTGTCATACAAGTGAGCGGTTTAGCTATCTATAAAACCAGGTTTAATCCACTATGTTCTACGCAAGAAACTGGCTGTACAAAGTAAGGAATATGACAGTTGTTATCCGTCTGTTGATGTGTTTGAGCTTTTGATTTTTCCATAGGATTATGGACTTTCCTTTTTTTAATTTTCCTCGGAGTTAAGTATTTTTCTGCTATTACTTTTTGATTTTGGAGTATTACAAAATAAGTTATTAAAATATCAAGGCCAAATGACATATTGATAAATAAAAGAACAATTACAGTTTAGTTACTAAAGCCTACCAGGAAAACATATTTTTGTTGACGTTTAATGAAATTGAGAATAGAAACGGGAAATGTGTCAAAGAGACAACAACTCGACTAAAGAGCAACTAACAGCCGAAGGCTACCATGGATTTTCAATGCAGCAAGAAAATCCGGAGACGTGTTTCAGCTGGCAACTAATAAAATATCATAATAGTATATTGCAGCGAGGCAGGGATGACTAACTCAACAGAAAACAAAAAATGTATTATTTAAATTCCAACCAATTGGAAAAGTATAAAGTCAAGGTTATTTCGTACAAGTCTGAAGACTGAACATCTATGACTAAACTATAGGTCGTTCTCCTGCTTTGATAACAATCCGGTAAATCAGATTATACTTGCGTATCATGGTGAAAAGAAGACCAAACAAGTTTTGAAGTTTCCATTCTTATTAACTTTTATATACTATTTCTCATGAACTCCTCAACAATATGCAGTTCACAATACAATATAAGTTTAATAATTACATAATAATAAAATTTCTAGCACCTCTCTTTACATCTCTAAACCAGTCTCAGAGCTCCCAAATTAAAATGTAGGAATTCTAATCTTTTGAAAATATGTCAATTCAAAATAAGGTACACCAAATGCATTATTAAATGTGTAGAAATTCATGGGAAAAAAGAAGGCTATGATCTAGTCCCATATAATACTGTTTGAAGTACTATATAAAAATGTATACTGCTATATATGAGAACTTTTACATGTTTGAGTCTTGCTGTATAAATTACCTGTTTAACTAACATTTCTATAAATATAAGAGTTTAATCATTTCAGCAGAAGTTAATCAGAAACCTTTTCTGATTTAGATAAATATGTTTAGAAAACTGATTCCTTATCATATCAAAATATGTTTAAATACCTATCAGGCCCTCCCTGATATAAATACAAAACTTTTGTTTAAAGAAATACTGTTAAGCCCTCCCTTATACTGTATTTCATAAAATCAAGGTAACTGCCAGTTCCTTCCTGAAACAGTACATATTTTTAGATCCTTTCTAATTGTTATCGAATTTAAAGATTTTTTTGTATAAACCTTTCGAAAACCATAATCCCTAATTACAATTATTGCCTTTGTATTCCTATTTAAAGGAGTGTGTTAAAATTACAAACATCAAATGAATAACTATCTAACAGATTAACTTCAAAATAAATTCGAACTATTATAACTTAAGCATTGCCTGCAAAATCTGTTAAATTAACTAAAAAGGTTTGAAAGTAGTTGCTACTGATTCTCAAATTTAACTTAACATGACTGATGGGAACAAAAGATAAAAATCTTAAGAGCCCGGCTCATAACAGTCTGTTTGTACCTTTTAATATAAATTTGTTAAGGTAGATTCGGATTTAAAAAAAAAATAATTTGAATCAAAAATCTGCCTTAACAAGCTACATTTTACGAAAGAATAATGTTTTTAGCGTTTTTTACGTCACTGTTGACTTTTGTTGGAAGTTGGATTGTTGAATGTTGGTACGTATGAAATTCCCGCGGAAGTTAGATTTAAAGAAAATAATTATTTAAAAAGATATTTCGTAAATTCAAATAAAATATATTTCTCATCCTTTTTTGATATACGAGCTTCTACTGCATTATTTATTTAATTCTCCTTAGCAACAATAAGTAAGGTTATAACTGCGCCACCGGAAGTAGCGGCTTGTCTGTGAGAACATAACATGTGTGTGTTAACGGCTGACAAAAAATACAAAATTCGCCGCTAAAACAACTTGACAGCTTATAAAAACTATTTGAAGATTGTATAAACAACTGATTGATAAACGAAATGCCGGTGAGTACAACTGTGAAAGCGTTAAATTAAAAATCGAACTATTAATCATCAACGATCAGCTTGACAAGTTATATCTACTGCGCATGAGCAGGAATTTACATATTCATTCATAAAGATCAACACTCAGAACAGGTGGTCGTAATTTACATTTCATAGTCTACATTGAAAAACTTCATATAACAACGATTCAATCGAAAGGACTGATATCCGAAATCACATTTCTTCATACTTCAAAAAACAACATATTTTAAACTATAAAAATCCCATGCGGACAAATTACCATAATCGTAGGAAGAAGTGTATGTTAACAGAGGCATATGCTATGTCTCTGATGTTAACAATATTTAATATATAACTATTAACCAACACAAACAATTTAACGCTCTAAACATCTTATTCTGTTATAATTTTTTTATAGCAATTAATTTTATTACAAATTAACGTGTAAATTAAGGTGTCTTCGTAGAGGTCCGCGTTCATCGATAGTGAACACTGTCGAGTTTACATAAGAATTTTAAAAATAAACTTTGTACGTATCCGTCCGATCCGTGCAAGAATTTAATTTACTGATTGATCGCTGACCGTTGTCACGGTTATTCTCAAATATGTTTTTTGACTTATCTGACAGATCAAACATTCGTCACCGATCATTCACCGATCAATCAAGTTCACGTCAAACAGTAACGCCTTAGGTTGCAAGTACTGTAAGCTGTATTTGTCAAACATTTTAGGAGTTTTGATCCTCAAGGCTCTTCAACTTCGTACTTTACTTGACCTTTTTAACATTATTTAATTCGAGCGTCTCTGATGAGTCTTTCATAAACGAGGCGCGCGTCTGGCATAAGTATTCCTAGTATCATTAATGAGTTTATTTACAATACTTTGATTTTGCAAAATACCATTCATATAAAGAACGAAACATAGCTGAATCATCAAAATGTTCGACTTAACATCTTTCTAAAGTACTGATTTATTTTCTTTCTACAGTTAAAGATGGGCTTCAATAATATTGGGATTAGATATATTTTACCAGTGGTGTTAACCAGATGTTGATTCGCAAAAATTCGAAAGACCTACTGCTTAATTTTCGATCACAATCATTACAATTTTTCAGCGGCATAAAGACTTTTGATTTTTCTATCCTTTACACTACTATTCCCCATGCTCAGTTGAAAGATTGTCTTCATCATCTCATTAAACAGAGCTTTATCTATACAAATGGTCATCGTAGATATATACTTTTTGTTTTGGGTTGCAATAATTCACATTTTGTGAAGAACCACACTGAATCTAACAGAAAATATACATAAGATGCTTTTATCAAAATGCTGGACTTTTTTATCGACAATATATATGTTGAGTTTGGAGGATTTATATTACAACATACAGTCGGTATTCGAATAGGTACTAATTTTGCACCCCTACTGGCTAATTTGGTATTGTTCTCGTATAAAGCAAATTCATTCAGAACCTTCGTATAACAAAAAGAAAACCACCTTACGAAATTATTTAATTTTACATTCCGATGTCCTATCATTCAGTAACCCATATTTCAGCCAATACTAACATCTCATATATCGAAGTGAGCTTGAAATTAAAGATACCACTGATACTAGAAGGACAGCTTCATACTTTGTTTTGCCGCAATATTCACACAGATGGACGACTTCACATAAAAATCTATGATAAACGGGACGATTTAAACTTCCTAATTATCAATTTCTCATTTCTCAGTAGTAACATACCCTCTGGTATGGTGTTTACATATCTCAATTGATACGTTGTTCTCGTGCATGTTAACACTTTACGGATTTCATATACAGGAGTGTGCTCTTAAATCAGAAAATGCTGCATTAAAACTATGAGGAGGCCAGATCTAAAATGACACACCGTACATTTTTTGAAGACACTATCACGAATGGGTTGATCCATACGATGTGTCTGTGTCCTAACTAACTAAGGATATGTTTACCACATGTTAGATTGTGGTTTGTCATTACGCTGTCTGATCTTTTAATAACCTAACGTGACTTATACCCCATTTTTACTGTTTTGCTGAGTGTGAAATCGCATTGTTCTAATAAGTGTCAGGGTATTTTTCTATCCCAAATTCATGTATTTAGTTTTGATATTATATATTTTATTCTCATCGGAATTTGTCAATGTCTAAACGTTTGTAGTAATGAATCTTATTTGTTCTCTGTTGTATTGTGTGTTATGGTAACGATCATTAATCATCAAGTTCATTTATTAGATTTCAGTTTGGATTAACGACATTTATACAATATATTTGGTTTACAGAAATGTTATATCAGCCTTACAAATCTAACCTTGAATTCAATCCTAATTCCATCTGATATTTGGGAAATCCTTTTAAGAATTCAAATGTGGCGTCACTGTGTGCGTTTGATGGCTTTGGCTAACTCGGCTGTGTATTTTCATGTGCTGGTTTCGATTGTCTTATGTAATGTTTTCGTTTTTATTATGTAGTTAGTCACCTCCTCGGTATCATGTGTATCTATAAATACTGTTTTCAAAAGTTTGAAATATAATGGTGTCATGCAATGTTGTCATGTAATGTTGTCATGTAATGTTGTCATGTTAATGTCATATTTAACATTGCCATAAAAGCGAGAGTTTTGGCATGTCACAAAACCAGTTCAATCCACCATTTTTTTCTTTCTTAAAATGTCCTGTATCAAGTCAGGTAAATAGATATTGTTTTATTATAGTTCGTTTCTGTGTACGTTACATTTTAATGTTTTGTTTATGTTGTGTCGTAGTTCTCCCCTTTTATTTGCTGCGTTTCCCTCAGTTTTAGTTTGTAACCCGGATTTGTTTTTTTCGCAACCGTTTAATAAAAAAGCGGTGTACTACTGTTGCCTTTATTTATCTACCGCAGACAGAGATTACCTCGTTTTCCTTACTGAACAGTTTTATAGAAGAGTTGATGTCTATCATTAACTAAATTCTAAAAACAGTGTGTAGGTTCTATCGGGAAACAGATTTATTGTACTGTAACACTTAAAGAGACATATATTATTACAATAGAAAACATCATGCTATATGCTGTATTTGCAAAAAACTTGCAGAATGTTAATTCCTTAACTTCGTACTTTACCTGGCTTATTTAACTGATTTTATTCCATCGTCACTGATTAGTCTTTTATAGACGAAAGGTGCGTTTGGCATACAAAATTTTAAACCTGGTATTTATGATGAGCTCATTGATATTTGAATTATGCCTTGAACGGAACCTTTAATCAAATGCCAGTAATGTAAACCACAATTAAAAGGCGGGTCCTTCACGTCTTATGTTGACCCGTTGTTTAACAGATCAGATTATAAGCTTTCTTCATAGCATAGATACTTAATAATTAATACAAAAGAGTTTTGGCAGTTCTACACTACAAAAGTTTTGGCACATTTCTTCCCTTAAATCGACCTTATATGTTCATCCAAAAAACAGATTACCCTTAAACTTATTTTGGTAGTTATATTTCAGAAGTGTTCTGCAGTAGAACTGTCTTGAAACTGGAACAAAATGGTCAGTTGTATGACGTATTATTCTGACAGTATGAATGAGAGATCAGAACTGATCCAAAAATTTGATTTTTCTTACTCCGTTGTTGTTGAGCCTCAATTTTAGAATTGTCCTATTTTTACATCTAGTAGATTCAGTAAAGAATTGTCTACTTTATTTAGAGATTGCGTTCTTTTAAAAATCATGCCTTGGTTAACACTTTTAAGAAATTGCCTATAAAAGTTAACTGATAACAAAAGGTGTGATTGTATCAAGCTGCACTAAAAAGTTACTATCCATCTTTAAAACAAAAGTGTTTGACACTACTGTCCACGTTAAATATTTTTCATAACACTGGTTAAATAGAAATCGCCGTCACAATATACACTGATTTTCAGAACAGAAGAAAAACCAAATAGAAATAGTGTCAAATCCAGAAATATGTCAAGTACCGTTAAAGTCTGAACTTTTGAAAAATATATCTTCTTCAATTTAATAAATGTCTATACAATTATTTATGTTTCGTTTGGTTCATGTACAGGTACCCGTAACCGATCTTTTATAATTGCGCGCGTCGTATGAATGGTAATTACTAGCAATCAAGTTATGCAAGAGAAGATTAAACGAGTTTTCAGGGATGGAATGTGAAGTTATTGCATAATAGACACAATTAAATATACTTTAACATTACTTTTGTTTAAATGCACTGATCCGTGTAAGTGTTTTTCTTTAAATTATTTTCAATAAAATATGTGTTTACATGACAGAATGTAATATTGATTGCTCATAATAAAAAAACAATTAATCATTGTCGACTTGATATTTATTGAAGTCATAACCTGATGCTCAGGATTCATTATGACTAGAAAGTACATTCATTTATTTCTTTTTATGTTCTCTGTCATACTTGTATTATGTTTAGTCGTATTTATTAAAAGTAAAACTATTTCAACAAAAATAAAACAAACAAAACTTTTTTCGAAATGTTATATCCGTGTTTTGCCTGCGGGTTTGTTTTTATTTGGTAATAATTCTACGGACAAAATTATCATATAAGAATATCTAAAGGCAGATATTATACATTAGACTTTTTATAAACAACGGACTTATTGAAAATAAAGATTCAAATCACACTGTGGAAAATCATTTAAATGAATGCGTTTCACTTATGATATTACACAAGAATTTGATTTATACTCACACAAGATCAAAACACTGTAATGACGACAACATAAAAATAATACTTGAAGGAGTGTGGCAAAGTTTTGCTAATGTCTTTAATTAAAAAAAAAACACTACTACTATCACTGACTGTATGGTCATCATCATAAAATTATCTAATTGAAGGCATTTTTACATCAAGTTCACTTCTGAGAGCGGATACTTTTTTTTCGTATTTATCTTTTATTTCTTTAAATTTTTCTTTGTATTTCAATACCTTGTCTGCCTCTTTAAAATGATCATGTCCTTCTTCATCTTTCCACAACTCCTTTTTCTGCGTAAGTTTGACGGCTCCAGAATGTGTCACTACAGCATTACGATTGATTGGTATCTCATGTCCTTGGCAAATGGTTTTGTGTCTTGAATCAGTATCAAGATAGAGTATGGTCAAGTAAACTCGCTTAGAACTATCAGGATGAAACTTTTGAGACTCGCCGCTTGGAATTTTGTAGAGTCCCTTTTCCGGCTTTTCACCAATATTTTCAGTAGAAAAACTAAAGGCCATACCATATAGTTCTATTGTATATTTACTGCTGTTAACTTTAGATGTGCCACCATCACATACCACATATATATCAAATAATGTGGCATTGGAGATTGTTGTACTACCATCACTTAGTGCTACAACTTTCTTTGAAATTGACGAAACAATTCTGAAAAACATTATGAACAACAATGCATCGACAACAAAACAATGTATATTAAAACCTGTGTTTTTATCTTTGTTATTGTTGTTATTGTATGATCTGATAAAATCATACCCTATTATATTCAAATAATTCATTAACAATCGTTGTTTTTTATTATCTTTCATTTTGAACTTGTGTGTCTACTCAAACTAACAAACATATTCATAAAATCAAATCAAAAACTATTTACGGTAACAGCTACAGATAAGAATATTTAGTACTTTCATTACAATTTACTTAATTAATGTATATGCATTTCATTAGCCGCTGTCTAAACATATGATTTCACAATTCACAATAGAAATAAATACTGATATCAATCAATTCAATAAGATAAAAATTTTCATATGCAAATTTCCTCATAAATCATTTAAATTTAGCTTAATATACTTAACAGAAGACATTAGAAATGATTGTTTTTAATCCAGTTTAATTTTCTTCAGCATTGTTTAAATGATCATTCCTTAATTTTTTACGATAAGTAACCAGACTTGTGTAAATGTTAGTTAAATGAAAAACCAACCATGCACATCCTCTAAATTTCTGCAAATGAAAATATCTTTAACTGAAATTGCATTAAATCGAAAACTATCTATAATTCATGACTTGGAAACCTGAATACAAATTCTTAGGAATTTTCTGACATTTAAAATGTCTCAGCTTATTTCAAATAACTTATTTTTTCTAAAAAGCCACTTGAGAAGTACTATTTACCTTGTTTGAAATAACTATTTTAAATTTAATGCATTTTCATCTGTCCTTAATACAACTCAACTTGAGCGGAAAGAAGTGTTATAATTAATTCCTTTCAGAAAAAAATCATGCATGACTCGATACGCACATGCATGTAAAGCGCGCATCTTCAAATGTGTTAAACATGTTAAATGTATGGCCATATATGTTAATAATACACAATTAACCAAGTTACGGTATTGAAGAGTTCGAAAACCGTTTTGTATTTTAATCTCACGTGCACAAAATCACATATACTGCCGCATATTTTATCAACAAATGGCGATAACACATCCCTTTCTTTGACCTCTTGTGAGTGACTGCAAACCAGAAAGGCTTTCGTGTGAGGACATTATTACCTATTCTAACATTGAAACAAAAAAGTCATTTGATACTTCCCAGTCCTTGTTTATGAACCACCCTACTTATATGATTAGATTAAGTGTCAATGGAAATACACTTATGCACATAGACTGAATATAACAACGAAGCCATCATATGCAGTGTTTCATTCATATTTTTACCTTTTGTACACATTTCTTAATCATTGTTATTATCAGTGTACAATTTAAGTTTTTTGTCGTTACTTATTCTTTTATCAACAAGGCCATCTCTATAGACTTAGAATCCGTCTATTCTATAACTATCTTGTGTTTTTAAAAAATCTTCAATTAAAAAAAAACAGTATCATAAAACTTATTGTGGTAAATATATATACATTGTTGTTGTTTTAACGAATGTACTATATAGATTGATCATAGGATGACAAACAAGGTAAAGAAAATTCATGAACTAAGATTCAAACATTTTCAAATTTGAAGATATACATTGATTTGTGTAGCCAGAGACTTTATTCAAACCATTTATGCTAGTTAATTAAATCCGCATTGATCAAGCATTCTAAATTACGCAAACCTTTATAAACTTTAAATACTTTATAAATTCGTCGCATAGCTTAATCCAGTATATTACGTGATTTAGTTTCCTATTATTTGTATTTGTTTCGTGTATTTAAATGTCCGTTTTGTCGTACATAGCTTTTTACATCGGCGTTGTAATTTTTTTTCCGACTTAATAATTTTAAATGTCCTTGGTATATTTTGCGTCTTATGGAATGTGTTTAGGTATTTTGATAAGAGTGTTACTTTGGACAACAGTTGATTATTACCGTGAGATATGTTCTTTGTCATATTTTATCTCAGAAACATTGGAATCAGCAATGACAACGTTTTTATATCAGATGGGTCAAATTTAAAAATCAAAGTCAGATTTAAACATGCTTAACCCCTCAACATTCTGAATGTATATGCCTGTCCTAAGTCAGGAGCCTGTAATTCAGTGGTATTCCTTGTTTATGTGTTAAATATTTGTTTTTCCTTCATTTTTTGTACATTAATAAGGCGGTGAGATTACTCGTTTAAATTGTTTTACATTGTCATTTCGGAGTCTTTTATAGCTTACTATGCAATTTGGGTTTTGCTCATTGTTGAAGGCTGTAGGGTAACTTATAGTTGTTAATTTCTGTACCATTTTGGTCTCTTTTGGAAAGTTGTCTCATTGACAATAATCTTCTTTTTTATAATATTTGTTACAGTCCTTTCGAATCTTGCAGAAGTATACTTATATTGGTTAATATAAGTTCTCCAGTACCAAAGATATGCTAGACACGAATAGACCAGATTTTACCATTTCATGGTCATTGTCAAGATAGGAGTGACATGCAATGAAAACCGAAGTATCGGATGAATAATCAGATATCACATATCAAGAATTGGTAACCTGATATATCGATTGTGGATTCTTAATCACAAATTCATCACATTTTTGTCTTTTTATGGTCGCAGTAAATTTTCTTCGACTTACTACACAATAGGAAAATAAAACTAAAGCATATGTATGCCTTCCTATACTTATATAGAAAAGGTGATGAGGTATGATTGTTAATTTTGTTTTATGAAAGATCGAATAAAAACATTTTATAGTAATTAAATCACATTACAACATGTAGCATACGGTGTTTTTATATCACAACTTGTTCGTTACGCCCTTGCGTTAGTGGGATCATTGTTTTTAACGAACGTAATCAATGAATCACTGGTAAATTATTAAGTCAGGAATATTGTAACCATATATTACTGAAAACGTTTACTAAACTCTTCCATCGATATAATGATTTGATTAAAACGGTATATGACATCTTACATTTGTTATTGTACTATGTGATCCGCGTAAACACATCGAACGTTAACACAACCTTAACAGTTAGGTTTATCTAAGCAATGTTGTAATAAAATCTTTGAATACAGTTTACCTTTACTAAAATATCCATTTTTCAACAGCAAATTCAAACATAACTAAATTTGCTTTCTTTTCAAACGGGATAAACCAATACACATTCACGTTCATTTTTTTCATATAGAACTTAACTCATACTATCTGTACTTTAATCTTTGGCATTAGACTAGTTATGTTTGCATTGACTGTCCATGATTTTAAAATACGTAACTCCTGTGATATGTTTGAGATGATTTTAGTCTCTGATGCATGCTCTTTGTTATCATTAATAGTTTTTGGCTTATAATGTAGTTCAGGGGTACAAAATGAAGTATAGGTCACGAGTCGTTCAAAATTGACAAAATTTGCTTAGATTGTTCATGAAAAAAATACAGTTTTGTGTTTAAAAAGAAATCTATGAAACATTATTTTGAAATCAAATATGAGGAGATAGGTTTTGATATATATTTTTAGAAAATAAAAATAAAAAATGCTGTCACCGATCTTGTTTTCTGGCTACAAGTAAATAATGAAAATTCCCCTGTATGTTCAGTATAAATTTTGTACTAAAAGAGTTATCTCCCTTCAAATGAAAGCAACAACATTTAGGATTTGTTAAAACATTTTCGATAATGCAATGAATAACTAAGTTTTCTTTATATAGACAAACAGTCTAACCAATGATAAAATTAACGGTACTAATTTCTTTGCACCAGATGCGCATTTCGACAATACATGTCTCTTCAGTGATGCTCGTGGCCAAAATATTTGAAATCCAAAGCTTATATAAAAGATGAAGAGCTATAATCCAAAAGGTCCAAAAAGCATAGTCAAATCCGTGAAAGGAATCAGAGCTTTGCATGAGGGAGATACATTCCTTAATTTATAATAATTTCTATCATTTTTGTAACAGCAAATTTCAACAACACAATAAATCTGTATTTTCATGCCAGTACCGAAGTACTGGCTACTAGGCTGGTGATACCCTCGGGGACTAATAGTCCACCAGCAGAGGGATCGACCCAGTGGTAGTAATAAAATTAACGGTACTAATTTCCTTGCACCAGATGAGCAATAAAGTGCAAATCTGTTTCATAACTTGCAGATTTGATTAAAAAAAAAAAAGATCGATTATTAATTGTGATTGTACAATTCTAGATGACGGTACCCTTGAACTACCTTAAATAGGTTTTCGAAACTTTAAGTACTCTCAAATCGTAAGTTAGTTCTACTGTGGATTCATTATTATTCGTTGGATACCAATTTTCGTGGATTTCGTGGGTACAAGTGAACCACGAATTTAAATGTTCAACGAACTGCAAAATTTCTGTTGGTTTGAATGTAGACTTTGGCAGTACCACGAAATCAAATATCCACGAAAAGACAGGTAGGCCTCAATCCACGAAAATTGGTAGCCACGAAAATAAACGAATCCACAGTAATTTGACCTGTTGATAAGATTTGTAATGTTGTTTTGTTTGTTGTCATTTAATGTTTACTTATTTTAAGAAGTAAAGGAGTATAAATTTAAAATGATAGAAGGTTGTGAAAACATTACACATTTTGTATTGATTATAGAGGTAATAAAATCATTAGAAGCTAAACTAAATGATAAAATTGCAAAATAAAATACGAGAATATAGCTTTTGGAAAATGATTTGAAAATCTCAAAAGAAAATATATTGTCCTCGAACTTTTTCCGGCTAAAAAACAAAATAGTAGAATTCCATGTAATTTCTTTCCGAAAATGCACTATTTCAGATTAACCTCCCCTTAAAATGCCAATTTAAAAACATTCAAAATCAAGCAAAATAAATCTTAACTTGTAAATTTACTAATATGTATGAGTCATAATTTTTTACATTTGTTCTTCTAAAGTAAATTCACATTAGTTGTTTGCAACCTTGCATCAAATTTTGTCAACTTGATTGACAATCTGGACCTTAGGATCTCTGTTTATTACTATCCAAGATAACAAAATACACTTATACAACCTTAAAGTTATATCTCGTCTCTCTATTTTGTTATATATAGATAGATACCAGCTTTGATATGTGTTTGGTATGACAATATATATTTTCAGTTCCTGTTCTCGTACTGTGCACATCAAAATTATTTAATAGGAACAAATATTTCCGTTCTCTTTTACCGTACAAAATTATTTTCAATTACCTGTTTACATAATTCTATTTGGCAGCATCTTTGCAAGGTTTAAATAGTTATATGGCGGCATTTTGAACCATGGTTGACTTTCCGAAATTGCCTATTATCTCAACGTTATCTTATTGATTTTGTATATACATTGTGACAAGCATCAAATGTATTCGTTCAGTATATATTCATTGTTAGTGTAAACATGTCTGTTGGTTGAGTTTAGCCATTTCAATTGATATTTTATAGTGTGTCCTGCTATGTTGTGATGTGAAACTATTATTTCAGGTGATGGTTTGCACTTATTAAAACGTTGTAACCCGCATGTATTTGCACCTTTACTAAGTTTGCCTTTTGTTGATGTGGTTCATAAATATTTCGCGTTTCTCGTTTTAAGTATAGACTAGACCGTTGATTTTTCACTAGTTATTTGTTGGGCCCTTTTTAGCATACTGCTTCATGTGAGCTAATGCTCCGTGTTAAAGACTGTATTTTAACCTATATAGGTTTACTTTTACAAATTGTGACTTGGATGGCGGGTTGTCTCTTTGACATTCATACCACATCTTTTTATATCTTTTCGTATGTTAGTAAACAATTGAAAGTCTTTTCACATCAAAAAATTTTTGATAAGAATACAGTTTTTGTCATACTGATGCGATAAATAATGGTTTAATAATAATTTTAAGTGAAATAAGAGAGATAATGTGCTACTTCCGGTGAAATAAATGCCACTTCTGGTCTATCATGATAGCTTCTTTTACACTGATTCCAAAAATAGAAAGTTTCTATATTTTTTTGTATGTAGAATGGGAGATAATTGGCCACTTCCGGTTTGTTGGAAGTAATTTTTAGTCTTCAGTGATCAGTTTGTGTATCTATGTGACAAAATATATGGATTGTGAGTACTTCTATATGAAAAAATTGCAAACAAGGCTACTTCTGGTTTCTCAAGGTCACTTTCGGTAGTCATTTTTCAAGTTAATATATCTGCTTACTTTTGTACAAGGTCAAATGGCTTTACAATGAACTTAGTTGAAGTTATATTCAAATTACCTCATATCAAGACATTTCAGGGGCACTAACTCCTATAAGATGACATTAAATTGTATCAGACCTAATGTAGCATATCTTTATTACAATAAATCAAACATTTTGCACTTGTTCTTTTATATGTATCTTTCAAAGTGTCGGAGAAAATGCAAATACAAGCAAAAGTCACAATTGAGAACTTGACATTGACCTTTGACCTTGACCTCATTTTCTAAGTTAGGATCTAGAGGCCTCAAATAAAAATATCCCAGGCTTATATGGTTAACAGTTGATGAGTTGAAAACACATACCGACAAATTTATTGTGTAAGGGTAGATAACTCCTATAAAATGTCATCGAATCGCTTCGATCCAAATAAGCCAAAAATTCCTCAGGATGTAACGAACAATTTGTAAAAGGAATTTTGTCGCTATCTTTTTCTCAGAAAAGTGGAAAGACCTAATAATAATAATCAGAAGAGATACAATAAGTCTTTCTACAGAAGATTGGAAAGACTTAATTATATCTACCTATGCCTAATAAACTAATCTTAGTCTTCAATATTATAATAGCACAAGTGAAGCCTTCAATAACTATACTCAAGTCTTCATTGACCATACACAAGTATAAATGTTATTCATTGAAAATTATGAAAGGGTGTTTTCACGAAAATTGGAAAACTTCCATCCAATTTGTAAGTGGGATTATGCAAATTTAAGCCATAGTCGTGACGCAGTCTATTAATTTACCGTGGATTTTCTTTCTGGAATCAATACTTCCTTAATCTATCACTGAATTAGACTCACCAAGTCATTAATTTGAATTAGCTTATTTCTGTTAACTTATGGAAATAATTTAAAATGTTCCTTTATTTTTTTGTAATTTTTACAGGCCTTAACTTTGAATCTGTTATATGTGACGGACATAAACATTTACATTATTTAAACGTGACCTCTCGGCTATCAAACATATCTTGATATCTATATCGTTTAACGGAAAGCCTAATACTAAACTTTATAATAAAAGAGATGATTTTTCATTTTCTATAGTTAAATATCCATTTTTAGATGGTGACGTTCCCTTGTCACCATCTTACGGGGTTTATATATCTCAACTTGTACGATTCGCTCGTGCACGTAACAACGTTTAAGATTTTAACGACAGAAATTTATGTATAACCGAAAAATTATAACACCAGGGTTTTCGATATTACAAACTAGTCAACACATTTTCTGAATTTTATCATCGGTACAAGAACATCATTCGTAAATATAGTTCAACGTTCAGACTTCCTATACGTTCAGGTATTTCACATCCAATATTTTATGGTAATATTCTTTATAAAGCACAGTCAGTTTTCACCTCAGAAGCTAACAAAACCTTTAAATAGACTTATTAAGAAGAGATATATTTACGATACTGTTGTCAAGTCATTAAAGATTGCATATTTTGGGTTTAATATTGATTCACTTGTGGGGTTTTTGCATTGGAACTCAACACATTCATTTAAAAACCAGTTGTTGGCATGACACGAGTTATGTTCTTCTCATATATGTTATGATGATATGATACTAAACCCCGAACGGGAGGGATTGTGCCTGATATTCATATGATGAAGAAATAATCATTCAATCAGTTTAATGGAAGTCTGGAGCTGGCATGTCCGTTAACTGCAAGTAGTCTGTTGTTATCTGTGTATTATTGTCATTTTGTTTATTTTCTTTTGTTACATCTTCAGACATCAGATTCGGACTTCTCTTGAACTGAATCTAAAGTGCATATTGTAATGCGTTTACTTTTCTACATTGGCTAGAGATATAGGGGGGGGGGGGGGTGAGATCTCATAAAAATGTTTAACTAGCCCCAATTTCGCGCCTGTCCCAAGTCAGGAGCCTCTTGCCTTTGTTAGTCTTGTATTGTTTTTAATTTTAGTTTCTTGTGTATAATTTGGAGTTTAGTATGGCGATCATTTTCACTGACCTAGTATATATATTTGTGTAGGGGCCAGCTGAAGGACGCCTCCCGGTGCTGAAAATTCTCGCTGCATTGAAGACCTATTTATTGTTGACTTTCTGCTGTTCTATGTTCTATGCTGGGGTTCTCTCTTTGACACATTACCTATTTCCATTCTCAATTTTATTCTATATATATGTATGAATGAAAAGAACATGATAAACACATCGTGATGTGTCTATAATTAAGTTTTTAGGTAAAAATTGTGATTACATACTTATTACATATACATGTACTTAGAAATAAGTTCGAATATGCCCATAAGTCCATAAGTCATAAAGATAATAGTCAGATGCCTGATAGTTTGAAGACAGACGTGTAATGTTATATGTGTTTTTATCGAACCAAATAATTGTGGCTTATTAATAATAAGTAACTACATGTTTTGTGTATCGTTGGACACGATATCGTGGTTATTAATTCGCACTTAAACTACCTTCTATTTAAGAAAAGGCTTAAATTAGAAAAGACATAACCACTATGGTTTAAATAAAATATATAACAGATGAGCGAGCTCAAGGCTTTTTTTTTCAAGAATCAACGCTTTTTCATTGTATCTTTACTACTGATTAAATTTTCTCTAAACCCCTCTGCATTAACGCCTTTTTCAACATTTTACATTAAATATTATTTTTCTCGTGACTTCATTGCTTCAGAATACTCACATTCTATTATAATACACGTTTTACTGGATATGAGTTTGACATACATAGAAAAAAGAGATGAAAGATACCAAATTGGTATTCAAACTCCTGAATCTAAAATAAATTGACAATGGCAAAGAAAAAATAACACAATTATACACAAAACACAATATAGTAAACAAAAGAATAAGAAGCACGAACCCAACAAAACAATGGTGGTGATCGCAGGTATTCCGGAAAGGAACGCAGATCCTGATCTATATGTGGCCTTCTTTGTGTTCCTCGTGCTAGTATGGATTTGGTAATGGGTCTTATTCGGTATGCACATTTGCGTAGAGAGACCGGGATTGTAGTTTCGACAATAAGAACATATCCGCTCTAATATGTGAAACGCATATTCCATAATGGTTAACAAACTTGTGATTGCGTCCGCACAAGTAATATCCTAAAAATACTGAACTCAGAGAAAAATTCAAAACGGAATGTCTAAATTGATACAGGCATTTTCTTTTGTAAAAATTAGTGGACCTGGTTTAAGAGCTTGCTGAACCTCTCACTTGAACGACAGTCGCATATAATTCCTATATTAACAACGACGTGCGAACAAAACACACAGAAAGAATAGGTAAAATATCAGAATTATATAGGTCCAACAGTCGATGTTGTATTATAAGAGTCAACATTGTGATCTCTTGGTTTAATGGCTTCCTTACAAGCAGTTAATTGCCATAAGTTTAACCGTTACACCAGTTAACATTTATTTTATTTAGTATACATTCACCCTAGATGAATTGTGCTAATAGTAAAGTAACATTAACAAAATATGAAACTTATTTATTCAATAGTATTTCGAATTAGTTTTTTTATTTCTTCTTAGCGATAGGCTATTTATGGTATTATTTGTGAATTGGAGATAATTGCAACATTGATTCATTTTGATGCTTAAAAAAAACTGCAGAAACATCCACAATAAAATCCATTGATATTGCCCGTAAGTAAACAAAATGAACTGTTAAGTTACTGCTTGGAAATCAAATATAGAAGAAGAAATCAAATTCTTACCCCATGATTCAGAAATTGGTATTTTTACGTTATATATTTTGCTAAATGTAAACAGTAGAAGTTCCAACTGATTAGATTGTCGATATTTCATTTAATTGTTTTAAAATTTTAAAATATCCTTTGAATTCAAATGCGTTCTGGCGGAAAAAAACAAATATAAATATTTATAAAGTTGCTAAGCACTAGGCGCTTTTTTCTTATTATGTAAAATTTGAAAGCCGAATAGTTTAAAATGTATTCATTCAATAGAAAATTGTATGATGTTTATATTTAATATTGAATTTACTGCGTGTTTTCAAGTAAAATTGATATTGACAGAATCGAGGACCGTAAATATTGTAACTACAAGAATTGACTATTGAAGTGTGTATATGTATTTATCAATGGTATAAAGAACACGTTTATTTGTTGTGACATTTGTCACATGACTAGATATACAGATTTAAGGTATATTCTAAAGTAATGAGTATTTCACGAACTTATATAAGCGGGAAGAATTGTAACGGTAAATCTGTGTGTAATTAGGTGTCATTCGACGCTTGCATTTCGGACAGTTCAGTCTGGTCATTTGACCCCAGCAACCCACCCACTTTTTATTGTGTCAACATTGTAAATTGATGTTTTCATGTTATGAATGATGTGGATGTTTTTTTTTTAAATTATACATGCTTGAAAAGATTGTTAACAAAGATATTTCTTTTGTAGATTGTGTATAATTGGAAAATGATATGTTGAAACAGCAGCTACGGGGGTGCAGACAAATATTCATATTATGTAAATAAATAAATAAACATGCTTAACTGAACTGCCCAGGCGAGCTGATATCTCAAATAGTGTTTTTTTATTTATAAATATTTTATGCTTGTTTGAGTTGACGAACACGAACATACATGTAAATTGGATTGTTACAGACTCTGTCAAATAGGGGACTTTCTAATATGCATTATAAAGTATGGGAATTTCTAGTATAACAGCATAATATTTCAGTTATATTTTTTTTTATTTACTCCGCCAATTAAAACATGATAAAAGGAAAGTATTTATAAAGTTTAATCCATAATCCACGTCAGTTAAACTCTACTCGATGATTGTCTCATTAGCAATCAAAACTTCTCCCTTTTTTCATATTTATCAAATTTTGAAAATGAATCGAATAATGATTGCTCTGATTGCACTTGTTTCTTCATAATGATTCGAAATATTTTGTAAAGTTACCTGAACCAGTAATGCTATATAACAACGTATATATCAGTGCCGACACCTGTTGAATCTATATTAAAAGCATTGCTCGATGTTGTTTATGTGTTGTATTTTTTTCAAAAAGTTAAACAGAAATCACAAAGTATATATATATATTTTTAAATGTGATATTTACTGAGTGTTTTTTAAATTGTTTTATATAGTTATGTATATTGTTTAACTTGAAAAGGATATAACAGAAACATGTCTAAGTCAAACTTTTATAAATGTATAGCTATAAGTAAACATATTTAATTTGAAGAAGTCATAACAAGGTACTCACGAAAAGGGAAGCCTTTTATTACCCTCTCTAAAGGAACGAGTATCTAAATTCAGTCATTGGTGTATTAAAGCTAAATATAAGTAGATAGGTGAGATAAGTATTTGATCATTTATTAGTCAACATTACATTCTATAATGATGCAGCTTGGGTTGGATTTTTCGAAGACATTTTGCTCGAATCGTCTAATATTAAACTAGATTTTTTCATATATTCAACTATGACGAAAATAAATAGCTAATACGTAGAATAACGATTATTATTGTACAGCAATAATTTATTTCAAACAGAAAGTAACCAAAAGTTAGCGTGCAATAAATCTTCAAAATTCATGACGTCATCAATGAAAAAATCTTAGTTTAAACCAATTTTTACTTTCAAATATTATATTGCTATACAATAAAAGGGTTATTGCATGAATATTGGGGAATATTGTCCCTCGGAGAACATATATTGCACTCGCAAGCTCGTGCAATATTCAATTCTACTCGGAACAATATTCCCCAATATTCATGCAATAATCCTATATTACCAAGAAAAGCAATCATATTCAGTTTATTCCACACAAAAAAAAACCCGGTTGCATACGAAAACGGGTAAATACATCACTGTACATGTTTCATTATTTTAAAATTTCTGAGTCATAAACATATATTCATGGGGTTTCAAAGCACCAATATATTCTTAATGTATAGCTTTACAGACCATTTTGCAAACTTGAAGTTACAGGGTTAATAAAGCTTATAAACAAGAAAAAAAGGAGGTTAAATTTTATGTGTTAACTTCTGGAAAGGGTTATTTTTTCAATGATCATATTTACCTGTCATTATTAGGATATTGGTATTTAGTAAAATCTTAACCGGAAATTGTGATTTTATTGCCAAATACAAACATGGATAAAACGTAAATAATGCAAAATTGTTAAGGCTTTAAATACATATCTTTTTGAGTAAGTTTATGCAAGCTCACGAAGTGTATTGTGTCTTATACTGTTTATAATCTTTAAAAATCTTAGTGTATCAATGTGTTACGCGTTAATTATGAGCAATAATAATCCAGTAGTCATGGTAGTTCGTGCATTTTTCCGGGTAGGTTCCAAAAAATTTAAACAAATTTATTTCACTGTGGGTTAGCATTTATCAGCTGTTATTATCCTATAGATTTACAACTGGTAGTTATGTTGATAATTCAGAAACGTTATTGAAGGTGGTGCATGACGTATGTGTTAATTAGTTCTTTTGGTGTGTCGTTTGTATGGAAGAGCTGTTGTCTATCTTAAAGAGGACCATAATTTCATAATTGACCTCAACATTGCTAATAACACTTTCCCACGACATGTGTTATCAAAAGGTCCAAAGTATCGTTGGCCTAAATCCATCAATTGAAAAACAACTTTAAAATTTGATGGATTTAGTCGAGTATTATGCCAGGCAATGCGCTAAGCGCGAGAAGGAAGACTTAGATAAAGGCAACAGTAGTATACCGCTGTTTGTTCAAAACTCATAAATCTATGGACAAAAAACAAAATCGGGGTAACAAACTAAAACTGAGGGAAACGCATTTAATATTAGAGGAGAACAACGACACAACAACTTTGTTCCTGTTTGGCTTTATAACTTTTGTGATATGAGCGTCACGTATGAGTCTTATGTAGAACAAACGCTCATTTGGTGTATGAAAATATAAAATGCCAATACAAAGTCAATAATATTACTTTTGTTTTAAATTTGCTTGATGTGTTTCAATTTTTTTGTAATGTCATGTTGGATTGAAAATATGTAGGGATGTTTACCAATGTATCTTTCATCGGCTTGGAGACAAAATGAAAACAATGAATGATAACATGTTAATGTATACCATTTATACACTGGAAACATTGATAGTAGGTATCTTTAATACTTGATATTTCATTTAGATATATATAGGTGTCGTTATACGTTAATCAGTTATATTGAAGATGTGTATGTCTTTGTAAATCAACATGATCAACAAACCACGGCGAATAAAGGGCACTTTTAAATCTAATTTTAGATCTAATTCCTCAAATTAGTTCACCCTGTCTTCAAATTTGAAAATGCAAAATGTATGTACAAAATACACAATATTTTATTAAGTGCGCGTTTTTCTTTGAATGGTAACGCACAATATATATTCACAAACAGTTTTCTGTTGTATGGCTAGATATAAAAGGGGCTGACAAACTAAAAAGTGAATTCAGCATCCCAAAAGACAGACAATATCACTTGAAAGACGATGAAGCTTTCTTGTAAATTGGATGAGCTTTGTATTAAGTACTATATTGAGATTATGCTATGTGTCATTTAATTTATT
Organism: Mytilus galloprovincialis; assembly: GCA_037788925.1. Lineage (NCBI taxonomy): Eukaryota > Metazoa > Mollusca > Bivalvia > Mytilida > Mytilidae > Mytilus > Mytilus galloprovincialis. The sequence continues at coordinate 84,528,310 of CM075339.1, forward strand.
ATACTGAATGTCCCATCATTATTGTCTTTTACAGATGAATTGTATTAAAAAATTCATCTTCACAAAAGGAAGTCAATATCCATTGAAAAGAGTATAGAGCTTTCTAGTGAATTGCATGAGCTTTGTATTTAGTACTATATTGAGTTTGTGTTTTGAGTTAATAAAAAAATCCTAGTAACAGAAACGTTATGGGTTTTTTTTCTTTTTCTTTCATTTCATATTTATTCATATGAAAGTCTTGGTTTGAGATTAAAGGTTTGTAAAGATGTTTATCTTTGCTAAAATTAGTAGGGTCGAGTCTTTTTATTTATCATGTTTATAGTGTACACTTGTAAATGTTAGCATTTTATTTTTTTTTTCAAAATTACTTTTATCATGTACTCCAAACATTATATGGTTCCCTCCCGCTGCTTCTCTGTGAATCACTCTTTATTATTAGCAACAAGCAGGACAAGGTCTGGTCTGCTCGGATATGTGTCCGGGAATATCTTCTCATGACTGAGAATTGTGAGCAAATACATTAACAATCCCACTTTACGTTTAATATCCATCTGAGGAGATTTTTTATTCACAACCAATCACTTGGTATCGAGTTTACTATGAATGTTAATAGATGACTTTGTTCAAATATAACATTGTCTTATGTGAAAATAGTTGTCAAAGATATTCCAGGATTATAAAACGTCAGGACAGCTTCGACAAGATTGGCTTTTTACTAAAACAGGTATACACCGATCATCATATCTAGATAACATCCTGAGCAATTAGACTAATTATAATTGAATCAAATATAAAATTCATTTTATGATGCTTGATTCGTATGACTGTATAGTCTTCAGTATAGATTGACTAATTGAAAGCAAACTCATTAAACTTTAAACACCTTTTAATTTGTTTAATGCCATAAAAGACACGTAATCAATCAATCACGTAAAATGAATGCCGGCAAACATATTTAAATGGCAAATAACTGGAAAAACTAAGCAAAGCAATATTGATAAAATATCATAAATAATACACCATTCAAAATATGACGGTGAATAGTATCAGATTGTATCATTAGCCAAAACCCGTATCGGTAATTCTCTGAGGTATTAAATATTCTACCATCAATTTGATTTATGTCGAAAAATGCAGAAAGTAAAAACTTACAGTGTGTACAAATCAACCTATTAGATATAAAAAAAAAAACCAACACAGATCGCAACATGCACTTTCCAAACGCATTGACTGCATATTGACCAAAGATGTGACACTATAAAACAGACCAAATACCGATCACAGCTGATTGCTTTATGTGTCAAGTTGCAGTGAAATGGGAATATTGTTCTAGATCTGTGTTGATGGCAGCAGTGTCATTTTGATATACCATACAGCTATATGTGTTTTTTCTGCTGTACTGATTTTGTGTCATGAATTTATTTTTGCTTTTATGTGATTATGGTTAATAAAATGTGCGTGCTGATTTGGATGCAGTTTAAATAATATAAGATTTGTTAATGTATTTATAGAAAATGCAAAAGTTTTTTTTTATATGACTGACTGAATTGCTCTGTTGATATAGATTTTACAAGTAGACAGACTATGCAATCTGATTCTGTATAGCTATCGATGTACTGAAAGCAACCGATGTCGTTGCTTTTGTATAGACAACAGAACAACTATCCGATGGAATAACATAAACTTTTATAGAAATGTCTCCTATATAATATATAAAATCCGAAGAGTCGGGAATTTGTTGATAAGTCTGTTGAAATATAAGCATATTTAACCTTGTCGCCAACTCTTGTACGCGTATTAAATAGAGAATAATACATTGCAAAATCCGTATCATACGCCGTTTCACATCGAGAAACCAATATCAGCCAGAGGGCCTTTAGGCACGAGGGATGATATTGGTCGAGGGTGATACGGCATGTGATACGGATTTTACCATGTATTATACGCTTTATCATATATTTCAACAGGAGAGTATATATGAACTGCTTTCTGATCCCTAGCACCTGGGTTACCTTCAGTTCTACTTTTGTCATGTTTTAAAAGCTTTAAAAGAACTGCTCAATTACTCATCCGAAGCACATTGGTTACCTTACAATTTGCGTGCTGAGGTAGAGTAGGGGCGTGATAAAGGGTGTGATAAAGGGTGCGCCTCAAAGTTGCGCGATATGGATTAAACCAGGCTATTTATCAAATATTCAGAACTACTGTATTTACTACTAAATGTATGATAATGTCTATCACTGCTTAACGGATACAATCATACAGAAAAGTGATCCTATCTCCGTATATAGTGATTATAGATATAATGTAAAAATCATATTCATCATGTCAGAAACGAAATTTTACCAAGCCATGTGACAACTAATCTTAATTATGATAGGTATCATTTTTTTTCCTAATTAATAAACGAGGGTTAGATGTTTTTTTTTTTACTACGTTTTTCATGTAGATTAAATGAATGTCCTCTGCACAGTAAAAACCATTGTTTATGACTTATGACTAGTGCTGTCATTTTTATCTATAGCTAAGCAGTTCAGCACACATATTTTCTCAATAATATTGGTCTTTTCTAATTAATTAAAGTACACCAAGTTCACGATGTTCATGATCTATTAGTACACCATGATATATACATGGTTTTCCATCACGCAAAGATCACTGATTGTGATTTATAGGATTGTAGGATTAAAAAAGCAAATTCGATTAAAGGTAGCTAATTACAGTCAATTTCATTAGATCAACGTCGAACTTTTCTTAGAATTGAAATAACATTTATTTTCAAATTGAATTGCACAATAGGTAAACATACAGTATTCAGATTATCCAGATTAAATTCTAATGTACTTAATGGTTTAAGTTCAAATGACATTGATTTGAAGTATTATTCGAAAACAGCTGAATAAACAAATCTAACAGCCAACCAAGGAATTAATTTGATATATGTTTAATAACAATGATAGTCTGGGTCATACACGTCTTTAACAGTATTTACCGATAGTAAATACCGGAAAGTGCCTAATCATAAAGCAGAACCAATGAAACAGAACATTTCAAAAACATCAAATACCCGAAAAAATAGAAGAAAAACAAATTGATAATCCTTGAGTTTTATACTGTGTTGCATACATTAGTGTTGATGTGTAATAACAATGATGGTCAAGGTCATACAAGTCTATAACATAATTTACCGATAGTAATTACCGGAAGTTACCTAATCATCAAACAGAACTAATAAAACAAAATATTTTAACAGGAAATACCAAAAACAAAAGAAGAAAACGAACTGATAATCCTTGGAGTTATACTGTGCTAAATACATTTGTGTAATTAATAACGGGTCAGGATTTGTAAGCTGCAGAACTGATAATCCTTAAGGTTAATTCTGTGTTCAAAACCTTTGAGAAATTTATAACGGGGCCAGGATTTGTAAGTTGCAGAAGCAATAAGATGCCATATTAAAACACCACCCACATATTTGTTCAGGTCTCAAACAATGTCAAATAAGTGCATAACATAGATCAAAACATGCTCGTGTTGTTATGCCTAACACAGTGTCGAACGTGCTGGTGTGTCAGTGCCAATGAGACAAATCTCCATCCAATCTCAGTTTGTAAAAGTTAACCATTTAAAGTTCGGTCGTCAACACGGAGTCTTGACTCATACCATGTTTTTTTCATGAATGTTTTGGTTTCAACCTTAATTCTAAACCAGCGTCCGACGTACGACGAACGTACATGAACAAACGACAACAACTGAACTTCAGGCTTCTGATTAAAGATAGCAATATACCGAATGTAGGGGGTAAAACATGTTTGTGAGCGCTCATCCTCCCCTAATATTGGACAGTGGTGTCACAGCACAAATAGAATAACTTATCTCATTCAGACGATAAAGATCGCTACAAAGCAGAAAAACACCAAACAAAACACAGACCGGACGTGGCAGGGTTTACGTTTAATTTGTATACGCACCTTCTTGTTTATACAGCTTCATACTATGTGCTTGTGTGTATTGATACTTTTTTTCCATTTCAGGCATGTTTTCTATTTGATTGCTACGTTCTGATTGATTATGCTATCTTAATAATTTACTAAGTACTAAAATCTAACAATCAATTCTAAATTCAATCACTGACGATAATAATTATTGTAATGATGTTGTTAAAAAAAACATGGTAACTTACGTTTTCAATCTTAAATTATAATAATTTCCTGTCTTGAAATGAACCGGATGTATTGTCAAGACGTCCATTAATCCCGGATGTGCAAAATCATTTCAAAATGTTGTAAAACGTAAAACTCAAAATGGCCGCCGTGATCAGAAGCTGTTAAATGAAATTTCCATTGAAGGAAGGCGACTATTCATTATTTCAAATTATCAGCAAGTCTATACAATAGTTTCTTACTAGATTAAAGGTAGAATAGTGTCAAAATATCTGTTTCATCTAAAACTGACCACTTACATTTCGAAAACTATATGTGGATGTCATTTAAACTATTGTCTAAAATTTGTGTTTACTCTTTATTCAAAACGTTTATTATAAGGATTTTTTGGCTACCGAATTAAAAAATGTTTGTTGTCGAAAACAGCATGATTTTTCTGTCGATTCTTCCCATTTTGTACTTCCGATTTTTAGGTCAAAGAGAAATATTGTCAAAACATGGACAATATGCAAGTAATTTATCGATAAATGAGAAGGGCATTAGATAACTCACTAACAGTATAAATATGCATTTGGCACTTTGCTTAAAGGTCATGGTGAAATGATGTATTTTGGCCATCATGCTCCCCATTTTATAGTTACAACTTTTATTCGCCGTTCATGCTGTTCGTTTATATTGCTGCTTATTCCTTGAAATCTATTGACAATGCAGCTTGTTAAACAAGTTGCTATTTTAAGTTAGAGCAATCCAATCATTGAAGTTATAAATACATTTCACTGGTATATCTATATTATTTGTAATTTTGTTTCAACAATGCAAATGTCATTTAAGAAACTGTTGATTTATGTATTCCCTTCGTCATTCATCTATTGACGAAAGCATCAATAATAAAAAATAATTTCTGGATAATTAATAACAGTTTAAATATGTTAAAGAAGGAAATCAAGTCGATGAAATGGCACGGATTTTCCCCTCTAAGTAAAATAAATTTCGTGATAGAACTATAATACCCCAAAAAAGTATAAGTCCTAAAAAATAATCACAAATCGCATTTATTTTGCATGTGTGATATTTGATAAGGGGATATTTATCCAGTGACATTTACTTTAAACAAAAATCGAATATTTATCATTATATTCAAGTGTAAACTTCTTTATACTTCTATATTTTTCTTGTAAAATATCGATCCGATGTAGAGTGCTGGTACGCTGATAAAGTACATTCAAGGCAATGGATGATCAACATTAGTGATAACAGACGTTAAACTAATTGTTCGATAATTAACCCAAACCGCCCGTCCAGCACCTCCTCCCCCTCCTCCCCCTACTCAAATGTATCTAGCTATATCCAGTTAAATAACAAATTTCCTAACAGGGATTTCAAATAAACGACGCTGTACACTAAATTAAAATGGATGACTTTCATCCTTTTGTCTCTCCCGGTCGGCATTTAAAGCCTTGTATATATAGTTAAGCCTCCGACTTGTTGCGCGGGATGCATAAACACGCGGACGCATTCAATCGGAATATAGTTAAATCTAATGTTCTGCGTAGGATGAGTGCTCTGTTGTCTGCATTTTTAGGAAAGTTTAGAACTCTAGAGGGGTTAATACATGTAGACGGCTTAAACAGCTTTTTGTTTTGATTACTTATTTGTCCAGAATATCGATGAGATATTTGTCACTGGACGATAAAAGAAACACTCGGTGAATCATATTCTGTATCCTCATTTTGAGAGAAGTGAAAATGAGGTACAGTTTAAACAATAAAGCTGTCTGCTAGCATTGCATTTCCATTCATTTTGCAAAACATCCAACTTATATATTATTTATCTTGCACAACGCTTAGGACGACAGATTTTAAACATGATACATGTTAAAAATGTATACTTGTTCAACTCTTTGTGTTTCCTACACTATCAACACACAAAATTGATAAATATCGATACAAAATAGCCTAAAATACAGATGAAATTTGACCTAATTTATTTATATTGATTTAGTGTCATATCATGTACGAGAGTCTCTATTTTGGAGTCTTTTTTATGTCAGTATTCTTTTAATTTTACCGTATTATTATCTATACCCTTTATATCCTAGTACCATATAATTCTCTGTATCCTTTGCATTATAGTACCATATTATTCTCTGTATCCTTTTCATTTTAGTACCACATCATTCTCTATATCCTTTACATTCTAGTACCATATTATTCTCTATATCCTTTACGTTCTAGAACCATATTATTCTCTATATACTTTACATTCAAGTACCATATTATTCTCTATATCCTTCTCATTCTAGTACCATATTATTCTCTATATCCTTTACATTCTAGTACCATATTATTCTCTATATCCTTTACATTCTAGTACCATATTATTCTCTATATCTTTTACATTCTAGTACCATAGTATGATCTATATCCTTTTCATTCTAGAACCATATTATTCTCTAGATCCTTTACATTCTATTACCATATTATTCTCTATATCCTTTACGTTCTAGAACCATATTATTCTCTATATCCTTTGCATTCAAGTACCATATTATTCTCTATATCCTTCTCATTCTAGTACCATATTATTCTCTATATCTTTTATATTCAAGTATAATATTATTCTCTATATCCTTTACATTCTAGTACCATATTATGCTCTATATCCTTTAGATTCTAGTACCATATTATTCTCTATATCCTTTACATTCTAGTACCATATTATGCTCTATATCCTTTACATTCTAGTACCACATCATTCTCTATATCCTTTACATTCTAGTACCATATTATTCTCTATATCCTTTACATTCTAGTACCATATTATTCTCGATATCCTTTACATTTTAGTACCAGATTATTCTCTATATCCTTTACATTCTAGTACCATATTATTCTCTATATCCTTTACATTATAGTACCATACTATTCTCTATATCCTTTACATTCTAGTACCATAGTATTCTCTATATCCTTTACATTTTAGTACCATATATTTTCTATATCCTTTACATTCTAGTACCATATTATTCTCTATATCCTTTACATTCTATTACCATATTATTCTCTATATTCTTTACATTCTAGTACCATATTATTTTCTATATCATTTACATTCTAGTACCATATTATTATCTATATCCTTTACATTCTAGTACCATATTATTCTCTATATCCTTTGCATTCTAGTACCATATAAATTTCTATATCCTTTACGTTCTAGAACCATATTATTCTCTATATCCTTTACACTCAAGTACCATATTAATCTCTATTCTGCAAAAACCACCCTGAATCGTGTATTGCATTTTGGAATGAAGATATTTTATGTCTCAAAATTTCGCCGTTAGCTGGTAAAATAATTAATTAATTATATATAAAGCGCATGCACTGAAAGCAATGTGGTTTTATTTTGAACAAGAGGCTTACATACATGTAGGTGTATTTTTATTACATTTATTTATATATTATATTTAACCGATTTAACCCGAATATATCGAAAACTGACGGTAAGATCCATTTACAAAACTTAAAAGACGCCACAAAGTATTAACATAAGATAAGATGAGATATTTGTCACTGGACGATAAAAGAAACACTCGGTGAATCATATTCTGTATCCTCATTTTGAGAGAAGTGAAAATGAGGTACAGTTTAAACAATAAAGCTGTCTGCTAGCATTGCATTTCCATTCATTTTGCAAAACATCCAACTTATATATTAGTTATCTTGCACAACGCTTAGGACGACAGATTTTAAACATGATACATGTTAAAAATGTATACTTGTTCAACTCTTTGTGTTTCCTACACTATCAACACACAAAATTGATAAATATCGATACAAAATAGCCTAAAATACAGATGAAATTTGACCTAATTTATTTGTATTGATTTAGTGTCATATCATGTACGAGAGTCTCTATTTTGGAGTCTTTTTTATGTCAGTATTCTTTTAATTTTACCGTATTATTATCTATACCCTTTACATCCTAGTACCATATAATTCTCTGTATCCTTTGCATTATAGTACCATATTATTCTCTGTATCCTTTTCATTTTAGTACCACATTATTCTCTATATCCTTTACATTCTAGTACCATATTATCCTCTATATCCTTTACGTTCTAAAACCATATTATTCTCTATATACTTTACATTCAAGTACCATATTATTCTCTATATCCTTCTCATTCTAGTACCATATTATTCTCTATATCCTTTACATTCTAGTACCATATTATTCTCTATATCCTTTACATTCTAGTACCATATTATTCTCTATATCTTTTACATTCTAGTACCATAGTATGATCTATATCCTTTTCATTCTAGAACCATATTATTCTCTAGATCCTTTACATTCTATTACCATATTATTCTCTATATCCTTTACGTTCTAGAACCATATTATTCTCTATATCCTTTGCATTCAAGTACCATATTTTTCTCTATATCCTTCTCATTCTAGTACCATATTATTCTCTATATCTTTTATATTCAAGTATAATATTATTCTCTATATCCTTTACATTCTAGTACCATATTATGCTCTATATCCTTTAGATTCTAGTACCATATTATTCTCTATATCCTTTACATTCTAGTACCATATTATTCTCGATATCCTTTACATTTTAGTACCAGATTATTCTCTATATCCTTTACATTCTAGTACCATATTATTCTCTATATCCTTTACATTATAGTACCATACTATTCTCTATATCCTTTACATTCTAGTACCATATTATTCTCTATATCCTTTACATTTTAGTACCATATGTTTTCTATATCCTTTACATTCTAGTACCATATTATTCTCTATATCCTTTACATTCTATTACCATATTATTCTCTATATTCTTTACATTCTAGTACCATATTATTTTCTATATCATTTACATTATAGTACCATATTATTATCTATATCCTTTACATTCTAGTACCATATTATTCTCTATATCCTTTGCATTCTAGTACCATATAAATTTCTATATCCTTTACGTTCTAGAACCATATTATTCTCTATATCCTTTACACTCAAGTACCATATTAATCTCTATTCTGCAAAAACCACCCTGAATCGTGTATTGCATTTTGGAATGAAGATATTTTATGTCTCAAAATTTCGCCGTTAGCTGGTAAAATAATTAATTAATTATATATAAAGCGCATGCACTGAAAGCAATGTGGTTTTATTTTGAACAAGAGGCTTACATACATGTAGGTGTATTTTTATTACATTTATTTATATATTATATTTAACCGATTTAACCCGAATATATCGAAAACTGACGGTAAGATCCATTTACAAAACTTAAAAGACGCCACAAAGTATTAACATAAGATAAGATGAGATATTTGTCACTGGACGATAAAAGAAACACTCGGTGAATCATATTCTGTATCCTCATTTTGAGAGAAGTGAAAATGAGGTACAGTTTAAACAATAAAGCTGTCTGCTAGCATTGCATTTCCATTCATTTTGCAAAACATCCAACTTATATATTAGTTATCTTGCACAACGCTTAGGACGACAGATTTTAAACATGATACATGTTAAAAATGTATACTTGTTCAACTCTTTGTGTTTCCTACACTATCAACACACAAAATTGATAAATATCGATACAAAATAGCCTAAAATACAGATGAAATTTGACCTAATTTATTTGTATTGATTTAGTGTCATATCATGTACGAGAGTCTCTATTTTGGAGTCTTTTTTATGTCAGTATTCTTTTAATTTTACCGTATTATTATCTATACCCTTTACATCCTAGTACCATATAATTCTCTGTATCCTTTGCATTATAGTACCATATTATTCTCTGTATCCTTTTCATTTTAGTACCACATTATTCTCTATATCCTTTACATTCTAGTACCATATTATCCTCTATATCCTTTACGTTCTAAAACCATATTATTCTCTATATACTTTACATTCAAGTACCATATTATTCTCTATATCCTTCTCATTCTAGTACCATATTATTCTCTATATCCTTTACATTCTAGTACCATATTATTCTCTATATCCTTTACATTCTAGTACCATATTATTCTCTATATCTTTTACATTCTAGTACCATAGTATGATCTATATCCTTTTCATTCTAGAACCATATTATTCTCTAGATCCTTTACATTCTATTACCATATTATTCTCTATATCCTTTACGTTCTAGAACCATATTATTCTCTATATCCTTTGCATTCAAGTACCATATTATTCTCTATATCCTTCTCATTCTAGTACCATATTATTCTCTATATCTTTTATATTCAAGTATAATATTATTCTCTATATCCTTTACATTCTAGTACCATATTATGCTCTTTATCCTTTAGATTCTAGTACCATATTATTCTCTATATCCTTTACATTCTAGTACCATATTATTCTCGATATCCTTTACATTTTAGTACCAGATTATTCTCTATATCCTTTACATTCTAGTACCATATTATTCTCTATATCCTTTACATTATAGTACCATACTATTCTCTATATCCTTTACATTCTAGTACCATATTATTCTCTATATCCTTTACATTTTAGTACCATATGTTTTCTATATCCTTTACATTCTAGTACCATATTATTCTCTATATCCTTTACATTCTATTACCATATTATTCTCTATATTCTTTACATTCTAGTACCATATTATTTTCTATATCATTTACATTATAGTACCATATTATTATCTATATCCTTTACATTCTAGTACCATATTATTCTCTATATCCTTTGCATTCTAGTACCATATAAATTTCTATATCCTTTACGTTCTAGAACCATATTATTCTCTATATCCTTTACATTCAAGTACCATATTATTCTCTATTCTGCAAAAACCACCCTGAATCGTGTATTGCATTTTGGAATGAAGATATTTTATGTCTCAAAATTTCGCCGTTATCTGGTAAAATAATTAATTAATTATATATAAAGCGCATGCACTGCAAGCAATGTGGTTTTATTTGAACAAGAGGCTTACATACATGTAGGTGTATTTTTATTACATTTATTTATATATTATATTTAACCGATTTAACCCGAATATATCGAAAACTGACGGTAAGATCCATTTACAAAACTTAAATGACGCCACAAAGTATTAACATAAGATAAGATGAGATGTTTGATTGCCAATGAGACAATTCTTCATCAGAAGCCAAATCGTGTACAAGGAATTTACTATTATACGTTACCGTACAACCTTAAATTGCACATTTCATAGTTATTTTATATAATTATTATATTGTATTTGTTTTTACTGAATCCTGCAAAACAAAAGTCGATTTCTGTAAAAACGGCCGTACGGTGACCAATAGTTGTTAATTTTTGTGTCATTTTGGTTTCTTGTGGAGAATTGTCTCATTGGCAATCATACCGCATCTTCTTTTTTATATCGTTTAAATAATTCAAATACACTTATTGTAAATCTATATGTACATGTATACGTATATGTACAATGTATGGATTTTAGATGAAGACCGAATCAAATCATGATACTCGGAGAAAATATTAGATTACATTTACAATATCGCAAAAGTTAAGGTATACACACCTGTTTGTATAGGAAAAGTGTGGTTGCAGGATTAAGTTAAAACTATCGAATATTTTTTCCATTAATTTATCCATGATCTATTTAGCATAACTTAAAAGGCGACAGCTACAAGAATTCTACCATCACAAACAATTTAGATTGTCTGATGTGTGACAAGTATATTATTATTTTACTGTTAAAACTAGATTTGTGAATATACGAATAGAATAATACATATTTTTGTTTATCAATTTATCAAATAAGCGCTTCCGTAGTTTAATACACTCAATTACGAATTGTAACTACAACTGCAATCTACCACATTGGCAATGCGTCGGTATAAAGCAGGCACCCGATTTACAATATAGTTCTTTTTAAAAATATCAATTAAGATGGAAATGGAAGTGAGTAATGTGTCAAAGAAAAAACAACCCGACCAAAGAGTCGACAACAGTCGAAGCCCACACATGGTCATATCACTATTGCATTTTGACAGAATAATTATCACTATATATATATAAAAAAGTTATCTCAAACTAATAACAGATCTAATTTAAACGATAAAACAACAATAATATGCAATCAATAGATAAACATGATATAAACTTTTATTAAAATGCACTTACATTAATTGAATTTCTTCGTATTTCTTTTGTCCAGGTAATACTATATTAAAACGAATTAATCACTTATAAATCACACTCTGTATTTCTCATCTAACATCTTAATGATGACTGTTTCCACGAAAAATTCCATAAAACTTAAAATAAAACATCCCAATTACTGATCCATGACGGAAAAACAATGTCTAATCACGTGATTGCATACCGTTAATTGTTCAATAACACCATTTTCTTGTCAGTAGCAGGATGCATGCCATCAATGCATGATGTATATATATTTTCCAGGTGTGTAGCCGTAGTTAAGATAAATTTTGTAACTTCTGCTGGGATGAATTATTGTTTAGTAAATCATACGGAAATATATTGATAAAATAATGTATAATTCTATGTATTTGATAATGTTTTAATTTTTGAATTTTATATAAACCTTGTGTATATAGGAGTTCTAGAAAATAAAAGGCTAACGAATAAGACAATAAACGACGCAAAAAAAAAACAACACAGGGCACAGACCTGACAACACATAATCGTCACTAGTTATTGGTAGGTTGGTACACACAAATTATAAGCTGTGCATCGTGTTGTTGCAGCTCTTGTGTTTAATCTTGTGATTAAACAGACACCACCAACGATATGCAATTGGAAATTATTGCATTTTTAATATTCATGGTAATAACTGAATCCAATAAAAAAAAAAGTCGGAAGAAAGTTGAATATCGAAAACTCATTTGTTATCCCGCATCATTTAAAGGGAAATGTCAGAATATATATGAAATATACAACAGAGGGATACAAATGGTCTCTTAAGAAGATTTGACAGTATAATTTCATTAAAAGTAAAATAGCTGTGTATACAGAAATCTGTTAGATTTAATATACAGAATTAAATATATTTCTTACTTAAACTTTAAGTTATATAAAGAAGAAAAAAAAACCAAACCATTATAGTATTATACACCATACTGCAATTAAAAAAGATAAAAACACACCTGCTGACACAATATTTGTTATTTGCATTCGCACCAATGTCATGGAATTCGTCAATGAAACACGCACACTTACTATTGATAGAACCCTAACTCATCCCATATATGTCAAATCATTAAATGGTCTTTTAGAATGTGCTTTGAATTTAGCAAATCGATTTGTCTTGTTAAAGATAACAAAAGACATTGCTGATCATCAATTTATAAATACAATTAATGATTTATTATCGCCTTGCATTGATCATCAGACTAACCTATTAATAGACACCATTCTATACGATGTCATGTTTGAAAATATAGTTTCTTTAATTCTTTTATGATATATAGACACTCGTTTGCAACCTCACTTTTATAAGTATTGACAATTTATTTGCAACGTGTTTGTAATTCATGTGTGTTGTACATAGGGTTTTCGTTTAAAGTCATTGTCTGGTTCTTAAAACTACAGTAAACACTACACATTGTGATTTCTTTCAAGAGCATGAGAATTTCATATCTAAATAATATTAAAGCACGGTACAGCTTCAAACAGAATGACCAATAAGTTAACGGTGAACATGAAAATGAAACAAGTTTTCTAAGTTTAATCTAAGTCCAGATATGGCGGCATGTTTAACAATTATATTGTTGAATTAAATGTTATTCTACAAATACCGTATAGTGACACATACTATTTCAAATCATTGACCCTTTGTCCTTGCTGGGTATCTGTCTTATTTGCAATCATATCTCATTCCTCTAATTTGAATATAACATAACAAAAATAGTAATTGTCAGAACCAAATCAGATGGCCATCATCCATCGTGCCGAGAAGCACACGATTTTCCGGTTGTGGTATATGCCTGATAATTATATGTCTTTACTCTTAAATAATTTAAAAGCTATTCGTCCCAGTGTTTTCATTCAATTTAAAAAAACATGTCGATCTATAAAAAAAATAGAAATATATGGTGTCATTGCCAATGAGACAATTCTCCACTAGAGACCAAATGACGTAAACGTTTACACCTAATGGCCACCGTACGTACGTTGTTTTATTTTGTTGTTGTAAATATTGATCAATAAGTTATTTCCGTTGTTCATTTGACATCCTTGATTGAGTGAGCTGAGAAAAGACGCATTAAGCTAATAATGTTATCAAATTGATGCTTGTCATAATCAACAAGAGACGTCTAGTTCATGTCATTTTTTGAGTGAGTTTTGTCAATGCAGTACAACATATCTTTAGTTGTAAAATATGATTTTTTACTGAAAAACCTCAGTGAGCATAGATTTATTCATCTGACAGATAATTGTATTCTTGGCTATCTGAACGCATAGTTCAAACAAGTTGAGCAGCTGTTCTCCAAATTGGCAGTCTTGAATATGAAAATGAGACCACATCACTTTGAAATAGAAAAGTAATGATTTCCATATAACGTTCTGTGCTTCTGTGTTTGTTATTATAAGTTTTTTTATAGGCAGTTTGTAGTAAATAGGATATTGTTTTTTTTTCTATTTTTCTTTACCAGATTTTCCTACGTTATATTTGATAATGTCTTTAGACTTATGTTAAATTTACATATATTTATTCGTCATCATTACAAATATGTCATCTTACTTTTTTTAAAAGGTATAATGAAAACGATTCGTGAAAAAGACATACAGACATGTAGATAACATCCTAAGTTTGATTATCCTTTGTTATTTAAAGCCAAAAACAATGGAACAATCTTAATTTTCCTAAATTTATTATTCATTGAAAAAACACTAAAATCAATCACTATTTTCTGACGTTTTGTTTTAAAAGAGGAACAAAAGATACCAGAGGAACATTCAAACTCATAGATAGAAAATAAAATTACAGCGCCATGGATATAAATGAAAAAGACAAGCAGACAGATAATAATACACAAGATACAACATAGAAAACTAAAGACTAAGCAACACAGTCACCACCAAAAAAAAATGGTGGTGATAACAGGTGTTCCGGAAGGCTTTTCTATTTCTTACTCGAAAAGAAAGAGAATATATGATGTGTTCGACAAACATCGATTAACAGGTTATAAATGGTCATTTATATTAACCTCGAGTATGTTCTCGGCTAAACCTCATCTTAGGTCTGTGTCGCCCTGCGATGAGATCGTTGTTGAAAATCCCATCAGTACTTTATAATCATGTACACAGATATCTTTTTAGTTTTAGACATTTTCTCTCTTTTCCTACCTAACGTATATTTTTGAAAAGGAAAACGTAAAAGTGCAACGTTCATACATGTATAATGTGTAGGAAATAAAAAAAAATATATGTCTAGTTTCAATGCTTTCAGAAAAAATAAAATAAACATGATTTTGGCTCTAAAGCTCGTTTGTGTGCGTCAAAAATTATTGATCAATAGATAAAGAGTTAGGTTTAGAACGCTCGATATTCTAAACAAAGAAGAAAATATGGCCAATAAATCGATAAAGAACTTGCAATACTATGGCCAAATAAAAAGAAGAGACACAAAAAAAAACAAAAAAAACAAAAAAAAAAAACAATCCACTAAACACTACATACTACAGATACAGCAACACGAACCCATCAAAACTCGCGGATTAAGTCCAATGGTAAGAAGAGCCTTCACACACTAGTTGTGCTGCACAGAACTATTAACAACTGGATTTTGCAGTAAATAGTGTGATTTTTTAAATAATGTTTTGGTATAGAAATTATTCTGCAAAAAAAAAAATAGAAAAAAAAATCAAATCAAATTCCACGGAAAATTCAAAACGGATATATCTTAAAATGGCATATCAAAAGCTCAAACACATCAAACGAATGAAAAACAACATATGTCATATCTTTATTTGGTACAGTGATTTCCCCATGAATAAAATGTTGCAATATTGATAAAAATATAATTACTTTATAATGAAGGGGTATAGATTTATTATCGCTGCACGTAAATCAAACGTTGATTTTAATTTTTGGTGCATTTTAATGGACTCATTTTTTTTAACGCGCTTAAATGATGTTAAAATTACAACTTTGCATTATTTTGATAAACTTGTAAGGCTAACGAGGTATAACGATCAATAACCGCGGTATTTATTTCAAAAACATATTGATATTTCATAATAAGGGTATCACCAGCTTAATAGTTAGTACTTCTGTGATTTTGTAAATTAAAAAAATATATGGAAACTAAAAAAATACCGTATATGGATTTGACAATGGTATTAAGGTCCTCAATGGTCATATAGCTCTTGTACATCATTGGCTTTCAAACATTTTACGTTGATTGTTTCAGGTTAATGTATATCAAGAAAAGCGATTCGGACACATGATATCTAAAAAGCGTTGTTGTCATTTTGTGTTCAGTGTATATTATTGCGAATAAATCATTATCTCATTAAATCGTTTAGAATTTTTTTAATAGATTTCCTTTCTTTAAATTTTGAAAAAAAGAAATACGTATACCTTTATGACATAAACTCAATCATTTGACAATCCTTTTGAATATTTATTTGAAATTGATTAGGCACCTAACAGAGCAACCAAACCAAATATCTATAAAAAGTATCTGTATTATGTATAAGATACTAGTAGTGAAAATTTAATCATTCATATTGGAAGAGAGTGTTATTGAATGCAAAAACAAAAGAGAGACGAAAGATACGAGAGGGATAGTCAAACATGCATTGTTTTGCAGCAGTCATCTTCCTGGCCGATAGACACACCAACGTATATCAACTCTATGATCATACAAAAGGAACCAATGTGGAAGCGGAATTTGGCAAATATTATATCGTTTATCATAGCGATAGTAATGACTATCTTTACGGATGAACGGACTTCTATGCAAATAGACACAAATAATAACATTACCGGTACCAATTGTCCTGCACCAGATGCGCATTTCGACAATAGATGTCTCTTCAGTGATGCTGGTATCCAAAATGTTTGAAATCCAAAGCCAAAGTCAGACGATAAAAGGCATTCAGGAATATTTAAAAAGCATTTGGTATCATTCGATAAACATCGATTTATTCTGCTGTTGCTAATATGCTTAAATAGTATTACTTCCATCCATACAAGTTCAAACAAAAGTATTGAAACTGATATATTTTATCGATTTCAGTGACAATAGACAGAAACAACTATCCACGCCAATGAACAAACTTCTGTTTTGAACTTTCCTCGGAGTTCAGTATTTTTGTGTTTTTACTTTTTAGACGATATAAGCTTAAGGCACTCTGAATTATTTGAATAGCATTCGGTAGACATCTATAAACATCAATTCTGTTGTTGCTAAATGTTGCTATTAGGCTGAGTTTTACTTTCATTACAAGTTATACAAAAGTAAACAATAAATACAACAAAACACCTATGATATCGACATGGTAACAAACAGGTTAATTGTGAAAAATGAAATACTTTTTCGAGATCAGTGTTTATAGATTGACGTCGACTTTAAGTGTTCAACGAAATTAAACCATTAAAAAAAAATTCAAAAGGATTGTAAGCAAATTTTTGAAAACCCACAAAATCAAATATCAACGTAAATGCATTTTTTTTTCAATCCACAAACAAACAGTTAACAGGAAAATAAACGAATTCACATATAATTATAATAAGTTAAATAATGTACAATTAGTTTGAACTTTGCAATTTAGAGTTATCAATGATTCTTTATATTCAACATTGCATTTATTTTATATAAAGCATTTCAATCATTAAAAGACAGCGGAAACATAGAAATGTTGGTGTTCAATCAATAGAAATACAAATCTCTACATGATCAATTTTAAACATTGTAATTAGAGAATTGTTCAACTTGATGTATGATGGAATCATTTTAATGCAAGTTTCAGGTATTTCTGTAAAGTGCATGTTGACATGCAAATACAAAATAAGCCCTTTACATGTTTTAATCTGATAAAAGCAAATGAGGAAAATGCGCAGATATCACCAGATAAAGCAAACAAATGACATACCTTATTGCATCAGACATGTCAAATGCACTTGCAGAATCTAATCTGCATGTATTACATGTCAACCAGTATCATTGATAAACATCAGTCTTATACTCAACACTCCTATGAACATTATATCTTTATTAATTTTTTTGTGATTCTTTTTATTTTATATTGGTTAAGACATAGCTTCTCTTATTGGATATAGAAGGGCCACATGACATTCTTTATTCTTCAATAATAATTGCCATCGGTCTTTAACAAAACTGACTGGAAAACTGATCGTTAACGGAGGTCGGTGGGCGTGGTTTCTATGTTTGGAGAACTTTTCCTTTTATCATCCTTAGTAAAGAACAAAAAGCTTAATATCAAATTGTATAAGCTTTGCATTTCGAAATTTATTCAGTGTTGTGTTTATGATCAAAAGGAAGTTACTTACTTGTAATAAAAAAATAAAAAATGGATTCTATACATTTTGTTTTCTCATTTCTTTTTCTTAAGTTTTTTAATAGCTTTATGCTTGGAACGAAATCAATTCTGCAACGCAAAATGGATTAATTTAGTATATTTATCATTGCTGTTTGATATTATAATTAGACTTTGTCACTTTAATATTCGATGATTTCTTATTATCTACCTCTAATAACAAACTACAGAACTCAAGTTTGACATTTTACTAACTAAAGCTAATATGGCAAGGCGAGGTCGCTGATGTATTCGAAATATTTCCGATCCCGCGGTCTGTCTGTCACACTAATCATACATATAGATATATATAGTGCGTTTTTAAATTAAGCCAAAAACATTCTTGAGAGAGTTGTCTCATTTGCACTTATATCACATATTCGTATATCTATTTTCTGCGTTTTCTGGACACAATCAAGATACAAATGTCTTAATTTTTGTTTGACAAAAAATATCATACGACTATTTACATCTAAATATTGTATACATATAAGTCGTAGTATAAGTTGAAAGGTTTTTAAGGACACATTTTTTTAGAGTCCTTTTGTGTTAAGTGAACCTCGATTTGGTAAATGTTAACATTTTATGATTTCTTTTTAAATAACAAACAATGTATATATGATTCCTTCCGGCAGTTGCTCCTCAGTTTATTACTCAGTATTGTTAAGGTACTAGGAAGACAACAACTGGTTGGCTCGGAGTCCGAATATGTTTTCGAGAAAGGACTGGTAATTGTCAGCTAAAACATCAACAATCCCACTTTCCTTTAGTACCCATCCACCCATCGATATAAGGATTTTTTATAACAAAACTCATGTATCGAGTATAATATGGATGTTGAAAATTAACTTTGTTCTAATATAAAATAAAATAATATGTATAAAACGTCAGGAAAGCTTCGATACGTTTGGCTTTTTATCTAAAAAAAACATCAATCATCCTATCTTGATAACATCCTAAGCAATTAGACTAATTATAATAGGATCAAATATAAAATGCATTTTATAATGTTTGATGCGTATTTATAATGTGCTGTATAAATTGACTAATTGAAAGGATCGCGTTAACCTTTCATTTGTTAAATGCCATACAAAGACAAATCATTAAATCACGCAAAACTAATACCGGTAAACATTTCTAAATAGGAAAGAACAGGACAAACCAGACAGAACAGTATTGACAGGATACAGAAATTCCATTGACAAGATATGCATCATTATATACGTTATCAAAGTTAAAAGCAGGAACTACTAACATGCACTTCCAGAAATCTCCAGTTTATACTATATAAAATGATATATATACAAGTCATCAAAGACAAAAAAAAACTATGGTTAGCGATTTATAAACTTAATATCAAAACAATGAACATTCAGTTTCCTGCAAACAATTGGTTAATTTTTGTATATACCATTTAATTTGACAGTTGTTGGAAATTACCCCTCCATGATAATAATTGTCACAAAAACTGCGAAGAGCTAATTTTAAAAGCTCCAAGTATTATCCCGCTATGTTCTGAGCTTCATCATAGGAATAAATCTATGATCCCTTAAGTTCGTCTTTTAAATCCTTGTAATATTTTGCTTAATTCATAGTGAACTGATGTCATTATCGAATAACATGGAATACTTCTTATATATCAAGAAGTGAATGTGAACACAACATGATGCCTATTAACGTTAGCGAAATTGCTAAAATAGTAGAACTACAAAATAACGCATTACACATTGTATGAAATATATTTTTAGACCAAAACTAAAATGTCGAAACTTACCTTCAGCAGGGAAACTCAAAGCCAAATATATTTGAAAGTTAAGGAACCGGAACTGTTGAAGAGCTAAAGAACCGAAGTGGACAAAAACAATATACAAACCAAATTAAGTACAATTAGGGAAAAGAGAGAAAACACACTTTATTAATCTAGTTTAGGATATTTTAGAAATTCAATCTTTCCTTTGATTTAATGTATTGAAAACTATATGTAGTCGTATTCTTGCTTGCACGGTAGATTAATTGGGTAAAGCATTTAGCCATGTTATTATCAAAACTCTTTTAATGAATGTCAATGGGTATACGGCATTAGACTCAACTTTAAGTTGATTATTTATCATAAAAACAAATCCTTTCCTAAATTTGACAGATAGATGTTTCAGATGATAGTTTTCAAAATTCTGATACATAACGTTTTCGAAAAGTTACTTGAAGGATTCATTAATATCAGACTTAATGTATATTGATGCATTTAAGAACTTTAATTTAGATAAATTTGAATTATTATACCTCAAATAGACTTACTTGATTTGATAGACGACTGCAAACTGGTATCTTTGACAAAAATGATAATTTTTATTTTGTAAGTTCTTATTTTGTTCTGCATGTGCCTTCGCATCTCGTCATCAACTTCACTTATATGAGTCTTATCATTACACAGAAACCGTTTAACACAAATACTAAACATGCTTAACTCGACTATTCAAGGGTTGGCTGTAACTACCACCAACTCTCCAATACGTTGTGTCTTGCCTCTGTAGTCACTAGCGACATGCCATCACCTTCAACAATCTATACATACGTCTCATCAGTAAGGTTTATCTCATATATTTGATTGTGAAATTTTAACTTTGTTTTTATATGTGTTCCCCCTTTGAGTCACCGTGTTTTCCATTCTTTGGAGGTTATATAATTTAAGCGTTTAAAATTTTCTTGTCGTTGTTGGGTTAATGAATAAGTACCTGTTCCTGCTCGAATTATGCCAGTTGAACATTGATAAACACAAATGCCTACATTGAAATTATGACATTTAATAAAACCAGCTTGTTTCATAAGCCACACCCGTACCGTTATCTCAGGTATTATATTGTGTACCAGCATATGATTCATTTCGAAAAAGTACAAAATAACAACTTACTGTGTGTACAAATCAATCAATTGTTAGATGTTATAAAAAAATACAGATGTTTGAATTACTCAAGAGAAAACAAATGATGACATTTTTCATGCATGACACACAGATCGCTACATGCACTCTTCTCACTCATTGACGGCTTATTGACTAAAGATTTGACACCATAAAACAGACAAAATCCCTATGGCAGCTGAATGCTTTATGTATCAACTTGCAGTGAAATGGGAGTATTTTTTCCATGTTGATGGCATCAATGTGATTTTAAAATGATATACAGCTATTTGTGTTTTTTCCTCTGCTGTGCATGTACTGATTTTGTGCTATGAAAGATCATTGTCTTTTGTTTGATAATATTCGTAAAATATGTGTGCCGATTCGCATACAATTGAATTGATATTATAATTGTTAATATACTGATAGAAAATGAAAACGATTTTTTAAATGACTAACTGGATTGCTTTTTAGATAGACAGACTATGCAATCTGTTACTGTAAACCATCTTATTTTCGCGAGCGATTTATTTTATGCGACTTTCGCGAATAGAAAAATAACGCGAATATCAATTGCCGAGCATATGTTATAGCCGCGAAGTGGTCTAAAAAGAGTAAATCGCGAAATTTAGTATCCGCAAAAATAAGTTGGTTTACAGTATCTGTATAGCTATCGATGTAATGCAATAAATCGTGGCATTGATTAGAGAACAAAACAAATAACCGACGGAATAAAATAATCTTTTATAGAAATAACTCTTACTGGATTTTCTTTTCAACATCTGATAAATATATATGTAGGACTCTAAAGTGCGATGGTGACGCTAAAGTACGATGGTAACGCTAAAGTGCGATGGTATACGCTAAAGTGCGATGCCTTCACACGCTAAAGTGCGATGGTCCGCGAAAGTATAGACGTAAGAAACGCATTTGGATTATGACGTTTACAGTCTTTTATACAAACCAAAAATGTACATGCCGTAAGATAAATTTTAAGAATATTAAGTTTGATTAACATCTTGTAGACCAAATATCAATGACTTAATCATTTTAAACCAAATCGGACTTCATCGGCTGAAGCAAATATATTTTTGTTTTCGGGTTCTGGAAGAAGGACTTATATCTTGCAGTCGACCATTTTACTATAAAGACAAAATAGTATACAAATACGTATGTATTTTGCATCTGTATGAACCAGTATATATGTTGCAGCTTACTTTGCGGTTCACGTTAAAATATTGTCAGTTTTATTGAAAAGTGACGTCGGTAAAATAAATGTTCATGTTTTCATCTCATGTGTAAATTGTAAATTGTCGGCTAAAACTTTGGTTTGTACATTGCAGGAAAAATAAAAAAAAGTATTTGTACTCGATACGAAAATGGAGAAAGCTCGGAGACAAATAAATTTTACGTATGCCGACAAAGAGCTCTTTTCTGTATTTGTCATTTACACAGCTGACGACTGTAAGTGGAGGTCTTCACATCAGTGATAGACTATGTGGACCGCAAGCGACACCAATTATTCAAATATTTTTTACGCCCGAATTTTTTTTAATTCTTTATAGGAAAAATAGATTTTTTTTACACTCAACTAAACTTTTCAGTAGAAATTACGTGGTTGGTCTTCTAGACTTTTTAAGTCCATCGCACTTTAGCGTAATACACCATCGTACTTTAGCGAACAAACAACAATCGCACTTTAGCGTGAGACACCATCGTACTTTAGCGTAGACCATCGCACTTTAGCGTGACTTTCGCACTTTAGAGTACCATCGCACTTTAGAGTCCTACATATATAATCCTATGAGCCGGGAATATGTTGAATAATCAGTTGTCATAGAAACATCTTTATCATTGCAACACGTCTTAATGTCTTACTAACTGCTCAACTGATTCCGCTATTAACAAAAATTTATCCTATCTCCGTATATATATTTTTTATAGATATAAAGTTATTTTCAAACGTAATTTTACCAACTTGAAGCCAGATGCATGTTACAACTACTATGAACAATGATTGGTATCATTTCTTATTTCATATTTAATAAACTGCGATAAAATGTTGGTTGCAGACAGTTTTAAGGTAGATTAAATGCTTGTCCTTAGCCTAGTAAAAGCCATTGTTTATTTTGTACCATATTGTTTATTAATATAGAAATTGTATGATAAACACAGTCACAGTTGAGAGAATAATTTGGCTATGATTTAAGGTTAAACAAGAGTCCGCAAACACGTGAACAAATTGGTGCTGAAAGGTGAATTAAGCACTGTAACTATTGTATAAACCTAAAATGTATCAATTCAGAAGTTATCATGTTAACAACTGTATCGGTTCTTATACATTCATTTTTAGATAGATTAATTTGAAACTAGGTGTGTCAAAGCGACACGAATGGCCCCTTCTCAAAATGTTGAAAAATCTGCAATTTCTAATAACACATGTGAACACAATTATGATGGTAGTCTCACATGTCAAAAATCTACTCAAAATCTGGAGACATAGTAAACAGTCTGTTTTGTCAACAATTTTTAAGTTGTCAACCCTTAATTTTTGCAAAGATTAGCGGAGCAAAACAAAATTTAAACTAAATCTGCAACTCATCATAATTAGCTCACATACAAAAAAAAAATCAGCCAAATATCTGAGAGTAGACAAATATTCCGTATAAATGCGATTTTTAAAAGTCCAAAGCCCAAAATTTCAGCAAATATTAGCCGAGTGAAACAAAACATAAACTTGATATGTAACTCATCATGGGTGACTCACATACCAAACATCAGCCCAACATCTGAACGTGTTTAGAAAAAAGTCCGTATAACTGTGATTTTCAACAATTCATCAAGGTCCATATCCCGTAATTTCGGTAAAAATTACCAAAGCAGAACAAAACTTAAACTTGATCTGCAACTCATCTTGGTTAACTTACATGCCATAAATAATCACAATATCTGAAAGCGTTTAGAAAAAAGGCGGTATAACTGTGCTTTTCTACAATTTATCAAGCCCAATAGCCCGTAGTTTCGGTAAAAATTAACGGAGCGGAACGAAACTAAAACTTAATATGTAACTCATCATGGTTAACTCACATACTAAAAATCTGCCCAATATCTGAAGGCGTTTAGAAAAAAAATCCCTATTATGGTTTGTTGCGCAATGACGAAATTTCGGAATTTCGGAATTTTGGATAAGGGTAAAACTACAAATGTATATGGCACCGACAACTTCGTTGCAGGGCCATAATCATTCGCAATTTGGACGCATGACATGTTAATTTCATTTAATCATGTTTAAAAAACCCTACAATTGTACTCCTGTATTAATTAAAGTACACCAAGTTCACGTTGTACATGATCTAATAGTACTCGGTGATATATATGGATGGTTTTCAATCACGCAGATATCCCTGATTGTGATTTATAGGATTGTAGGATTGAACAAGCAAATTCGATACAAGGTAGCTAATTACAGTCAATGTTTTTAAACCAATTTTCAAGGTATCCTTTAAGTTTACGTTTAGTACAAAAGCATGTTATATTTATACAAAATGTTACCAAACCTTTTTTCTAAAGGAACAAAGATCTTGGAAGTTTAAAAAAAGACAACAAAAAAAACCAAGCCATGATCGATGTTAAAAAGAAATATGAATCTGTAAATATTTGCATTTTAAATTTTCTTTTCTTTATGTGCTGTTGTATCTGCGGTGTGTGTTGCTTGATTCGCAGTTTTCTTTGTAGTCCGTTGTTTTTTTACGTGTTTTACGTGTTTCTGTAGATTATGATTGAAGGTAAAAGGAAAGCATAGTTTTATGAATGTACGCTGTGCTTTTGTTGTAAAATAAAAAATCTTAGAAAAACTGAAATCTGTGTCTTCGAAACATTAAACAATTCCATAGCTGTAATTTGTTGAAATCTATTAAATTATCACTTCAAGTATTCAAAATATAACCACTCTAATTAAATCTAAACTGAGATTTTGAACAATAACGAACACAAATTGTTTATGTATACATTAAAACAATCGTGAGGGCATTACCGTCAAAGACACTATTAATAGGTTTACAAAACAGTAAATTAGGATGAAGATATGTATTGAGACACAATTGTCTTAACCCTAGTGATAAAACATGAATCAATTAATCAAATAATCGGAAAATAACTCTAACGTAATCAATTATGGCAAGCAAGTAAACATGATTGGAAAATCATAAATAAGATAGTAAATTTATCAATCACCAAAAGGATTTCAAAGTGTTTTACAATTTGCAAATAAAAAACTCCATCATAAATCAACTCATCATAGATAGCTTGCTTATCTTGAATGTCATACATCTTTTTATCTTTAAAAGATCTGTCATCGAATGCCTTTGAATACAAAACGTTTAAATTGTCAAATAGATTATGAAACTATGGATCATTATGGACCAAATATCGAATGGTTTAATTTGCCAAAATCAATAAGGTAACATATTATCAAAAGTAGAAAATCCTCAATAATTGAAAAAAGACAAAGTTTTAGGAGCAACCCGTCTGAAAGCAACTTCACAAACTAGACTGTACCCATATACCAGAGCTTTTTGAAAGGTTTCATAAACAGATAATAGCAAATGCAAACTATTACTTACAAAAATGAGGAAATTTCTTGATAGAACTTATGTTAATATCTCCTAGGCCGAATGTAATTTTGTATCTATAGGATATACAGCTGTACATGTATTTTCCAGTTTAATTGTAAATGTCTTGTATACAAATTTAGAGCCAAGTATAAGTTATTTACCAATGCATGCATCAAATTGTTGCTTCCCAATCGGTTTTCTAAGAAGGTAGATTGTTGACCACAAAGAAAGCTAAAGGCTACGCAACACATTTCTATACATTACATAGTCGCTAATTTTAAAATTTGACATACATGTATACCAAATTTAATAGAATCTCTACTATAGTTTTACTAATCATAACTGTGTTAGTTACTATGTAATACATGCATCAAAAATGACTACGATTATGGTCCACGTTTTTATTCACAACCTGTCCCATTTTCTAGGTTTGTGCCATCACAGGCCATGACATGTATCTTTCTAAGTACTTGCAATGAACACCGTGACATTTACGAATGAATGACACGCAATTATGAGAACGCTTTCAATATATGTTGAATCGACGTTCAAGTCGAAGCATCGAACTTATATTTGTACTAATTGACTCTTCTTAGAATTCAGATAACATTTTTCAAATTGAATTGCATCATTGGTAAACATAAAGTATTAGTCTGAAATTCAGATTATTCAGATTAAATTCTAATATACTTAATGGTTTAAGTTAACATGACATTGATTTGGAGTATTATTTCAAAACAGCTGAATTAACAAATCTAACAGCCAACCAAGGAATTAATTTGATTGATGTTTAATAACAATGATAGTCTGGGTCATACAAGTCTATAACAGTATTTACCGATATTAAATACCGGAAATTACCGAAGAATCAAACAGAACTAATGAAATAAAATATTTTTACATAAAAAACCCAGAAGAAAATAAAAAAAACGAACTCATAAATCTTGGGGTTTATACTGTGCTTTATACATTTTTTGTAATTTATAACGGGATCAGGACTTGTAAGCTGCAAGATCAATTCAAGCACCACTGCTGCTATATCAAAACCCCACCCACTTATTTGTTCAAGTGTCAAACAATGTCAAATAAGGGCATAACACAGATGAAAACATTTTCGCGTTTCTGTGCTTAACACATTAGCCAACATGATGTGTCAGTGCACATCACAGCGTTACATATGTTTGTGTTTTCAGTGCATAACACAGCGTCAATTATTTGTTATCCTTCAGTGCATAACGTTAACACAAGGTTAAACATGTTTATGTCCCAGGACACAACACATCGTCCAACGTGCTTGTGTCTCAGAGCACAACAAAGCACACGGCGTACAATGTATAAACTAACGGCATGAATTATAACAATACAATTTTAGGGAAACAAATATGACAGGTATGTACAAACTACAATTACTTAACTACATGTAAATGCTTTTTGTTGTTCTTTTCTTCAGACAGAAATGTTATATCAAAATTCTTTTTTCTTACTGACATAAGATGTAACAACTTTATGCATTTAAGTTGTATTGTAATGTTTGGCGTATGAGTATCATTTTGTATTGCAATTGGCATATAGTCACTGTTCGAGAAGATTAATGCAAATTTTCCCATTTTATGTCAAGTAAGAAGTTTTCGAATGCACTTGGACTAATAATTGTAAGTATGTGACATAATGAAATATCAAGGCGCAAATCGCTAGATTACTTAGTAGGGTCCGGTAAAAGTCACAAGAATGAAAAATAACGAATTATTCAACATGTCAGATTATTTGAATTTATCACGAAAGAAAATTCACATAATAACTATCATCTATGTAACAATAAAAATTACATTGTCAATGGAACTTTTTTGCAAACGTCTACTTCTTAAGATGTTTTTTTAGATTTCCGTAGTGCTGATATTTGATTGGCTTAATTAGTACGGCTTCATTGTCGGTTATAATTTGAATACTATCTAAACGTTTTATTTGCATTTGCTTCATCGTTTTTCGTGTAAATGGTACACACGTTTTATTTGTATAGGCCTTTTCCTTTTTACGTGAATGTAAAACATACGTTACATTTGTATATGCCTCTTCCTTTTCACTTGTTTACGTTCTATTAGTGTATGCATTTTTTGTTTTGTGTATATACGTTTATTGTGTATGCATTTTTTTGTTTTGCGTATATACGTTTTATTTGTATATGCCTCATTTTTACATGTACATGTATATACTACGTTTTACTTCCTGCTAATGCTACCGTTAAGGTTTTATTTTGTAGTATGTGTATAAGTTTTTTTGTATATGAGACAATATCTGAAAAAGTCTAGTTTTTTGGCAATAAGAAAAAAAAAAAAAAAAAAATCTTTAGACCCGGTATTTGAATAGCACGAATCAAAGAACACACATTGGGGATCTAGGAACTGTTGTCTGTAATACAAACACTTGTTAAATAAGGAAACAATGGCAATTTTAAAAATGGTACAAACAAAATCCGGTTCTTTCCTGTTACCAAAGTGAATTAATTTTAAAAAGTTTCTAATGGGAATAAGGAATAAGTTTAAGACACTATTTGAAGTTTACTAGTATATCCTGCAATAGTTTATCAAATGCCAATTAGTGATTTTAGCATTTGCAATACAAAAGGTTTAGAAATATACTAAAATATAGTCAGATATTGTCGGTAACAGGAAAGAATCTGGAGTAACAGGACAACGGTAACAGGACAGAGTTGGTAACAGAAAGGAGTTTTCTGCTTTATTTTAAAGTTATAGAAAAATACATCGTTTTAAATTGGTAACAATTGGAAGATAACAGCAAAAAATGTCATTTATCCCTTAATACCGTGTTTGCAAGATGAAACATTTGCCTAGGTAATGACGAATTCTAAAATAAATTCCTTGCTGTTACTATCTTCTATACTAGAATTGCACAATGTTCTCTGCTGTTATCAAACGGAAAAAGCTATTTTTTTTATTCAATATACTGTATATTATTTTGAAATTTATTTGATAAGGTGGTGATAACTTATATTAAATGAAATGGTTGGCATATAGTAGATTAACTTTTCAATTCTTTAGTAAAATTGTCTTGAACATCCTTCCTGTTACTGATGATGGTTATGCTGTTACTTTTTATCAGATAACATGACAGAACGTAACAGGAAGGAATTACGCGATCGTTTTTGTCCTTTTTATCACATTCAATGTAAGTGAATTCCTGTGACATATAACTTTTAAAAAGATGATATAAAAACATACTTAAGGTTGTGGTGCAAACTTAAAATTATTCTCAGAAAGTGTAAGAACATGCTATAACAGGATAGAACACCAATAAGTATTTTTCTATGAATTCGTACCTTGGATGGGCTTGAATTTTCAAACCTGGCCACCTTTCCATCTAATTCTTTGTAGTAATGCATTCAGGAAATGATGCTCTTCAAAATACATAATGGTAAAATAACTCTTGGTCTTGTAAACGTTTCCACAGGTAAAAAAACCCTAGTGGTAACAGGAGGGACATCCCCCCTGGGGACAATTATTTTTCTCTTAAAATTTGCAAAATTTTATTACATGCTCTAGTTATAATATAAAAAGACAAATTAGGGACAAGTTAATTATATAATACATCAAATATGTGAGAATCGGACGCCTGTTAATTAATTTGGATATTATTTGAATGATTTAGTTTTCAAAAAAAAAACCAGGGGACAACATGATTTTAGGGGGGGGGGGGGTTGCACATTTAAATTAAAATATTTTATTGGAAGAAATACAAGAATGAGTGTTTAATTGGCAGGCGTTGGTGTATTATATAATTTAGTTTATACTGAAACTTAAAATTTTCAAAAAAGATGGTTGAATAAAAAAATAATTGCTGGTGAAGTGCGGGACATGGAAAACAGACTTTTTCAGATATTGTCTTATATACTGCATCGCTTTTTCGTGTATATGAAACATACGTTTTATTTATATATGCCTCTTCTTATTGACTTTGAATACGTTTTATTGGTATATATACCTCTTCCTTTTAAATACGTAATACAAAACTATATGTTTTTGTTTTGTATATCTGTTTGCCTTTTTTCACACGTATACGTTTTATTGGTATGTATACCTCTTCCTTTTAAATACTTTCAAAACCATATGTTTTGTTTTGTTTACCTGTATGCCTTTTTTTTTTATATGTATACGTTTTGTATAAGCATCTTTTTGTTTTACAGCATCATATTATGTGTATTTTTTCATATTTATATTTTGTTTATTTCTTGTATATGCTTTCAATTTGTTTGCTATGTTCGGATTAATAATGTTATTTATTTCACTAATTTACTAAGTACTAAGATCTAACAATCAATTCTAAATTCACTCACTCACAGAGATAACTATTTTAAAGAAGTTGTTCAAAAACCATGGTAACTAACGTTTTCAATCTTAAATTATAATACTTTCCTGTCTTGTAATCAACCGGATGTATTGGCAAGACGTCCATTAAACCCGGATGTGCAAAATCATTTCAAATTGTAATAAAACGTTAAGCTAAAAATGGCCGTCGTGATAAGATGCAGTTATTTTGATTGAAATGGAATTTTGCATTAAAGGAACTTGGCTATTCGTTCTTTAAAATTATCATCAAATCTCAAGAGCATCTTAACAAAAGGTTCAAGATAAAGATAAAATATTGTGAATATATCTTTATTATCTAAAACTGATCATTTACAGTACGAATACTATATATGGATGTTATTTAAACTATGATCTAAATTTGTGGTTGCTCTTTTTTTTAAACTTAAAAAAAACCAGAAAGTTATTTTTCTTTCGATTCTACCCTTTTTGTTATTTCGACTTCTTGTTCAAAAACAATAATTCACTGTCATGTCAAAATGCGGACAATACCCAAATAGTTTATCGATAAATGAGTGAGGTATTAGATAACTCACTTACAGTATGAATATGCATTTGACAGTGTACTTAAATGACAAGATGAAACGATGAACATTTACCACCAAGTTTCCCATTTCAAAGTTAAAATTCCTATTGGTCATACATGCTGTTTTTTTTTCTTCTTTTTTTCCCTCTGATTTCTATAGAACATGCAGCTTTCAAAGAATTGTGCTTTTGAAATTCAAAGCTATTCAGCCATTGTAGTTATAAAATAAATGATTAAAAAATGTTTACCGCCAAAAGACATTTCACTGGTATATTTAAAGTATTTGTAATTTTGTTTCAAAAATACATATGCCATGTAGGAGAAGTTTAATTATTTGTCCTCTTTATCAATAAGCTATGATAATAATTGATGATAATTATAATATACAAAAACCTTTTCTGGATAATTAAAATAACCTTTAATGTTTTAAAGAAATAAATCAAGTCAAGTTGCTGGTTGGTTTTGTATATTCGACTTTTTGTATTTAGTTGGTTCTTATAACGTGACTCTGTACTTCACAGGATCCCTTTAGTATGCTATTTTTCTATTTTATGTCATTATGATATATTTATATTATGAATTACAAAATAAGTTGAACCACAAACGTCAAAATCATTTAATCGCGTAGTGGAATTAACTATTTGTGGATTCTTATAGATTCTATATAACTTTTGGACTATTTAAAATCTCGGTTTATTTCTGAAATGGATTTTATATACTTTTGATTTTTTAGCCCTGTATGCTTACATTGCCTATTGTGAATTTTTAAAATTGTGTGTATGTACATTGAACGACAAATATATGTGACGTATACAATTTTCTAACGCCAGAAACGTGATTCAACGAATGTGTTTGTAGATAGATGTTTTTGTGATCTGTTAAATTGTTCCTTTTGAAGTTGTATTACGGTGATGACTGCTGTACCCATA
Organism: Mytilus galloprovincialis; assembly: GCA_037788925.1. Lineage (NCBI taxonomy): Eukaryota > Metazoa > Mollusca > Bivalvia > Mytilida > Mytilidae > Mytilus > Mytilus galloprovincialis. The sequence continues at coordinate 84,560,386 of CM075339.1, forward strand.
TTTTGACTTTTTTTATTCATTGTGTCTGTTTAGTTAACTCATTATTGTAAATATAAGGGAATTTGATGAGACTGTCATTAAAGTGAAAGGGTTAGCGCTATAAAACCAGGTTTAATCCACAATTGTCTACATTTGAAAATGCCTGTATCAAGTCAGAAATATGACAGTTCTTGTCCATTCGTTTTGATGTGATTTGTTATTTGATTTTGCCATGTGATGATGGACTTTCCAAATTGATTTTCTTCTGAGTTCAGTATTTTTGTGAATTTACTTTTTGAATGGCGAAAATATTTCCCTCGAAGTAAAATTAACTTCGTTACTAGAATTACAATGGAACAAAAATAAATCGTGAAATTCATCAGAAATTGCATTTATTTTGCATGTGTGATGTTTGGTAAGAGAATGTTTATCCAGTGACATTTAATTTAAAATAAAAAATCGACAATTTCTCATTACATTTGAGTGTAATCTACTTTATACAAATATATATCATCAAGTAAAAATTATCGACCCGATGATGAGTGCTGGTGTGCCAATATAGTACATTCGAGGCAATAATTGATCAACATCAGTGAAAAAAGAACAAATAATTCAAGTACTACCCTAGTCTCCCGCTTCACCGTCAATTCAGATATCTCGCTCTGAAAACAAATGTATTATCTTATATATTTCAAAGTCACTATGGATGACGGCTGTACAAAATTTGGTCACCCTATCAGTTTTACCGGTTATCATTTAGAACTCGTTATAAATTAAGGCGTTTTTCTGTGTGGGATGAATAAATACGCGGAATCATTCAATCGGAATATAGTTAAATCTGATGATCTGTGTAGAATGGGTGCACTGTTGTCTGATCGTGTAGGAAAGTCTAGAACTGTAGAGTGGTTAATACATGTAGATGGCTGACCCGATGCATTGCTTTGATAACTTATTTGTCCTAAATATGTATGAAATATTTGCTGTTGGACAAAAAAGGCAACATTTGATTATCTTCCGCTCTATCATCTTTCTTGTTAATTTTTGATGACGTATTTAAGCAGATGACAATCCATATGCCTGGTGAAATTTAAAAATAGAGAATTGAAAATGTTTAAACTATCAAGCTGTCTACGAGTATTTCATTTCTATTCCTTTTGCAAAATATCTAATTTATTTATCAATTTTACCGCATAATGCTAAGGACGATATATTTTAAACACGACACATGTATAACATTTAACAAATACTTCACCCCTTTGTGTCTTCTACAGTATCAACGCACAAAGTAATAATAAAAAAAAAAAACCATACTCAGTCTATGGAAGGTGCGATACGATACAAACTTTTCTTTTATCAATGAGCAATATTGTCTAATATCAATTGTAAACATGCAGACATTTCATGCGGAAAACGTTGTTTTTGGCAACGAAAAATTAAGAAAATACAAAATTTTAAAATTATTGTTCAAATATAAACAACAATTGAGTCTAAATATACATTCAGAAGTTAGCTAGAAACTAAAGTTTATGTCCGTGTAAAATTTTAAGTGCTGTGTTTTTCTTATATACATAAATAAGCAATGCGATACTTTTAAAATACATGTATCAATGCTATACTTTTAAAATATCATAGCGGTGTTTTTGTTATATCAATATTAGTCCTTATTAGTATTAATACTTGACTGTTGTACACATATTTTTACAATTTTACCCATTATGTCTGTTTTGTCTACGCAACGTTGTAAATATGACAGAATTTGATGAGACTGTCATACACAAAAGAGGTTTAGCGCTAGAAAACTAGGTTAAATCCACCATTTTCAAAATGTAAAAATGGCAGTACCGATGGGTTTTAGGTGGCAGGTACCAGTTTTGGTGTACCAGAACAAGTGTCACACGCAGAAATTTTGTTATAGTTAAGTATTGAGGTATCTAACTGCATCATGTGGACTGAAAAAATAAATGAATGTAAATTTTAGGCTATTGTACTACACAAGTAAGTAGTTGCATACACAGAGTGGGGATTTCCTTCACATATAGGTCCAATCAGATGTCAAAATTGTGGTCTCCTCACTTGATGGCATCAAATCAAAGTGGGGGAAATATTCATTGTTTTGTAAACAAAAATATCTTGAGATTTTTATGGTAAGGTTAGGTTCGGACAAGGCTCTAATTCACTAAATATCCTTTATCTTTTGAATTTTGCCTAAAATTCTTGTCGGCTTTTAGCAGGATTCTGCAGATGAGCATTAGATTGGTATCAGAGCATCACATTTTTTGCCTTATTTGCAATGCATTTATAAATTTTAAAATCTCCATGCTGAACAGACACCCACATGTAAAGGTTTTCTATATATTTACATAAGCACTCACACATCTTAGTTCCTTGAAACCATACATTTTATTTGTATAAAAGCTTGAATTAATTTTCAACAAAATAAAATCATAAATCCATGAAATTCTAAAGATTTATTGTAAAATAGCTGGTTTCTGCCACCTTAATAAACAATGACGTAATCAAATAGCTAAGTATCAAATTATTGTTCACATACTATATAACATTAATTTTTAGCAATTTTATAATGAACGCACCGAAATGATATGTATCTGATATGCTCGCAATGCAAGCATGTAAGACTTTCTTTATTGATAACAATGAAACTAACTTGTGACAAAGAGGAATCATACTGTTCTCGTTCAGATTGATCGACAAACTCTGACCTATACTTTTAAATCTCCTTTTTTATACAAATTAGACCGTTGGTTTTCCTGTTTGAATGGTTTAAGACTGGCATTTTTCCACCTTTATAGCGTGGTGTTCGCTATGAGCCAAGGCTCCGTTTTTAAGGCCCGACTTTGATATATAATGGTTTACTTGAAACAAATCATTATACTTTGTGGAAAGTTGTCTCATTCGAACTCATGCACCATCTTCTTATATCTATAAATCTTTAAAATATCCCCTTATAAATAACTGCTCCCAAGACCTTCAAAAACGTCATTTGGGTGCTGAATCTTTTTTACAGTGCATTATAAACTAGCACACTTCTAAAGCTTTAACGGTAACGACAGTTATGATGGTACAAGAACGATTACGTCAATAAAAATATCAAATAAACAGCACTGAAAGATCTAAATCTATAATTCTAGTATGACGTGCTTTTTTCGCTTTGTAAACAACACTGTGATAAAATTCTCGATATATCTATACTTAGCGCAGACTCAGAGGTATACATAATAATGGCTGTTATGTACAATATACTTCCCGCGTAAATCTACATGCATTGGAACCTATTTGCCGATTTAATTGTTTTAAAAAGTGCAATTACAAAAAATAAAATAACTGTTATTCTTATTCGGATGCATAATAAAAAGAAGTAATGCACAAGAGCTCGTAGAAATCAACAAGATAAAATTCGAATATCACGACCCAATCCATGTGTAAATTTCCAACAATCTATGGCTTCCCTGAATTATTTCTTAAATGTAGAAAAGATGTATACACATTTGGATTCGAGCTTCACTGATGAGTCCTTTGTAGACGAAAGACACGTTTGGCGTATATACAAAATTTAGTCCTGGTATCTATGATGATTTTATTTCTAACGTCAACAGACATTTTCATCTTATTTATTTGTTTTCTAAACATTTGTTTTTAGTATTCATTGTAGAAATGAATTTATAACACGCGATACGGATTGTTATTTTGCACTAAGAAATGTTAGCGTATTTATACGATCGGTTACTAGTCAAAAACTAAGGTCAAATCTCTGGCAACAATACAGCGGAATGTCCTCGCGTTCGTCGCGATGTAAAAACATTAACGGTACAAATTTTCCTGCACTTAACGGTACAAATTTTCCTGCACCAGATGCGCATTTCGACATTACATGTCTCTTCAGCGATGCTTGTAGCCACAATATTTGAAACCCAAAGCTTATATAAAAGATAAAGAGCTAGAATCCAAAAGGTCCAAAAAGTAAAGCCAAATCCGTGAAAGGAATCAGAACTTTGTATGAGGGAGATACATTCAATAATTTATAATAATTTCTAAAAAATTGTTACAGAAAGTTTAAATAACACATAAAATCCGTATTTACATGCCAGTACCGAAGAGCTGGTTACTGGGCTGGTGATACCCCCAGGAACTAACCGTCCACCAGCAGAGACATCGACCCACTGTTATTTATAACATTAACGGTTCAAATTTTCATGCACCAGATGCGCATTTCGACAATACCGTGTCTTCAGTGATGCTCGTTGCCAAAATATTTGAAATCCAAAGCTTATATATAAAATGGAGAGCTATAATTCCAAAGGTCCAAAAAGTATAGCTAAATCCGTAAATAAGCGTCCATGTTGATAATAAATACATTTCTTGTTTCACAAGATTTTTGATTTTCGTTCGATCTGAATAGTAAACTGAACATGTTGTTAAAACACTTTCAACTAACAATAGCAAGGGGTACAATCAAAATCACGTGATGGATATACACACACCGGAAGTTACAGTCGAACTCGCCGCTTGAAAGGTTAGTAGTTGCATTTTATTGTTTATATCAATTAAATTTTGATTAATAAGTTGGCACACCGAATGTTGGATAGTATGTAGTTTTAAAATACACAATTGTTTTTGCTAGAAAGCGTGCAGTTATTGCAAACACTTCGACACAGTTCCAAATTTTCGACGAATTTTTGTGTCGAAGTGTTAGCATTAACTGCACGATTTCCAGCATGGATAATTGTGTATTTCAAAACTAGATAGTATCCGACATTCGGTGCACTACCTTATTTATTAAAATTTATTGATATAAACAAGTAAATACGACTACTTACCTTTCAAGCGGTCTGCTCGACTGTTACTTCCGGTGTGTATATCCATAACGTGATTTTGATTGTACCCCTTGAATAAGGTCAAGCAACATTTTCGAAATGATAAGTCCATGTTAGCGTTAATTTTGCTACAGAAACGAAATTTCAGTGATATTGATCCTAAAACATTAAGCCGGTCATGAACTAAGATTGTGAATTATGTTTGCGGTTTTCTTGACATGCCTTGAGACGTTTCCTCGTATTCATTTTATATTAGAAAACTATAGCAGTTATATTAGAAAAGTATCGCATTAATAAATTTTTGATATTAAAAAAGTATCGCTATGATATATGACAAACATCGCATTGATATAAGACAATATAGCAGTAACTTTGACTTATAGGTGATTTTGGCTTAGTAAACAATTGAATTCATCTCAATTGCATTCCACTGAATTTGCTACGTGATTTTTATTGATTGTGCACCTACAAATGATAAATCGTGCAATTATGTTTCATTTATTGATAGTTTAATTTTCTCGTTGAAATACACCTTGCTTGTTATTGCATAACATAATTCATGGAAATTATACAGCAGACTTATGTCGTGTTAAATGTCATCCTGTTTTAAGAAAAGAATAATTACTTTATACCGAAAAATCTGCCTTTTTTGCGTACAAATGCTTACATTCGTCTGAGATTTCCCACAATGCAACTCGTTGATATAAGACAATATCGCTCATTGATATATGAAAAGTTTTTATCGTATCGCACCTTCCATAGACTGATACTATTGTTTTTGTAAAAGTAAATTTTGAAGCCTTAACGATAATTAAAAAAAAAGTTAATCTTGAATTGAGTTAATTTATTCGTATTGATTATGTTTCATATTACGTACGAGAGTCTGGATTTAGAGGTTATTCATGTCTGTTTTCTTTTAAATTCCTTATATAGATATAAGGAGGCGTGGTATGAGTGATGATGAGAAAACTCTCCATCAAAGTCACCATTTATAAAAGTTAATCATTATAGGTCAAAGTATGGTCTTCAACACGGAGCCTTTGCTCATACTAAACAGCAAGTAATAAAGGTCTCGACAATTACCAGTGTAAAACCATTCAACGATATTATCTATCAAAAAGAAAACAAGGAACGAGAAAAACTTATGAACCACATTAAAAAACGACAACAACGGAACATCAGATTCCTGAATTTTTACAGGTGAAAATAATTGCAGCTGGTTAAAACGTTTAAATGGTATCACACCTACACCCTTTAAAAAAGAGGCTTACATACATGTACATTGTAGGTATATTTTTTATTACATTCTTTATTCTAAAACTTATTCAACCCATATATCGTATATATCGAAACCTAACAGTAAGATCATTTACAAAATTAAATGAAGTTTGCTACTCGGTTTCAAAATAGATAGCTTTAAATAAAACTAGTATATATCGGTATATTGATTGAAAATAAATTATGGAATCAAAAAAGCAAAAAAAATATACGAAGGTCAATGTGCTTGTTTTCAAGATATTAGCCGTTGAAATTTATGCGGGAAAATGTTCGTTCTTGATTTTTCATAGCTTTATCGATCATTGACAAATTAAAAATTCTATTTAAAAAACATTAAAAGATAAATAAGATTTCATAAGACTTTTACAAATGGCCTATAACTATACATGCAAAATATTTATAAAAAGACAAATGGGGGTCAATGTGCAATCAATGTTAAGACATTCAAAAGGATAAAACCAGAGGAAAATCTGACAAAAATTCTAAAACATGACAATCGAACATTCTAAAATAACCCTCTGTTATTTGTTTATTAAATAACAATAAGGTGACTGGTTTGATTGTCAATGAGATAATTCTCCATCAGAGGCCAAATCTTGTGTAAGAAATTTACCATCATACGTTATTGTACAGCCTTACATTGCACATTTCTAAGTTATCATATATCATTATTGGACAGCTTTACATTGCACATTTACGGTTATTTTATCTAGTCCTTCTGTATTATTTATTTTACTGAATTTGACCAGACAGAAACAGATTCTGTACGACGACATCGTTTTAATTTCAAATACACTTCAATTGTTTATATAAATGTAGGTGTGTATGTATATGTATACATTTAAGTTGTTATAAACTGAACCAAATCAAGATACTTGCAGAGAATATCGGAAAAATTTACGTATACACACATATTTGTGTAGGAAAAGTGCGGTTGCAAGATTTATTAAAAATATTAAATATTTTTCGATAAATTCATGTATGAGTATTAATAAGTACCGAGCAATGCACAATCTGAATAAGTTAGATTAAAGCTACAATAATCCTACTATCACAAAAGAAAAGAAAATTTCTTGATGTCTGACAAGTATATTATCATTTGACCGTTAAAAATAGATTTGTGAGTTTTAGAATAGAAGTTTTTATATTTTTGTTGATTAATTTATCAAATTAACATATCCATAATTTCTAAAATATTTGTATAGTCATTGTTAATCCAATTACAACTACAATCTAGCACATGGAAAATTAATCTGTATAAAGCAGGTACTTGCTTTACAATAATTCTTGTTAAAAATTTCAATTAAAATTGAGAATGGAAGTGGGTAATTTGTCAATGAGAAAACAACCCGACCAAAAGGATAACAACCTTACCAAAGAGCGATAACAGCCGAAGTCTACCAATGCCCATATCAATATTGCATATTGACAAAATAAACTATCACTATGTATAACAAAAAAATTATCTCAAACTAATAGCTGATCTAATTTAAACGATAAAACAACTATAATCTGCAATCAATAAGTGAACATGATATAAAGTTGTTATTAAAATGCACTTACATTAATTGAATTTCTTCGTATTTCTTTTATCCAGGTAATAATATATTAAAGACGATTTAGTCACCGATAAATCCCACTCTGTATTTTTCATCTAACATCTTAATAATGACTGTTTTCAGGAAAAATTCCATAAAACTTCATATAAAACATCCCAATTACTGATCCATGACCCGAAAACACAGTTTAATCACGTGATTGCATACCGTTAATTGTTCAATACAACAATTTTCTTGTCAGTAGCAGGACGCATACCGTCACAGTAGGATGTATGTCTATTTTCCATGTGTGTAGCTAAAGTTAGGTTAATTGTATAACTTCTGATGGGCTGAATTAATGTTTAGTAAGAATTATACGAAAATATATCGATCAAATGTTGTATAGATCTATGCATTTGAAAAAATGTTTTCATTAATTAAATAACAGTTTTTGAATCATTCGTTAAGTGCATCCAGTATAAAAGGCGCGGTCTTTATATCAACATATAACTGTGGTTAAGAATATGATGACAAATGACCATTTACTTAATTGATCAATAAATTCATTCTCATGTCAGTACCAGGATGCATACCGTCACAGTAGGATGTATGTTTATTTTCCAGGTGTGTATCTTTAGTTAGGTTGATTTTGTAACTTCTGCTGTTATGAATTAATGTTTAGTAAGGGTCGTACAAACAGATATTGATAACATGATGTAGAATTATATGTATCTGATATCGTTTTTAATTAATTGAATTACAGCTTCTGAAACAAGATTCGTTAAAAGCCTTTTTTATAAGGTGACATGATTTTTGAATTAGTAAGTAAATCACTGTGTATATTAGAATTCAAGAAAATTGAAGGCTAACCATTAAGACAATAAGTGACGCCCAAAACCACAGGGCACAGACCTGATAACAAATAATCTTCACCAATTATTGCTAGATTGATACAAGCATATAATAAGTTGTGGATCGTGTTGTCGCCGCTCTTGTGTTTAATCTTGTGACGCCTCCAACGATATGCAATTTGAAGTTACTGAAAAATTTTGGTATCATGGTAATTACTAAATCCAATAAAAAATTCGGAAGTAGTTAAATATCGAAAACTCATTGGTTATCCCGTATCATATAAAGGTACATGTCAAAATCTATATAAGATAAACTACAGAGAGATACCAATGGTCTCTTAAAAAAGGTTTAACAGTCAAAGGAAAAAAGTAGGTTCGGTAAGGACCGATTTTGGCCTCAAATGTCGGCTTCATCTGACGAAAGATTTTTACCACTTTTTAAACACCTAAGTGTCTATTGTATTTGAATCAATTCGTTTATGTGAAAGATTTTAACTGATTTAGTCATAAAAAACGCACCGATTCAAGCTGAAATATGAAAAAAATCAACCAAATAGGCCGAAAAATGCCACTTTTCAGATGGTTTTTGTCAAACATGAAAGTGTCCGCATCCGTGTTCATCCTCAACCTTTATATATGTTATGTATTATAATAAAATACAACTTACATTTAAATATTAAGGATGAACACGAATGCGGCCACTTTCGTTTTACACGAAAACCGTCTAAAAATTAATTAAAATGCTAGAATTGTGAAGATTTTAGTAATTTAGCATTACCTAATGGTGCTAGTAGCAGATATATGTGCAGTGTATTGTCAAACACATCCTATAGTTATGTAGCAGATCCATTTTACTGTCCAATAAGTAACTGAAAGATTACATTTTAACATTTTGTAAAACTGCTATATTTTAGGCCAAAAATGGTCTTACTGGACCTTCTCCTCTCAAACATTTCCCCTCTTTTCCTAACTAACGTCTATCTTTTTAAAAAGGAAATCTTAACAGTGTGAATAATGCCCTTTATGAGTTGTTTGTCTGAGAGATATATTTTTTTTACATGTTTATGATATCTTTGTTCTTAATGGTTAATTACAATTGTTTAAAAACCACAGATTGTGACTTGGATTTAAGAGTTGTCTCATTGACACTCTTCCAACAGCATTTTCTATCTATTTGCAATGTACGTACTTGTATTATGTGTAGGAAATAAATCAGAACGACATTAAATGGGTTTTAAATTATATTTATTTAGCAAATGCATGCTCATTTTCTATTAATCTTCACCGAAATTGAAAGTGTTTGATGTTTAATTTCAAGGCTTTTAGCGAAACTAACATAAACATAATTTTGGCACAGAAGTTCATTTTCGTGCGTCCAATATGATTGATCAAAAGATAAAACGTTATGATAAGTTTGCATGATATTTACGCTAACAAAGAAGAAAATATGGCAATGGAAAGCAATAAGTCAAGAAGAACTGGTAATATCATGGCAAAAAAAAGGAAAAGCAACAATCAACTAAACACGACATACTACGGATTTAGTAACACGGACCATTCAAAACTCGTTGATGTACTCAAGTGGTCCGTCAGTGTGAGTAGTTCATTCCCACTCTAGTTGTGTTACACAGAACTATTTACAGATAGGTTCTGTCACAGCTCAGAATACTACACGACATATCATTGGCATGTTCATGGATATTCTGCAATGGTTAACACTGTTTAATGGTATTCGTAAACAGACTTGAATTTTTTACTTAAAGCCTGTTATTTTAGACAGTAATCATAAACAAAATAAAATCTAGGGAATCGGTCAATGTAAGCTCTGAAGTATAGTATCAACTAAACAGGTATATACATCAAGCACATGCGCTGGTGCAGCAGAAAATGTGATTTTTTAAAACATTATTTTGGTATTGAAAATTTTTGCAAAAAGTAAAACAACAAAAATATCGAACTTCAGCGAAAATTCAAAACGGAAATATTTTAAAATTGTAACATCAAAAGCTCAATTACATCAAACGAATGAAAAACAACAAAATCATATTTTTCACTTTGAACTGTAATTTCCTTGTCCAGAAAATGTTGAAATATTGATAAAAAAAAATTACAATTACTTTATAATGAAGAAGTATAGATTTATTATCGCTGCACGTAAATCAATCGTTGTTTTTTGTGCATTAAATGGATCCATTTTTTTTAAACGTGTTTAAATGATGTTTAAATTACTACTTTTCATCATTTTGACAAACCTGTACGGCTAATGATGTAAAACAACCAATTACTGCTGTTTCCGATGCGTATTAATTTTTCATAATGTATTTTTATTTATTACCAAAATTCAGATGGTACCATCAGTTGAGTAATGAGAACTTCTGTACTAAAATAATTCATAATAAGCATTTCTTAAATTTTCAGTTGTTAAGTTTAGAATTATAAAGAACATGAAGAAACTAAGATTTTTTTATATATATTAGCAAAAGTGACCTTAGGTGCCTTTGGTTAGAGTATTTGTATCCTCTTTGGTTATAAAGCTCTTATATTGTTAAAGCTCTTTACTTAGCTGTCACATATTTGTCGTTGAGCGTTCCTGATAAAAAAAAACAACAGAAAAGTGCTTCGGACGAACAAAAAACTATAAAGTGGTGTTTTCATTTTGTATTGAGAGTATATTATCATGGTTATTACGAATAAAGCAGTATCTCATTCAATCGTTTGGAAAAAACAAATATATAGTTTTTATAGATTTTCTCTCTTTAAATTAAAAAAAACTAATACGTTTATGACATAAAATCAATCACTTGACAATCGTTTAAATATTTTTTTTTGAAATTGATTACCTATGACACTTAAAAACAAACAAATAATTATCAGAAAAATATATCTGTCGTATGTATACTATAAAAATTATTTAATAATTCATATTTGTTCAGAGCGGCATAAAAGCAACAAATACAACCATTGTTTTGAAGCAATTTTTTGGATGACAGATATACACATTATAACGTTTCTATGATTATACAAAACGAACCATTGTAGAAGCAAAATTTTATAAAATAAAAAAAAGCAAATATTATATCGTTTACCATACCTATATGAATGACTATTAATACGAATGAACGAATAATTTTATAGAATACAAAAAAGCAAAAATTATATCGTTTACCATAGCTATTTGAATGACTATTTATACGAATGAACGAATATCTATACAAATTGACACAAAGTCAGACGATAAAAGGCTATCTGGAATATAAGAATGGCATTTGGTTACATTCGATAAATATCAATTCTGCTTTGCTATTATGGTTTGTTTAACTTTCATTTTTTTCAGAACAAACAAAAATATCAGTGACAATAGGAACGACTATCTACACGCATGGATCTGTGCAAATTAATAAAAAGCCATATGAAAAACGACAACCTGAAATATTTTTAAAGCATTTTGTAAACTTCTATAAACATCAATTCTGCAGTTATAAGGCATAGTGTTACTTGTATTTAAACAAGAACAAACATTGGAACTGATATATTATATAATATCGATTGAAGTGACAATAAGAACGACCATCTAAACGATTGAACGGATTTCTATGCAAATAGACGCAAAGCCAGATGAAAAAAGACAACCTGAAATATTTGAATAGCATTTAATACAATCATCTATACTAATGAAAGGAATGTTGAGCAAATATACACACGATGAGACAATATAAAGGCAAACTGAATTATTTGAATAGCATTCGGTATAACATCAATTTTGCTGTTGCTCTTAGACTGAGAATTACTTGCATCTATTCGAAACCTAAAAAAGAAATCGCTATATCTATGATATCAACGACCCAAAGAGTCAGGATATATTTTGATTGATCGGTGATAAAGGAAACATATCTAAATTGGCTATCAACCCCAGTCTTAATTAACGTCTATTTACTTTTCAAGCTATACTATCTATCAATATGATATATTTGTTTACATTTTATACAGCTGGCTGATTCTTTGTGACAGGTTAATTTAACTCATGCTAAATTAAAAACAAATATTTTCATACATGTATAAAATGTTTTGTCAGAGGATGCCTGTTAAACAAACAGGTCGATTGTGAAAAATGAAATTCTGCTGATTCGTTCGAATTCGTAAGCAAGTGGGACAATGTCCCTAATGCGCCTCCGATTGAGGAACACAAAATTTTTGTAAACAAAATATCTCTGTGTAGTGATATTGGACATGTTTCAATCTTTAACAAGTGACTGAGCTTAAACATTTATGTTGATCTGGAAAGTATAGGACCTTATAATAAATTTGTAAAAACTATTGAGTTATTATATTTATTCAAAGTATTAAATTTTCAAGAAATTATTGTGTGAAAAAGGGGACTTTTTACCATGAAGAGCCGCATCACGAAAGGATTTTCGTTATATGCTAATTTACGGAAAAAATAATCATAATTCGTACCCCGAAAGTTTAACCTGATATTGGAAAATATCTCAGCTTCGAAACAAGCAATCAAACATATACACATTTACGATATGGGGTGAACTACAGAAGAAAACGTTACCATTACCGCCTATGGAGAAACAATTACGCATATTGGCATATCTTGAAAATTTAGTCAAATTTAAGTGTTCAACCAAATTAAAGCATTTTTTTTAAAGGATTGTTAGCAAATTTTGGAAAACCCACGAAATCAAATATCAACGAAAATATTTTTTTTTCAATCAACAAACAAACATTTAACAAAAAAAAATAAAGGAATCCAAACATAATAAGCTAATTAATTAACAATTAGTTTAAATGTTGCAATTTAGAGTTATTATTTATCCATGATTCTTTCTATGTAACATTGCAACTTTTTTTTATAAAGTATACCAAACATTAAAAGACAGCGGAAACATAGAAATTGTCGTATTAAATCAATAGAAATAAAAATCTCTACATGATCAATTTTAAACATTGTAATTAGAGAATTGTTCAATTTGATGTATGCTGGAATCATTTTAAGGTCAAGTTACAGTAAATGGGCTATGTCTTCGATTTCAGTAAAATTTGGCATACAGCTCTGGCTCGATGAACTTCAACTGAAAATCGAAATAATAATGCATTTATCTCAATTATCATTTGAAATGTTACTGATTGAATTCTTACAAAATGGGTGAACATTTGTATAGAAAGCACATAAAATCGGCGAAAACCCTTCTAAAATTTGTCTTAAAATCGCCAAATCTCTAATTCTACTCCATAGATTTTTCTTAAAAAACTGTATGTTGTTGATACAAAAATTTCCGTTATAATGATGCAAAATAAAGATAGGGTCACCGACTTCGTTTTTACAGTATACATCATTCAAAGTTGCGTTTTTGTGGAAAAATCCAACAAAACGTCGAAATAATCGTAACGTTATCGCGTTGCAGGCCGTAAAACGTTGATTTTTGACGTTTTTCACTACCAATAAGGTAAAAAATTGATTAATAGATAAAAAACGAAGTCGGTGACCCTATGATTATTTTACATCATTAAAACAGAAATTTATGTGTCAACAATATATAGTTTTTTAAGAAAAATCTATGGAGTAGAATTAGAGATTTGGCGATTTTAAGACAAATTTAAGAAGGCTTTTCGCCGATTTTATGTGCTTTCTATACAAATGTTCACCCATATTAAGAGAAATCAATCTGCAACTTTTCAGCAAATAAAAGAGATAAATGTATTATTTTTTCGATTTTCAGTTGTAGTTCAACGAGCCAAGGTTGTATGCAATTTTGTAGCAAAATCTGCGACACAGCCCATTTACTGTTCCTTTACCTTAATGCAAGTTTCAGGTATTTCTTCAAAGTACAGGTTGACATGCAAATACCAAATAAGCTCATTAGTTGTTTTAATCTGATAAAAGCAAAGGAGGAACATGCGCCAATATTACAAGATGAAACAAACAACTGTCATACCTTAATGCATCAAACATGTCAAATGCACTTGTAAAAATTAATCTGCATGTCTTACATGTCAACTAACATTATCAATAAACATCGGACTTATGCTCAACACTCCCATCAATCTTATAGTATTAATGAATGGGTGTTTTTATAATGGCCCTGTTATATGTCCAAGGTCTGTAATAATGGTCGAGGAAGTTGGTAATGGCCCTAGGCAACGCTGAGGGCCATTACAGACATCCGAGGCCATTATTACTGACCAAGAACATATAACAGGGCCATTATAAAAACACCCATTTTCTTAATACATTTATTAACCAACTGAACAAAAGTGTATGTGCTGCGGCAAACTTGATGTACTCTCTTACTTCCTTTAATGATAGTTTTGTTCGAAAAAAAAAATGTACTTCACCATGATAAAGCTTAAAATATTCCAAATATCCCAGATATTAATAATTGAAAGAAGTTATGTGTTGAAAAACAGGATTAACAGTGATCCCTTTATGTGGTTCTTTAATGTTGGTTGCTGGTTACTAGATTAAATAAAATACAAAAAGGTATTATACTCTTTACAACTTAATTTTATTAAAAACCCTAAACGGGCTTAATATAGACAAACTGGGCATCAATACATGGCAATTACAGAAAAAACAGGGCCATTACAGCAAAACAGGGCCATTACAGAAAAACAGGGCCATTACAGAAAAAACAGGGTCATTACAGAAAATACATAATTTTTAATAAACAGTCATTTTTGGCAATAATGTACTTAGTTGGTTAATATTATATGTTTTTCGTCAATTATTTGAAATAACTGGTATTATACGGTCTAATCTACCATTTTCTACCTAAGAAAATGCTTGTACAAAGTTAGAAATATGACAGTTGTTTACAATTCGTTTGATGTTTTCCTAATTATCAAGTTGAATTAAAAATGTGTAGGGATGATTCACCCATGTACCTTTAATCGGCTTAGAGACAAAATGCAAACAATAATGAATTAAACGTTAATGTATTCTTTCCATTTATAAACTGGAAACAATGAGATGAATCAAACATAAGTATACGAAGACTCATGTTGTCTTTTAATCAATTTTTGGTTTAGAATTGAAAGAAAAAATCACTGCAAAGTCGTTGTATACACACATTATGGTAATTTTACATTGTCAATTTTTCTCGAATAAAGTTTCAGTTATGCCGGTTTTAGTATTGGTAAAAATGGTATTCCCAAACGACAATTGCATACCCCACCAAAACACATTTACTTATTCAGACATGTTAATCTATGGGTTTTTTTCGCAAATATTATTGCTTATTCTCTATGTTTATTTTTCATGGGATGTAATATAGTGATGAGCGTCCTCTAAATTTATAGTAGGGTCTTTAATGCCTGATAATTCATTACAGAAATACTGTCGATATGCGTGAATCAATAATACATAAGGAAATGCCTGTACCAAGTCAGGAATATGACAGTTGTCCTTTAGTTTGATGTGTTTTATCTTTTGATTATGACATTTGATTAGGGACTTTCCGTTTTGAATTTTCCTCGGAGTTAAGTATTTTTGTTGTGATTTTACATTTTTTATGTATTAAATTTTTGTTTGTTTTTGTCAATCAGCATGATAAAGAAACCACGACGAACTCATGATACTATTAGATCTAATTTCCTCAATTTAGTAATGTTTGTACAAAATACAAAACCTACATCCAGTGCGCGTTATTCCTTTTAAAGATACCGCGCAATATATATTCATGAAGAGTGTGCTGCTGTATGGCTTGATGTACAGAGAAATATAAGAGCTGACAAACTGAAAAGTGAATTCATCATCCCAAAAGAAAGACAATATCTGTACAAAGACGATGAAGCTTTTTAGTAAATTGGATGAGCTTTGAATTTAGCACTATATTGAGTTTTTGTTTATAGTAAACAAAACCAATTCCTGGTAATAGAATCCTTATGTTTTTTCTTTCTTCTTCTTTTTTGTCCTTTCATTTCATATTTAATCATATGAAAGTCTTGGTTTGATATTTAAGGTTTGTAAGGATGTTTGCGTTGGCTAAAATTAGTATGGTCGAATCTTTTTGTTTATAGTGTACACTCGTAATTGTTAGTGTTTTATGTTTTTTCTTCTTGAAATTACACCAAACATGATATGGTTCCCTCTCGCTGCTTCTATGTGAATCAGTATTATAAAGTTACTAGCAGGACAAGGACTGGTCAGCTCGAATATGTGTCCTGGAATATCTTCTCACGGACTGGTTAGATCGAATATGTGTCCTGGAATATCTTCTCACGGACTGAAGTGTGAGCAAGTACATTACCAATCCCACTTTACGTTTAATATCCAGTCACCCATCCGTATAAGGAGATTTTATGTTCCTAACAAACCACTTGGTATCGAGTATAATATGAATGTCAATAATTGACTTTGTTAAAAAAATAACTGTCTAAAACGTAAAGTAAGCCTCGACAAATTTGGCTTTTAACCTAAGAAAACACATCAATCGTTATATCTAGATAACATCCTAAGCAATTAAAGTAATGATAATTGAATCGAATATAAAATTTACTTTATTATACTTGATGCGTATCTATACTATGCAGTATATGCTGATCAATTAAAAGCAAACGCACTAACCTTGTAACATCTATTTACTCGTTTAATGCCATAAAGACAAATAATTCAATCACGCAAAATAAATGCCGGTAAACATATATAAATGGCAAAGAACTGGAAAAACTCAGTTAAGCAATATTGACAGGAAAATACAATATCATAAATAATCTTTACACCTAACGTAAGCATCATGAGCTACTAGAATTCTCAACTAGAGATCGCAACGTTTTTTTAATCGAAGTTTGTCCTTTTCTTAATACAATGCATATGAAATGTCATACTGCTCAAATACTAAATACCTCCCTTATCAGCGAAACATGTTGATTATACGCGGTAGTGAAATTGCCAGTAAATGTTTTACAATTAACGATATTACCTCAACTATTAGAAAATCTGCTTCATATCCTCATTTTATCTCTATATATGCAATTTGAAAATCGATAGACTACAACTTCCTACACTTAAAATATGACATTAAATAGTACCCGCTCGTATTATTTGCCATAACCTGTATCGTCCCTTGAGTATATATTTATTCTACCAGCATGACACGTTTTTCAAATGCAGTTTGATTCTTTACGAAGAATACAACTAAATTTGTGTTAGAATCAAACAGTTGATAAATAAAAAAAAGTCTGCATATATACTTTTGAATAACTCGATAGAAAACAAATGATTTATTCGAAACGATTTATTCCTGACACACAAATCGCATCATGCACTTGTCAAACACATTGACTTTTTATTGGCAAGACAGTTGCCACAATAAATAGACCAAATAACTCTCACAACTGCTTTATTTATCAACTTCAAGTAAAATGAGATCATTTTCTCCGATTTGATGGCATGCATGTCCTTTTTAAATGATATACAGCTTTTTTAGTGATAGTTTACAGTGTCACCTGTATAGTCAAAATGCCTCCAGTGTGTTTTAAAAGTGCATATTGCGATTTGCATGTACTGATCTGTTGTCATGAATGGATTTTTCTATTATGTGATCATGGAAAATGAAATGTACGTGCTGATTTGGATGCAATTTAAACGATATAAGAATGACTAATATAATGATAGAAAATGCAAAAGAATTTTTACATGATTAACTGAATTACTCCTTAGAAAGATAAAATTGAGAATGGAAATGGGGAATGTGTCAAAGAGATAACAACCCGACCAAATAAAAAAACACAACAGCAGAAGGTCACCAACAGGTCTTCAATGTAGCGAGAAATTCCCGCACCCGGAGGCGTCCTTCAGCTGGCCCCTAAACAAATATATACTAGTTCAGTGATAATGAACTCCATACTAATTTCCAAATTGTACACAAAAAACTAAAATTTAAATAATACAAGACTAACAAAGGCCAGAGGCTCCTGACTGAGTACTAGTAATCTATAATCTGTATAGCTATCGATGTTATGCAATAAATCGATGTCATTGCGAGAACGAAACAAGTAACCGACGGAATAATATAAACGTTCATAGAAATGTCTCCTCTTTCTATTCAACATCTGATATATATATATATAGAATCCTACGAGTCGAAAATATGTTGAATTTCTATTAGGAAAATTGATCCTATCCCAGAATATTTTTTTTATAGACATAATGTAATTTTGTAACGTAATTTTAACCAGCCAGATCTATGTTACAACTGCTATGAACAATGATTGGTGTAATTTCTTATTTCGTTATTAATAAACTACGATAGTTAGGTGTTGGTTTCGGACATTTTTAAGGTAAATTAACTGCTTGACCTTTCCACAGTAAAAGCCATTGTTCATGACTTATGAGTTGTTCAGTCATTTTTATCTATATCATAGAAGTTCTGCACTCATTTTTTGTCAATAATGTTGGTCTTGTTTATCGAAGGTGCTTCAATGAGGTTCGAACCTGCTATTTCGTAACATATTTGGTAATGTATTAAACATTTTGTTCATTTATATAGAATAGAAAATGAAAATGAAACACGGTCTAAGTTGACCTGAGAAGTATTTTGCTATGGTTAAAGGTAAAACTTGAGTCCACGGACCAGTAAACAAAATGGTGCTGATATGCAGCACATAAATCACTGTAACGATTTTTTGAACCTAGAATTTATCAATTCAGAAGTTATTACAAATGTAAGGTGTTCAAGTCACAACGACGAATTTAATCGTAAATTGTTTTGGCTTTTATTTTAAGGTAATTTTTGGTCATACAGGTTATCAACTGTCGCGGTTCTTATACATACTTCGCCTTTTTCGTGTTCTAGATGAAGATTAGTTTAAAATTAGCACTACGGACGCATGACTTGTTATTTTCATTCATTCATGTTTTGAAACCTCTACAATTGTGTTACTGTAATAATTTAAGGACACCAAGTTCATGATTTACATGATCTATTAGTACTCGATGATATATGCATAGTTTTCAATCACACAAAGATCACTGAATGTGATTTATGGGATTGCAGGATTGAACAAACAAATACGATACAAGGTATCTAATTACAGTCAATTTTATTAGACCAATGTTCAAAGTATCATCTACGTTTATGTTTGATACACAGGCAAGTTATATTTCAACAAAATGTAACCAAACCTTTGTTCTAAAGGTTAAACGTTTAGTGATCTCGGAAGTTTAAAAAAAAAAAAAAAAAAAAAGATTAGCCATGATGTTAAAAACATTTTGATTTTGCTTTTGTTTATGTGCTGTTGTATTAATGGGTGTTTGAGTGGTATGCAGTTTTCTATGTAGTCTGTTGTTTGTGTTTTACATTTTTGTGTTGATTATGATTGAAGGTAAAAATGGAACATTGTTTTGTAAATGTTCGCTGTGTTTTTGTTGTAAAATAAAACTTAGAAAAAATATTAAATCTTTGTTTTCAACGCATTTAACTATTCCATAGCTGTAATGAATTAAAATATATATAATTATCACTTCAAGTTTTTAAAATATAACCCTCCCATTAAATCTAAATTGAGATGATAAAAACATCGAAAACAAATTGTTCATGTAAATAATAGAAAAATTTAAAGGACTGTTTCCGCATTATCATCAAAGACATTATTCCTGGCTGAACAAAATTGTTAATCAGGATAAAAAAAATATTGAGACATTGATTTATTGAACTCTAGTGATAACAACTGAATCAATTTATCAAATAATCGGATAAAAACTTTAACTTAACCAAATGACAAGCTAGTATGAATAATGTGAAAAACACAAATGAGACAGTAGAATTATTAATTAACCAAGTGTGTCACTTTACAATTTGCATAACAAAATACATTTTAAATAAACTCGTCACAGATACCTTGCTTATCTGGAATGTCATACACCGTTTCATCTTTGAAAAAGATTATTTAAGAAGGTAGGTTATTAACAACAACAAAAAAAAAGACTACGGAAAAAGAACTCAGCCAAAACATTCTAGGTATTAGAAACTAGTAGTTGCTTATATTCTGTTTGATGTACATGTGTATCAACTTGATGTCAGCTCTGCTTTAGTTTTGCTAATCCGGATTTTGTCATCCACTGTGTAATATATGTATCGAAGAAGAATCCAACTATGTATAATAATCACAACCCCGTCCCGTTTTCTCGTTCATGACATCACAGACCATGACATGTACCCTGATCAGCACTTACAACGTGGCATTTTTAGAATGAATGAATGATACACAAATATGTGTTCACGTACTTCCAATATATGTTGTATAGACACTTTAATTCTTAGAATTAAACTAATGTTTGTACTAATTTGACTCTTCCTAGAACTGAAATAACATTTAAATTTCAAATTGAATTGTATCATAGGTAAAAATAAAGTATTAGCCTGAAATTCAGATTATCCAGATTAATGTATAATGTACTTAATGGTTTAAGTTCAAATGACATTGATTTGAAGTGTTAATCAAAGGCAGCTGAATTAACAGCCAACCAAGGAATTAATTTGATTGATGTTTAATAACAATGATAATCTGGGTCATACAAGTCTATAACATTATCATGATTATGTGCCGATAATAAATACCGGAAATTACCTAATCATAAAGCAGAACTAATGAAACAAAATATTTAAACATCAAATACCCAGAAAAAAAGAAGAAACACGAACTGATAATCCATGAGGATTTTATGCTTCACATATTATCGAACGCGGTGGTGTTTCAGTGCAACATGTATATGTCAATGCTAAACACAGCGTCAATCTAAATATGTTTCAATGCAAAACTCGGTTGATATAGGTAAAAGAAGATGTGGAATGAATGCCAATGTGCCAAATTTCCATCCAAGTCACAACTTGTAAAAGTAAACCATTTCCGGTCAAAGTTCGGTCTTCAACGCGGAGTCTAGACTCACACCATGTTTTGTTATTCCAGTTTTGGTGTCAACCCTTACACTAACACAGCGTCTGACTTCGACTAACATACATGAACAACAACAACAACAACACGAACAACTGAACTATTGGCTTCTGATTTAAGGTAGCCACATACCGAATGTAGGGGATAAACATGTTTGTGAGCGCTCACCCTCTCCTAACATTGGACAGTGGTGTCACAGAAAAAATTGAATACATTATCTCGTTCAGACGACAAAGACGGATACAAAGCAGAATACACCAAGGACGACACAGACTGGACGTGGCAAGGTATTCATCCATCCACCATCGCTTACAATAATAAGCTTTTTAAACCCTTTGGGGCAGGTAAGTTCAAAAATGAACAAATACATTATGGTAAAATAACTAATACCAAGATTAAGATTCCAAAAGTATGTTGGCTGAACTTTAAAGATATCATATTTATTAATATTGTTTTCATATTCGACGATAAGTTGTATTTTTCTTAAACATACACACACTATAAACACTATTTTTCTGTTACTGGCGTTAGCTGGAGTATATTTATGCATTGTAGTTTTAACTGTACTTCTAAGGCGCTAATATTCAGTTGGAATTAGTACAGTAGGGTCCGGTTAAAGTCACATGATTGAACATAAGAAAATTATTTCACATAATATTATTGACATTTGTCACAAAAGGGAAAATATCATCTATATAACAATGCAAATTACAATGCAAACAAACGCACACTTCTTCAGATCTGTTTTAGATTCAAGTAAGGCTAGTGTTTGGTTGGCTTATTTTGTATTGCTAGGTTACATTGTATATTAGGTGTATACGTTTGATTTGGATATGCCATTTCGTTTTTTACGTGTATATAATTAAATTTGTATAAATATGCCTCTTCTTGTTCATACATCAATATACTTTGTGCTTTGTGTGTATTTTTGGTCTTCAACTTTATAGTTTTACTGTTTATTTGGTCTTTTGTTTTATTGATTCGAGCATCACTGATGAGTCTTTTGTAGACGAAACGCGCGTTTGGCGCAAATGCAAAGTTTCAATCCTGGTATTTATGATGAGTTTATTGATATGTGCTTTTTGTTTTATTGTTTTATGTTTTCAATTTGTTTGCTATGTTTAGATTAGTAATGTTAAATCATTAAATTACTAAGTACTGAAATATAACAATCAATTCTAAATTATATCACTCAAGATGATACTTATTTTAATGATGTTATTTAATATTCAAAAACCATGGTAACTTACGTTTTCAATATTAAGTATAATAATTTCCTGTCTTGCAATCAACCGGATGTATTGTCAAGACGTCCATTAAACCCGGATGTGCAAAATCATTTCAAAATTTTATAAAACGGAAAGCTTAAAATGGCCGCCGTGATAAGAAGCAGTTATTCGGATTAAATTGAACTTGCCAAGGAACTCGGATATTCTTTTTTTTTTAGATTATCATCAAGTCTCATGAGCAACTATACAAAAGGTTCAGGAATAAAGATAGAATGTTGTCAATATATCTTTATCATCTAAAACTGGTCATTTATATCACGAAAACTATATATGGATTATAATCTTTAAATTAAAATCTATAAATTTGTGTTTTCTCTTTTTTTTAAACTATTTATTTTAAAATGTTGATTATAAGGTTTGGCTAACTATATACAATTTTCTCCGATCTCCGGAATTTTGGATCCTCAATGCTCTTCAACTTTTTACTTGTTTGGCTTTATAAATAATTTGATATGAGCGTCACTGATGAGTCTTATATAGACGAAACGCGCGTCTGGCGTACTAAATTATAATCCTGGTACCTTTGATAACTATTTCTCCCCGTGTTGAGCTCCCAATTTTCTAATTTATGGGATAATCAAAAGTATATCTTCCCCTTTCATGTAAAACATATAGTATATACAAATAATTGATGAATAAATGGGAGAGGCATATACAACTCACTAACAGTTTACATATGAAATTGACCGTTTGCCTAAAGATCATGTTGTATTTTCACCATCATATACCCACATTTCCACGTTTCAAAATCTTTTCGGCGTTCTTGTTGTACGGGTTATTTTTGCTGCTTATTCCTTGAAATCTATTGAGCATGCAGCTTCTAAAAAAATGCTGTTTTAAGTCAAAGCAATTAAACCATTGAAGATATAAGGAAATTTCCCTGGTATATTTATACTTTTTGTAGTTGTGTTTCAACAATGCATATGTCATCTAAGAAACGGTTGAATTATTTATCATCTTCGGCATCCAGTTATTGACGAAAGCATCTATCCTAAAAATAATTTATGGATATAAAATAACAGTTTAATTGATTTAAAGAAATATAGCAAGTCGATACAATAGCGTAACTATGAAGTGACAATTTATCATTTATTTTGCATGTGTGATATTTGATAAGAGCATATTTATCCAATGACATTTACTTTAAAAAAAAATCGAACATTTATCATGACATTTAAGTATAAGCTTCTTTATACTTATATATACTAATTTGTTAAATATCGATCCGATGTAGAGTGCTGGTGTGCTGATAAAGTATACTCAAGGCAATGGCTGATCATCATTATTGATAACAGACGTTATAAAATTGTTCGATAATTAACCCAAATTGCCCGACCAGTACCACCCCCTGAATTTATCTAGTTATCTCAAGTTAATTAACCATAACAGGGATGTCAAATAAGCGACTCTACATTAAATTAAAATGGATGACGCTCATTCTTTTATCGTTATCGGTCAGCACTTAAAGCTCCGTATAGTAAGTCGTCCGTTTTTTTGGAGCGGGATGCATAAATACGTGGACACATCCAATCGATGAATATGTAAATATGATGATCTGTGTAGGATGAGTTCCATGTTGTCTACATTTTTAAGAAAGTTTTGAACTCAGGAAGTGTTAATAATTGAAGGTGGCTGAACCGACTCATTGGTTTCATTACTCAATGATAAGGATGTTCTTATTTAAAGCAGAAAACCCTGACCGTATTGGCACAACCTTTTTGAACTTTTGATCATGAGTGCTGTACAGCTTTGTACTTGTTTTTATTTTCGAACTTAAGTATCTGGGTATCACGTCTAGTAAGTCATGTGATGACAAGCGTACTTCTGGCGTATTCAATTTTAAACCTGGTACCTTTTGTTATCTATTATTCTTGTGTTTCTTTAATTTGTCTAATATGTTCTCCTATTTATTTGTATTGTAGTCCTGTTATGTAATGTTGTCATTTTAATGTTATATTTAACATTGTCATTAAAGCGGGAGGTTGGCATGCCACAAAACCAGGTTCAACACATCAGTTTATTCTGTTAAAAATCTTGTACCATGTCAGGAATATGGCCACTGTTATATTATAGTTCTTCTCTGTGTGTGTTACATTTAAACGTTGTGTTCCGTTGTGTCGTTTGTTTTCTCTTATATTTGAGTGTGAATTCACATTACTATAAGACGTGTCACTGTACTTTTTTTTATCCCAAATTCATGTATTTGGTTTTGATGTTACATATGTTATTCATATCGGATTTTGTAAAGTTCGTTTCTGTGTGTGTTACATTTTAATTTTGTGTCGTTGTTCTCCTCTTATATTTCATGCGTTACCCTCATTTTTTGTTTGTTACCCCGATTTCGTTTTTTTGTGTACATTTATATATTGTACCATTGATTTGCGAGTTTTGAACAGCAGTATACTACTGTTGCCTTTATTTGTATATGAATTAGTATGAAATATTTGCCACTTGACGATAAAATTGAACGTTCAATTAATCTAAGTCTCCACTAGAACACACCCGTGATATCGCGGGTCCGTGACTGAATTAAATTATATATCAATGTGTAAGCCTTATTTGAGTATTGGTATTGTCATCTGACAAGCATGATAAAGTCATGGCAATTATAAAATACTCAGTTTTCTCTGCTTTCAAAATCTTTCTATTTGAACCCTTCGACCTGGAACTTATCAATTATTGGTAATATTAATTATTTGGAATACAAAAGGTCCTGGAATGGAGTTCTTTTAAGTCTAGATTTTTAGTATTCGTATTGTTATCTACTGATTCAAATACTACAATAGGGAACAATTTGACAATTGTTGAATTTAGTAGTGTCAACGTTTCCATGTGATTATGACCCGTGTATATAGCAAAATCCTTAATACACCGTTTGGTGGTGCGCTTGTCAGATGCGGAACGTACAGATATGGTGATAGGTAACATGTGAATATATTATTGGTATCGATATCGGAATTGACCCGGAACTTGTTAATTATTGGCAATATTAATTATGTGGAAAACAAAAGGATCTGGAGTGGTGTAATTATAATCTACACCTTTGTACTTTTTTAGTTATATATAAAGTTGGATGCATTGATTTGTCTTTTTTACCCGATGACGGCTGAGAAATAGGACCTTCTTATTTTAGTATTATAGATTCTCTTAATTGTATATTTGGATACTATTTTTAACTGGTGATATATATGCCTGGACACATTAAAGAAACAGAGAAGTGAAAATGATATTCAGTTTAAAAAATATATATTGTCTACTAGATTGAGTATTTCATTGCTTTTCATTTTGCAAAGCATCCAATTTATTTATCAAGTACAATGTACAATGTATTTCGCACAACGTTAAGTACGAGTTGACAGATTTTAGACAAAAAACATGTATAAAATGTAACAAACACTTCAACACTTGTTCAACTCATTGTGTTTAATGAAGTATCAATGAACAGAATAGATAAATATCGATAACAAATCTATTGTTTTTAATATGTAAATATTATAGCATTAAGCCTAATTATTTCTTTATATCTTGAATCACAATTGATATTATACCAAATTTATTCGGTTGGATTTAGTGTCACATCATGTACTAGAGTCTCAATGGGTAAGTTTATTAATTTAGGTATTCTTTAACTTTTTATAAAATTTCACTATATTTTTTATATTGTTTGCCCATTATTCTCTATTCAGTACATTTTAGTACTATATTATTCTTTTCTGCAAACCCTACCGTGAATCGTGTACTGCATGTTGGTATTATCGCATTTTATTTTTGCCCTCAATTTTCCGTAAAATATGTTAATAAATGGTACATAATGCAATGTGGTTTTATTTTGAACAAGAGGCGTACATACATGTAGGTAAATTTTAGTATGTTCTGTATTCTTTAACCGATTCTACCCTATATATAGAATAAAATTGAGAACAATCAAATTGACAACACCTCCACCACAGAACAGACAACAACCGAAAGCTTTATGTATTATGTATATGTTTGGTTTTTGCAAACCGAACTAAATCAGGATACTAGGAGACAACATTAGTTCCCTACATTCACAATTTTGCAAAAGTTTACTTATTCTCATCTATTTGTATAAGAACATGGTGATTACAGGATTTAGAAAAAATATATCAGATTTTTGTCGATTAATTATTCCATGTGTATTGATAAGGTACTGAAAAATGTACATTGTGCATAACTAAGATGAAGGCTTCACAAAATTAGAATTGCTTGATTTTTGACAAGTATATAATCAGTTTACTCTTGAAATAGGATTTGTAAGTATTAGAATAGGATTTTACATATTTTTGTTGATCAATTTCTCAACTTAGAACTTCCGTAGTTTAAACAAAAACCAGTTACTTGCATTTAAAATCCAGGTTGTCTACAAACTAGCACATGGGTAATGCATCACTAAAAAACAAGTACTCGATTTACAATAATTTTTGTTAAAATATCACTGAGACTGAGAATAGAAGCGGGTAATGTGTCAAAGAGACAGCAACCCGACCAAAGAGCCGACAACAACAGAAGGCCACCATTAGTCATATTATAATTGCATATTGACAAAATAAACCATCACTATACATAAAAAAAATCACAAACTAATAGCAGATCTAATTTCAACGACAAAACAACCATAATCTGCAATCAATAAGTGAACATAATATTTACTTGTTAAATATACACTTACATTAATTGAATTTCTTCTTTTTATCCAGGTAAGATCATATTTAAGACGATTTAGTCACAATGTACTCCCACTCTGTATTTCTCATCTTACATGACTGTTTTAAGGCAAAAATCCCTAAATCTTAAAATAAGATATCTCAATTACTGATCCATGACCGGAAACTAATTTTTAATCACGTGATTGCATACCGTTAATTGTTTAATAAAATCATTGTCATGTCAGTAGCAGGATGCATACCGTCACTGTGATATGTGTGTATATTTTCCTAGTGTAGCTTTAGTTAGGTTAATTTCGTAACTGCTTCTGGAACGAATCATATTCCTAACTTGGTACAGGCATTTTCAAATGTAGAAAATGGTGGAATAAACCTAGTTGTATAGCGCCAACCCTCTTACTTTGATGACAATCTCATCATTATATTGATAAAATGATGTATAATTCTATGTATTTGATAATGTTTTTAATTAATTGAATTAGAGCTTCCGAATCAATTTTCGTTGAAAGCCTTATTTATAAGGTGAGATTATTTTTGTATGAATAGTAAAGCAATGTGGAAATAGGAATACAAGAAAAAAAGGCGAACGAAAAGTTTTTACACACAAAATATAAGCGTTGCATAGCGTTTTTGCAGCACTTTTGAATTAATTAATGCAAAATGCAAAAAATCTACTTTGCGAATAACAAAACTTCTTTTAAAAATTATAAAAATAGTAACAACATTGACATGCACTACCTTTGATATCCCTGATATGGTCAAAATCAATTAACTATTTACTAAACGGCATTCACAATGTTTATACTTATCAATGTTGTAATATTGAAATTCTATTTTGACAAATCTCTATCAACAATGAAGATTTGTAAATAAATATTATGCTTTTCATGATGTTCATATTATCAAACTTTGTCTACTTTTATGTATTTTATGACGAACATTATCAACCAACTTTAAGACTGGGTAACCCATGTTTATTTTTTTTTCAGTAGAATTATCGGTTTTAATTCATTTTCCCGCAAAACTGAAGCTTTTAATTTGTTTGTGCAGCAGTTGTCGTTCTTATCACAACAAAGAAGTTATTTCTAGACTGCAAGATATAATTCCGAGTGTGTTTATTCAAATAATATTGTAACTATGGAATCAAAATTATTATCGCATATTATTTATGGTCATACAGTATTGTCTGTAATAAAAGCGTATAGGTGAACCGCGAAATGTAGGCAATATCATGAACATATAAAAAAGAAGATGTGGTATGATTACCAATGAGACAACTATCCACAAAAGACCAAAATAGAAAAAAAAACATTAACAATTATAGGTCACCGTCCAAATGACTTTTTTTTTTTACTAATTATTAGTTGTATTAGTGCACAAAAAACGGTGAATTCCTTCACACTTTTTTATGGCGGTATGTTTGCCGTGAAACATTTGTATCAATTTAGAATTGTATTAATGATACCAAAGAATATATTTCTCATGTTTATTGATATTTGTTTGTTTAAACGGTGACGTTATTCATGTGTTTTTACTTGATTTAATTTAAATGGAATTTTTACGTATTTAATTTAACACTACTGCAAACAAAATATTGTAATTTCTAACTCGGAATTCAATTTTCCGCCTCGGTTGTTTATGATTTACAAGTAACACTGATGATTGCAGGCTTCTTCACACATCAATGATGTTTAATTTTGCTCTGCAATAATTCTTTTTCTTCGGCAATCATTTATAAAAGAGGGACGAAAGATACTAAAGGAACAGTCAAACTCATAAATCTAAAATAAACTAACAACGCCATGGCTAACCGTCGTGTTGCTCATGTGATAACAAATCCGGTAAATAGTCTAATTCGGTAGGTCCCATTCATGAAAGTGAAGGGGATTGTAATTACGATGTAAGGAACATATTCGATATCATGTGTGAAATGGTTATTCCAAAACATAATGAAATAAGGAGATGCGGTTAAATTGTGGCCCACGCGTCGTGTAATATGCCTTAACGACATTCCAGCTTCTCGCATGCCAATCATTTGCCATCTAATGTATCAGTAGAAAGTTGAATAGGACTCATTTAATCAACTGTTAATACGTTTTTCACAAACAAGCTAACGTACAGCATACATTTTAACCCGTACCTTTAACATTTAAATTTTCTTTAAAGACTTTTTTAATAAATGTTTTTGGTTACAGATAAATGTTGTCAGCTTCAGGAATATTGATCAAGTTTAGATCGAAAGTTGGGCCTGTTTAACGATCATCAGTGACGCTCAAAACAAAATATTTAGAAAGCCAAACAAGTACAAAGTTGAAGAGCATTGATGATCCAAAATTCCAAAAAGTTGTGCCAAATACGGCTAAGGTAATCTATGCCTGGGATAAGAAAAACCTTAGTTTTTCGAAAAATTCTAAATTTTGTAAACAGGAAATTTATAAAAATTACCACATTATTGATATTCATGTGAACACCGAAGTGATGACTTCGAGGCTGGTGATACCCTCGGGGACGAAACGTCCATCAGCAGTGGCATCGACCCAGTGGTGTAAATAGTTATCAAAGGTACCAGGATTACAATTTAGTACGCCAAACGCGCGTTTCGTCTACATAAGACTCATCAGTGACGCTCAAAACACAATATTCATAAAGCCAAACAAGTACTAAGTTGAATAGCATTTAGAAGCAACAATTCAAAAAGATTGTGCCAAATACGGCTAAGGTAATCTATGCCTGGGATAATATTATGTTTCTATGTGTGATGACCTTTTGTTTTTAGTCTATACTAAGTGAAACTTTTTTTTTTATCATTAATAAAAATTTTATTACATATTTACATACTGTCACCATTGAGACATCCCTCTTGGGTGAGAATTTTTCTATATACAGAGTTGTTAGTAGTTATCCTCCTACATTAGTAAAAAATAAAATACATCTAGATGATACATGTTTTAAAAGTTAAAAGAAATATATACAGCATATATGTCTCTATTTTTTTTAATGGCGATTCATTTTTAAAAAAAAAGTCTATATGAATAGACGGTAAACAAATTCTATATTGAAAGCGAGACAACTCCAACATATTTTCAAAAGTCGAACACACCTAAGTGCGATCGATAATTTTACGTTGGAATGTGATCTATTGTTCTAACAACCAATCAAATAGAAGTTACTGTCTAGACAAACAAAACTATGTTGTCGTTTTGAATAACTAATAAAGTGTTTTTTGTGTAAAAAATATTTGTAGAATATTTGTCTTTGTTGTGTCATTTTATAATACATGTATGCGTATTCAATGTATTTTCTTATTGTGTATTTGAAAAAACGTAGTGCATCTATTTCTTTGTCAGGAAAAACTTTTAAATTCCGTGTTTTGAATATGCAAACTCGGGTTACACTAAGGAAAAAGTTAAGAAAATAAGTATTAATATCTTGTGAACGTTTTAAAAAAACCAGGTAAAAATAACTGATCATAATCAATGGAATTAACCATATCAGGTGGATAATTAATAAATATGTTGTGTAATGTGTCTTTCAGGTAATCATGAAGTGGTTGAATCTTTTGACAGTGTACAAACAGGTGATCAAGATTCTCTATACCTTGGCCGCACGCTTTGCATGTGCCTGTATATGCCTGACCTATTCTGACCAACTTTTCAAGTGTAAAAATAGCTCGATGGACAATCCTATAATTTAAACAATGACAATCTGGAGGTAAACAACTCTGATTGACAACCAAATAAAGACTTTTGAAATTGTAAAATAATTTCGTCACAGCACTTATAAAATGAATTTCTCTGTCATAATCTAAACAAATTTTAACAATTGGAGCATTTTCAACATTCAGAGGATTTTCGGATTTTGATAGTTCTTTCCACTCTTCAGGAATACATCGTATGACTTTTTCGAAAGCTGTTTTTATTTGTTCTGTTTTTTTATCAGGAATTTTTTGTTTTATTATTTCATCTATTGAACTTGATGTGAAGAAACCCGGCATAAATTCATAGCAAATGTCTTTTATCCGTATCAAGCTTGTTTGAATGAATGTTTCAAACAGAAGCATTTTACCGTTGCATGTTATATTTGGATTACAAAACTCGATTTTGAAATCGGCTTTTATTTTATAATATGCGTTTATCATTTCTTGATAATAAAGTGGTAAGTGTTTAATCTGTTTTGAATTTAAATGCGTATACACAATATCTTGTTTTAAATCCATATTATCGATTTTAGTAATAAAGTAATCAAACGCACCATTCCAGATTGATTGACATTCAGGATCCAAATATTTTTTAAGAAAATATCAGGAATATTTAATCCACCTTCAAGTTTTGTACCTACTACACTTTGATATTTTACTAAATGTGATTTATTTTGCCAAAGAAACTTTATAACAATTAGACGGATTTCATTTTTAACTTTTTCTGGCAATGGACATACAGTTACAGTATAATATAACCTCGACATTATAAGGGAAGTTAAAACTGTAGCTCGACCTGGTAAAGTTAAATCTCTTTTATTCCAAAAGAATAAAATTGTTTTTTTTCTTTTTTCTTTTATCTTTCCAGTTTAGAATTTCACATAACTCTTTATCTTTTCCAACATATATGCCTAAAACTTTTGTTACATTTTCACATTTTTGTATTTTTAGTTTATTTAACTCTGAATCAGTAATATTGCCAGAACCTAAACTCATAATTTCAGATTATAGATTTTTGTCTATTAATTTTAGCTCCAGAAGCTTCACTATACAAATTTAGAACTTTGAAAGTTTCATTTACAGATTCTTTATTTGAAGTAAAAATATTTGTGTCATCTGCGTGTTGAAATATTTTAGCATTTACAGTTGACTTTGTGATATTTACACTCTAGATATTTTTATTTTTAATTATAGCTTGACCTAATGGTTCTGCCACCAATACATAGAGGAGAGCAGAAACTGGACACCCTTGTTTTATTGAATTATTAAGTTTAACATACAGATGGGTGCGGTCCTAGCCTTGACAGAAGTTAACTTGGAGTTAACTTGTTGACTGCTTTCTAAGTTAACTTGTGAATTTGTAAGCAGTCAATCAAGTTAACTTCGTCGATGGTGGACCAGACCTACGGTCTGCTTTTTTAGGACTGCTGCAGACCTATCGACAGGTCTGCTCCAGATCAGACCTGTGGACAAGTCTGCTTTTAATCTGTCCTGAGGACAGGTCTGCCCCAGACCAGACCAGTGGACAAGTCTGCTTTTGACCAGTCCTGAGGACAGGTCTGCCTCAGACCAGACCTGTGGACAGGTCTGCTCCTGACCAGACCTGAGAACAGGTCTGCTTCTGACCAGGCCTGTGGACAAGTCTGCTATTGACCAGACCTGAGGACAGGTCTGCTTATGACAGATTATCGTTATAAGAGTTTTCATATCAGACTTGAGCTTTGATTAAAATATGTAAACAACATTCGCATTGATTTTCCACAGATATCTTTTATATTACTCGCTATACTCTACTAGATATTATACAAATTCTCTCTGTTTTATTTGATATACATGTTTTATTATATAAATAAAAAATGGCTATACAATCACATAGAGAGTTTTTTTATTAGAAGGCGGATAGAAAGCTTATCCAACGCATCGGAACAATATTCTTATATCACGGGATATCAATAACATTGTCGACGTAGCTTCGTTCCCCGTATTTTACCTGTCCCTTCCTAAATTTTACTTTATGCATAAATTTATACATGCATGGATATTTCAATGTTATTCAACTTGTTTGCATTGGATTTACTATTCTTTTTTCCGCAGAATATTCTAACAGAAATTGTACAGTGTCTGTAAGCATACGGTGAGGTAAAACTATCAACTACCTCGTCAAATTCGTCAGATTAGTCGAGAGATTTGTCTTTGCCAAAATTATACACAATGCAACTTTAATGAAGTAGTTGCCACTTCACGTTTAACTATAAACAAAATCAATCAACCGACATAATAGATTCCCAGAAGAGAACCTCATATACTTTATTAAATAGTACAAATGAATTCAGACATGTCAGTGTTAAATAAATAATTGGTCCTTGGATGATGCAGCATAATAGTTTTGTTTTACACACCATCATGAACTACTATATATGTAGTGACTGTTATTATGAATAAAGATATGAAATGCTGACACATTTATTCAGATTTTTTTTTGCATTAATAGTTTTCCAATATTATTGATTACGTGTACATTTACAGTCCTATACTGAAATGTGCACAGGAGCACCAGGAGAAGACATTAAGGCGCTTGGTACAATACTATGCGGTATATAGATTTGCAAATAAAAGTGCACACACATATAATCAGTTTTGGTCAAATAATTTTGTTGTACAAGTCAGAATGAGGTATTAAAACTACTGAAATTTTGTTACGTATCAGTATTTTGAGTAAAAAGAGGACATGCGGGCACCCTAAATTTATGCGAACAAAAATTTGTTGTTATTATATTGCAATATTGCTGTCGATTTTAATATACATTGAATCTTGACATACACAATATGGCTGATTTACTATGCGAGTATATTTATATATATATATAGATTTACAATTTAAAGTTTACATATGGTCAGTTTTGGTTGATGCGGTCAAATAATTGTGTTGTACAATTCAGCTGGAGGTATTAAAACTACTGAAATTGTTTAACGTATCAATATTTTGTAAAAACATGATAAAAAGAGGACAAGCTGGCACTCCCAATTTATGCGAACAAAAATTTGTTGTTAAAATTTTGTAATATTGCTGTCTATTGTATTATTCATTGAATCCTGACATAAAAAATATGGCTGATTTACTATGCGGGTATATGTATTTACAAATTAAAGAGCACATATGGTCAGTTATGGTGGATGCGGTCCAAAATTTTTGTTGTACAAATCAGCTTGAGGTATCAAAACTATTGAATTTTGTTACATATCAGTATTTTGAGTTAAAAAAAGGACATGCTGGCATCCTAATTGTATGCGAACAAAACTTTGTTGTTATTATATTGCAATATTGCTGTCCATTGTAATATACATTGAATCCTGACATACAAAATATGGCTTATTTACTATGCGGGTATATAGATTTCCAATTTAAAGTTTACATATGGTCAGTTTTGGTCAATGTGGTCAAATAATTTTGTTGTTCAAGTCAGTATGAGGTATAAAAACTACTGAAATTTTGTTACGTATCAGTATTTTGAGTAAAAAGAGGACATGCTGGCACTCTAAATTTATGCGAGCAAAAAATTGTTGTTATTATATTGCAATATTGCTGTCCATTGTAATATATACATTTAATCCTGACATACAAAATATGGCTGATTTACTATGCTGGTAATACAAATTTACAAATTAAAGTGCGCATATAGTCAGTTTTGGTCAATGCGGTCAAATAATTTTGTTGTTCAAGTCAGTATGAGGTATAAAAACTACTGAAATTTTGTTGCACCCTAAATTTATGCGAACAAAAATTATTTGTTATCATATTGCAATATTGCTGTCTATTGTATTATACATTGAATCCTGACATAAAAAATATGGCTGATTTACTATGCGAGTACATAGATTTACGATTTAAAGTTTACATATGGTCAGTTTTGAACGATGCGGTCAAATAATTTTGTTGTTCAAGTCAGCACGAGGTATCAAAACTACTGAAATTTTGTAACGTATCAGTATTTTGAATAAAAGGAGGACATGCTGGTATCCTAAATTTATGTGAACAAAAATTTGATGTTATTATATTGTAATATTGCTGTCTATTGTATAATACATTGAATCCTGACATAAAAAATATTGCTGATTTACTATGCGAGTATATAAATTTACAATTTAAAGTTTACATATGGTCAGTTTTGGTGGATGCAGTCAAATAATTTTGTTGTTCAAGTCATCATGAGGTATTAAAACTACTGAAATTTTGTTAAGTATCAGTATTTTGAGTAAAAAGAGGACATGCTGGCACCCTAAATATATGCAAACAAAAATTTGTTGTTATTATACTGCAATATTGCTGTTGATTGTAATATACATCATGTACATTGAAACCTGACATTAAAAATATGACTGATTTACTATGCGAGTATATTTATATATATAGATTTACAATTTAAAGTTTACATATGCATGATATGGTCAGTTTTGGTCAATGCGGTCAAATAATTTTGTTGTACAAGTCAGCTTGAGGTATTAAAACTACTGAAATTTTGTTAAAAGGAGGACATGCTGGTATCCTAAATTTATGCGAACAAAAATTTGATGTTATTATTTTGTAATATTGCTGTCTATTGTATTATACATTGAATCCTGACATAAAAAATATGGCTGATTTACTATGCGGGTACAAATGTATATAGATTTACAAATTAAAGTGCACATATCATGCTTATGGTCAGTTTTAGTGGATGCGGTCATAAAATTTTGTTGTACAAATCAGCATGAGTTATCAAAACAACTGAAATTATGTAAGTATCAGTATTTTGAGTTAAAAGAGGACATGCTGGCATCTTAAATGTATGCGAACAAAAATTTATTGTTATAATATTGCAATATTGCTGTCCATGGTAATATACATGTACATTGAATCCTGACATACAAAATATGGCTGATTTACTATGCGGGTACATAGATTTACAAATTAAAGTGCACATATGGTCAGTTTTGGTGGATGCGGTCAAATAATTTTGTTTTTCAAGTCAGCATGAGGTATCAAAACTACTGAAATTTTGGTACGTATCAATATTTTGAGTAAAAAGAGGACATGCTGGCACTCTAAATTTGTGCGAGCAAAAATTTGTTGTTATTATATTGCAATATTGCTGTCCATTGTAATATACATTGAATCCTGACATACAAAATATGGCTGATTTACTATGCGGGTACAAATGTATATAGATTTACAAATCAAAGTGCACATATCATGCATATGGTCAGTTTTGGTGGATGCGGTCAAAAAATTTTGTTGTTCAAGTCAGCATGAGGTATCAAAACTACTGAAATTTTGTTACGTATCAGTATTGTGAGTAAAAAGAGGACATGCTGGCACCCTAAATTTGTTATTATATTGCAATATTGATGTCGATTGTATTATACATTGAATCCTGACATTTAAAATATGGATGATTTACTATGCGGGTATATAGATTTACAAATTAAAGTGCACATATGGTCAGTTTTCTAAATTGGTGGATGCGGTCAAATAATTTTGTTGTTCAAATCAGCATGAGGTATCAAAACTACTGAAATGTTGTTGCAAATCAATATTTTGATTATAAAAGGGAGACATGCTGGCACCCTAAATTTATGCTAACAAAAGTTTGTAGTAAATGAATTAAACTATTGCTGATTGTGGCTGCATAGTTCAAAGATGTATAACTCACAAGGACGTATACAACTAACGTCAAATATATTTCTTTTTAAGATATACATAATAAAGTGCATATATGATTGAACTTGATAGGTCTTGGAATATATATTCAAAACTATTATATTTTTATAATAGATAAATATTGTCAGATCACAGATAAATTTGTGCTACAAGCAACGTTTTAAGCGTACTTAATTTTCAAATATTTGTATTTGTTTATAAAACGGAAGTATTAATTTTACATTATTTTTGATGTTTATACTACGAAACAAAGATAATGAAAATGTTTTTAAAAAATCGACGTAGAGCGGTCCTGGTTACAAGTTAACTTAGTGTTGAACAGACCGGTCAACAGTTAACTTGGGAACAGGTCTGGTTTTGATCGGATTTGTCAAAGCAAAAGTTAACTTATGTTAACTTTGTGGCAGGACTGGTTTCGAAATTAACTTTATGACAGGACTGGTTCCGAAGTTAACTTATGACAGGACTGGTTCGAAGTTAACTTATATCAATAGCGGACCTGTTTCCAAGTTAACTTTTAGGCAGACATAAAAACAGTCCTAGGACCAAGTCCGCTTTTCAAGTTAACTAGATTTTGGTCCTAGGACTTGTCAGTCTGTAGTTTTTAAAATTTTGCCCTCTGTCGTTTTTAATTCTTTTACAGCGTTACTATTTTGTTTATATTTTTCAAGTTGCAAAAAATATTTAGAACTTTTATCACCGTCTATAGCCCATTGAGCCTTTGAGCGCAATATTGCACCTTTACAAATTTTATCTTCATATGTTTTAAGTTTTAGTTTCATTTCTTCGAACTTATTTACATCAAAATTTACATTATTTACCGCCATAGACGATAGTTTTTCATAATCATTTTGAAGCTTAAAATATTCTGACTTTTCAATACGCGATTTATTTTGCTCATATGATTTTGATAATTGTTTAATTTAAAATTTTAAATTATCATACCAAATAAGCGGCTCATCATCAAAAAGTCTATAGCTTTTTTCTTTTTCGATTAGTCGTGACATTTTTTGTACATAATCCTCGTCGTGTAATAAAAAATTATTAAATATCCATAACCCTGGGCCTCTCTCAATTTCAGTAAAATCTATATTTAGATTAACAAAAGAGTGGTCACTGAATGTATTATGTTTATAATACACGTTTTTGACGAATTGTGAATATGCTTTCGGAATGAAAATGTGGTCAATTCTACTTTGTATTAGGACATTTTGAACGATACGACGCCAAGAGAAGGTTCGTGTATTTTGATTTCTCGCTCGCCATACATCATACAAGTTAGACATGTCACAAATGTTTGTGAGTTTTTTGTATGCTTTATCTTGTGTGTGTTCTGTTTTACCACAACGATCAAGATTTGACAGAGATGTATTTATATCACCTAGTAAAATAATATTTTCCGAATTCGGCATTTTAGAAGTAAGTCTCTTAAAAAACGTAATTTTTTCTTGCATAATGTTTGGAACGTTGCAATTAGTTTTATCAATAGTTTAATCATCCTGTTTGAAGGAAATATGGATACATCTACCGTCAAAACTTTGAACTTCCGGCACTTGATTTTGAACTCTTTTGCTTACTAAAAAAGCAACACCTTGAAAAATATATTTTTCCTTCCCAAAATTTTTCAATATTTGGAATAATACCATCATCCCAAAAGGTTTTTTGTATACCAACAATATCAAAATAATTTTCTGTACAATATTTTGTAAAATTCTGAAACTTTGTTACATCTCTGAGACCATTAGCATTTATGCTAACAATATTTACCATCAACAAGAAAAATAAACAATAAAGGTGTGTACCTATGAACTTGAACTTGGTTGTTTAGGGGGGAGTTTGGACTAAGGATTATAGTTCATCTTCTTAATATCCTCAGGGATGAGGTTGGGGCTAGTAACTAAACGACGCCTTCTTTTTTTTACCCATATAACGAGCCAGTTCCTCATCAGTTATTTCCATTTCAGTCTCACTGGCAATCGAAGATTCTACAATTTTGTCAACATCAGAATCAACCAAGTCAACATTTGACTCATGAGAAACTGACTCGTTCAATTTTTTGGACCCCCCTTTTTTATGCAAAATATTTATTTCATTGTCAATTAAATTGTCTTTTGAAAGTTCATGTACTGTTATAACTTCAGTTTGTTCATCATCGTCAGGAGTATTGTAACAGGAATCAGTTTTAGGATTTTCATCTAGGATAAGTTCATCTTGGGCAGTATTTTCATCTAGGTTAAGTTCATCTTGGGCAGTATTTACATCGGAATTTTCTTTAACATCTGTTACGTCAACATGATCATCTAAATTTAGCGTATCATCAACATCATCACGATCATCAGTGTTAACCTCTTCATCTTCTTCCATTTGTTCATCATTAGTTACATTATCATTTTCGACATTAGAGTCTTCAGCATTTACGTCATTTTGGGGTTCTGTATCAGGACGATCATGATCCCATACAAATTCACAGATACAGTTAGCTGGATACCGGTGACACTTATCACAGCGTGGTTTCGGACAATTGCATGCCAAATGACCACTCTCTTTTCAACGATAACACATATTATCAGGACAGTTAATATACACATGGCCGGATTCGAAACATTTCGAACAGACCCTTTTCTGATTGTCATGTAATACTCGTATGTATTCGTGCGAATTTAAACCTGTCGAAAATTTCATACTGTACGGTAGACTTTGACGAAATTCAGGGAATCTTACTACCACGTACCTTGTACCATCTGCAATGGACGTGCCAGGATGCATTCGGCGTTTAATAGGTGATATAAGTTCTGCACCGAAATCTTCTAGTTTTTTCGTAATTTCGTCATCCATCACGTAATATGACACATTTAGGAAGCTCACCATTTTTTGATTTGAAAATACAGCGTTCGGCTGGAATTTCACATTGTTAACTTTGAACCCAGTGTCACACAACAAATCAACAGCTTCTAATTCTTTAAGAGTTATTTCGTACACATTTCCGCTTTTAGGTACGCAAGCTTCTACTACACCTTCACCAATTTCTGCTTCTACACTATTTATAACTGACAAGGCCGAAACATTTTTATTGTCCCCAACATCAACAAGGACAGTCTGCTCCTTCACAGTTCTATTCGCCCCCCTTTCACCAGGCATGGTGAAGGGAGGTTACAAAAACACTTTAAAATGTCAGATATATGGAAAATAAATTATAAAAATCTCGATTATCAAAGGAAATGTCACTAAGAGTAATTACTTAGACCTTAAGCCATGGATGGCTCGTCCAAAGACGAAAAAAATTACGATTGAAATTCAGCTATGAATATTACGTCCTTCTTGCTGAATGTCCAAACCGGAAGTCTATACTAAGTGAAACTTTTTTTTATCATTAATATACTAAGTGAAACTGTTCAAAGTTAAAGTAACACTCGTCTTGCAACTTTAGGTCGACACCATTAGTTAAAGAATTTATATTTTCAAAATGAAAGGGTGTTTTATATGTAGAAAATTTCAAACATTCTGTAAATGTATCGTGCAGTCTCTATTTCAATGCATCATTCTGTAGTTTATACTACATGTCTTCGTTAAGCACAACTGTTTTACACTTACTGTTTCTGCAAAGTTTCTATGTGCAAAAATGACCAATAACTAGCTTTAGAGTTACGTCCCCGCTAAACTGAAGTCTTCATGTTTCAGCTCTGGAGTTCCCAGTGAAGACATTTTTTTTTGGCTTCAGACCTTCAAGGTATACAGTTGCTGCATGAAGAAAAAGGTTTATATGGTCAGTTTTGGTTTTTAGCGGATAAATAATTTTATTATATGAGTCAGTGTGAGGTATGAAAACTACTGAATTTTGTCTTTGATTCAATATTTCGAATAAAAAAAGGACATGCTGGCACTCTAAATTGATGCGAACAAAATTTGTTAGTTTTAATATTCAAATATTGCTACCTATTCTATTATACAATCAATCCTTACATGAAAATATAACTCATTTACTATGCCGCTATATAGAATGTTTACATAATAAAATGCTTATATGGTCATTTTTGGTTGTTGCGGACAAATAGTTTTATTATATGAGTCAGTCTGAGAAATGAAAAATATTGAATTTTGTTAGTCATAATATTTAAAAAATTTTAGTCATAATATTCAAATACTGCTATCTTTTTCATTATACAATCAATTCCCACATGAAAATATGACTCATTTACTATGCGGCTATATACAGATATAGATTTACATAATGAAATGCTAAAATGGTCAGTTTTGAGTGTTGCGAACAAATAAATTTATATATGAGTCAGTCTAAGGTAAAAAAACTATTGAATTCTGTTTACGATTCAATATTTTGAATACAAAAAGGACATGCTGGCACTTTTAATTGATGCGAACAAAATTCTTAAGTCATAATATTCAAATATTGCTACCTATTTTATTATACAATCAATCCTTACAACAAAATATAACTCATTTACTATGCGGCTATATAGATTTACATAATAGAATGCTTATATGGTCATTTTTGGTTGTTGCGGACAAATGATTTTATTATATGAGTCAGTCTGAGATATGAAAACTATTGAATTTTGTTTACGATTCAATATTTTGAATACAAAAAGGACATGCTGGCCACTCTAAATTGATGCAAACAAAATGTTTGAGTCATAATATTCAAATATTAGTACCTTTATTATTATACAATCAATCCTTACATGAAAATATAACTTATTTACTATGCAGCTATCATGGCTATATAGATTTACATAATAGAATGTTAATATGGTCAGTTTTGGTTGTTGCGGACAAATAATCTTTTTATATGAGTCAGTCTGAGGTATGAAAACTACTGAATTTTGTTTTTGATTCAATGTTTCGAATTAAAAAAAGGACATGCTGGCACTCTAAATTGATTGTATATTTAAGACGTGTTCTACATCAATCATTTGTTTTGTAAGCAAGAATGAATTAACTTGAATCGTTATTTCACTAGAGCAATGTTTTGTATCACAAACTTGTTGCTATCAATTTTGTATTATGACTGTAATAGTTGCCGCTGGTATTGAAACTGTTTCAGAGAAATTAATGATTTCTTCGATTCCTCTTAGAAAAGGGACTTTAAATCCCAAATTTTGAGGAAAACGACAACCAAGTTAGTTAAAAGGGAATAAAAACAGGACTTAAAAAAGAGGAATAAAAGGTTGGAAGGACTGAACAATATAGGTAGGACCTGCTTTTTAAGGTTCTTGTGTCCATCACATTTTATGTGTGGTGACCTTTTTTTTTTAGTCTATACTAAGTTAAACTGTTCTAAGTTAAAGTAACACTCGTCTTGCAACTTTAGGTCGACACCATTAGTTAAAGAATTTTTATTTTCAAAATGAAAGGGTGTTTTATATGTGGAAAATTTCAAACAATCTGTAAATGTATCGCGCAGTCTCTATTTCTAAGCATCATTCTGTAGTTTATACTACATGTCTTCGTTAAGCACAACTGTTTTACACTTACTGTTTCTGCAGAGTTTCTATGTGCAAAAATGACCAAAAACTAGCTTTAGAGTTACGTCCCCGCTAAACTGAAGTCTTCATGTTCAGCTCTGGAGTTCCCAGTGAAGTTATATTTATTGGCTTCACACCATTAAGGTATACAGTTGCTGCATGAGGAAAAAGGTTGAAATTTTATAGAATATCTTGACATATACTCGATTGTTAAAATATTGGAACTGCTTAGATATTTAAATGAAGTCAATAGTGTAGCGATTTTAGTTTGACTGTATAATTTATTATTATGTAAGATGTCTTTCTTTTAAATACGTTTGGCTTAAATTACATTTCTGTAGGGCAATGCCCGGTGTTTTTATGTATTTGAACTGTTTCTATATTATTTAAATTCACCGCCCGGTATCTTAAGAACCGCCCGGTACGCCATCTTTGGAACCGTCGGGTACCGTCCGGTAACCCATCTTTAGAACCGTTGAGGTACCGCCCGGTACCCTTAGAACCGCCCGGTACCCCACCTTTAGAACCGTCGGGGTACCGCCTGTAATTATGTATATAAGGGGATGCGAGAGAGAATATATATAGAGTGAGAGATTTGAGATTGTTAGTTAGAAGTGTTGAAAGTAATATTGTGTTAGTGAATTAGGATTATTGTTCAACTGTTTTTATATGTCAAACTGATGTACATTTAACAGATTACATACTTAAAACTTTGTGTTGTGATTTGTTTTCTTTGTGCCATTTGAATATGGATTTCACGTAATTTACGCTACCAAAATAACACATCGACAAACACGAATCCATACAAAAACGACAACGCTACAAATGGTGGTAGCGGTGGGATAGCCATACACGAAGTTTTAGATTCATAATGAGAATAATTGTTGGAATATCAGTGAGACTTAAACTATTTGGATACATGTTAGAATTCTCAGTACAAGTTGTGTTTTATTATTAATGGAGATGGATCGAAATAGAACTGACTATAATTCTTATCCAATGGATTTTACGAACATTGGAGAAGAGCAGACTGTTTCTGGAGAACACAACTTTAGGAACAGAAGTCAGTATTCACCAGGATTATTTTCACCATCTCAAGAATTCCAAGGGGTACCCGATTCCATTCCAAGGACACCGGGAGATGCCAGAGCCGCACACCTGACGGTCCCTGGAACCCCATTTTCGACGGTGCCGACAGCTAACAGGTGGGGTGGTTTCGACGGTAGCAGTAATTGGAAGGATGAATCTTTAATTTCGAGCACACCAATGTCTGATATGAACCAGAGACAACAAAATGCTAATACAGCCGGAATTGATCATAAATGGAAGAAATTTGTTCTAAGATGGATTTGGTTTATCTTAAGTTTGATAGTTGTGATCTGATTCTTTTCCGTAATATTTCCAATTCATGACATTGTTTGTTGGCTGAAGCAAAATATTATATTATTGGTGGTTACTCTACTGATAACATTTCCAGTTTCGGTAATTGTGAAGTTATTCATAAATGAAACCACAAAACGTCTGGAACACTTTGTTAACCAAAATGAGTACAGAAGAAGACCAACAGATTCCATGCGTAAGCAATTGAACTTTGACCAGAACATTCCACATAGTCGAGACAATGCAAGGAATGTACCGATGAACTCATCATCGTCTCTGCAAGTTAACCGATCCGAAGTTCAGGTAAAGCGGACATTTAGTGGCAGTAACGATGATGTGTTAGCAGACTTTCTACGTTACTTTGAAAACATTGCGACACTAAATGCGTGGATTGAAGAGAGGAAAAGTTTAGTGTTCTTTACAACCTTGCGAGGACAGGCAGAAACATTTGTGCACGGATTGCCTTTAGATATTCAAATGAGATCGGAGAGTTTGATAGATAAGATGGAGTTACGATTTGGACATTCAAACATGAAAGAAAGCTACCTTGCAGAGGCAAAACTAAGGAGAAGGAAACCTGGGGAATCGTTTAGAGATTTGGGGCAATCTATTGAAGATTTGTACAGGCGTGCATACCCATCTCATCCAGAACTTGTCGAAGAAAATAGTATCAGATCGTTTCTTGACGCTTGCGGTGAGTCGGAGGAGTTTCGCATGTTTATAAGGCGAACTAAGCCTAGGAATCTCCAGGAAGCTGATGCAAGTGCCATGCAAGAATAATGTATTCGAATGAATGAAGGAAATGTGAACAAGGTTAACAAGAGAAATAATGTGTATACAGTGGAAAAAGAAAGGGATGTTTATGAACCGAGTTCAAAGAAGAACAATTATTCAGAAAGTCCGATACACAACCGAAGATTTCAAAATAAGATATATAGACAGTGTATCAATTGTGGAAAAAGAGGACACACAAGAGAGTACTGTTGGATTAAGACACATTCAAACAGTCAGAACATTTCAAATCAGACGGTACCAGATGAAGACACCGCCCAGATTAGCGGTGGAACCGTCCAGCAGTTAAACAACAACCGGTCGGAGCAATAGGCCCTGCTCCGACCGAAGGTACCTGGTTGCCTAGCAGAAGTTTAAAGGAGTGTTCCTTGGATAAACATAGGACGACACGTTCCACTCAAACTGAAAGGGGTGATA
This sequence comes from Mytilus galloprovincialis, assembly GCA_037788925.1. NCBI lineage: Eukaryota > Metazoa > Mollusca > Bivalvia > Mytilida > Mytilidae > Mytilus > Mytilus galloprovincialis. Next base: position 84,605,202 of record CM075339.1, read on the forward strand.
TGGAGATTGACTTGGATCACTTATTAGACCAAGATTTAACTCCAGAGTATCACATAACACCTAAGCGGTTGAGTGGTGGTGCGTTTGTTTATCTACGAGGGGAACACATAGACAATGAATTATTGTCAGATAATATTGGGCAAAACAACGTAGCTATGTTAACGAAAATACCTGGAAAGTTGGAATGATGGTGGATGGTCAAGTAGAAGGATCATCAATTAGTTGGAAGATTGATACCGGTGCAAGATGTACTTTCATAACAGAAGAATGCTACAGAAATATTTTGCCTGATAGTAGACCTATGCTAAGACCAGTGGATACCAGATTCATCACAGCTAGTGGTGGTGATTTACAAGTTTTAGGAACTGCTGTGATGACATTATCATTTGATGAGTTTTGTGTTCAATTTCCAATTATTGTTGGAGGAGTCAGAAATAATTTACTTGGTGAAAATTTTCTCCAAACCTTTCGATGTGAATGGGACTGGGATTCCTTATCTCTAGAAATAAGTGGTAGAAATATTCCGTTTCACGAACAAAATGAATGCGTTCGTTCTAGTAGAGTTGTATCACTAGAAACAATGACAGTACCAGCTAAATATGGAATAGTTAGTACAAGTTCTGCAAATATAAATGGTGTCTTATCTCCTGATAGAAATTTCATGACGAAATATGGACTAGCGCTAGCAAGAGTATTAGTTAATGCATCACAGGGCTTGGTGTATGCAAGATTGTTTAACCAAACCAGTACAGACATTATATTGTACAAAGGAACAAATATTGCTGTGTTTGTACCAGTTGTAAATATCGGCAATTCTGTTGAGGTGGAAGATGAAAATGAAGATGTTTGTGAGATTGTTGAGCATCGTAATTCGTCTAATAGTTTGTTGCCTCAATATATGGAAAAGATGTACCAAAGCGGTATACAGAATCTTTCAATTAAAGAAGCCGATGAGTTTAAAAGGGTATTGCTGCAAAATTGTTGTGTGTTTGCTGACCCTGATGGAGAAACTGGACATACATTATTGGGAAAGTATGAGATTAAACTGGAGAAAGAGATACCGATCAAGGAACCCCCAAGAAGAATCCAGTTATTTAAGAGGAAAATATTAGAAGAAGAGATTGAAAAGCTGGAAAAGAAAGAAGTTATTGAAAAATCGTGCAGTCCTTGGTCAGCACCAATTGTTTTAGTACAGAAAAAGGATTCACCATGGAGACTATGTGTTGACTATCGAAAGTTGAATGATAGAACACCTAAAGATGCATATCCGATTCCGAGAATAGAGGACAATTTAGATGCACTGAACGGCTCGAAGTGGTTTTCGTCTTTAGACTTAGACATGGCGTACCATCAAATTCCAATGAAACTGTGTGATAAGGAAAAGACTGCGTTTGCCACACCAATGGGAGGATTGTACCAGTATACTGCCATGCCCTTCGGGTTATGCAATGCTGCTTCAACGTTTCAAAGAATAATAGAATCTGCCTTACATGGGTTACAATGTCATATAGCAGTATTGTACATGGACGATATAATTGTGATAGGGAACACATTTAAAGAACATTTGGATAATATATGTAATATTATAGACAGACTTAAACTGGCTGGGTTGAAGTTGAAACCAAAGAAATGTACGTTCTTCAGGCATGAAATACAGTTTTTGGGCCATATAGTGTCGTCCAATGGGGTTAAAACAGATCCAAAGAAAGTAGAAGCAGTTAGTAAGATGGAGAAACCTGAAAATGTGAAAGAACTTCGTTCATTTCTAGGATTGGTTTCGTACTATAGAAAATTTATCAAGAATTTCTCCTTGATAGCGAAGAGTCTATTTGAATTAACAAAGCCTAGTGTGACATGGAACTGGTCTGAAGAATGTGATATGGCGTTCCATACATTGAAGGATAAATTAGTGACATCACCAATTCTGTCTTACCCTGATGTTAACGGCAGGGAATTTATTTTAGACATTGACGCGAGTAACTTTTCTATTGGTTGCGTTTTATCACAAATTCAACAAGGACAAGAACACGTTATAGCGTATGGAAGTAGGACTTTGAATAAACCGGAAATAAACTATTGTGTTACTAGAAAGGAATTACTAGCAGTTGTGTATTTCATAAAGTACTTTAAGCATTACCTATTGGGACGTAACTTTACAATCAGGACGGACCATGGATCCTTTACATGGCTTTACCGATTCCGAGAACCAGACGGTCAGATGAGTCGCTGGATACAACAAATAAGCGCATATGACTTTAAGATAGTGCACAGACCTGGCAAGAAACATAGTAACGTTGACGCTCTATCAAGAATCAAGATAAAAGAGCAGGACTTTTTTACTCAGTGTAAATTGCCATGGGACTATGAGTTTGAGGCACCGCCTAAACAAGATGAAACTAAAGAACCAGTTGTTATTGCACCAGTAAATAGAATGAATATAGAAGTTGACAATTCATTTAATGTGCCAATAAAGAGGGGTCGTAAGCCAAATACTCCTAAACGTGCACAAGCTAAGAAGCAACCAGATATTACTTTGACGCCATCCCTGATACACGAAATGCAACGCCAAGATACAGAACTAGGTGATGTACTGAAATTAAAGTTGGGTAGTGCAGAGAAACCTACCTTCGATAATTTCACAAGTAAAAGTACGTTATTTAAAAATTGGATTCAAAAATGGGAACTCTTATCTGTTCAGGATGACATATTATGTTACTATTGGGAAGACCAAACTGGAGCTAAAGGATGGAAAATCTGTACACCTAAAGCTTTACAGGGATATGTGCTTTGGCATCTACATGATTCCCCAATTGGTGGGCACCAAGGTATCAACAGATATAAAAAGCGAGATGCCCTATGCCCATTTTTCTGGCCACATATGAATCGAAATATTCAAGATTACGTTACAACCTGTGATATCTGTGAAGAAAGAAAACAACCTGCACGATCAAAAAGACATAAAATGAAAAGTTATGTTATGGGTACAAGGTTTCAGAGACTCGCAAGCGATATTGCAGGCCCACTTCTCACTACTGAACAAGGGAATCGATACATATTGGTTATTCAAGACTATTTTACAAAGTTTACGGAAGTTTATCCGTTGTGTGACATAAATGCAGAAACCGTAGCTAATGTGTTTCTAAAAGGATGGATTAAAAGATACGGATGTCCATTGGAGATCCATTCAGATCAGGGTACTCAATATGAGAGTCAGTTGTTTCAAGGTATTTGCAAACTTTTGCATATTTCAAAGACGCAGACTACAGCTATGCATCCAAGCTTTGATGGTATGGTGGACAGAGGAAATAGAACAATAAAAGAAATGTTATCTAAGTACATCGACCGAAATCAGTCCGATTGGGATAAATACATCGACTATATGGTGATGGCATATAACTCAACACCCCATGACAGTACTGGTATTGCGCCGTATAGAATGATGTTCTGTGACGAAATGAAAATGCCGTTAGATTTGATTGCTGGATCACCGTCAGATGATGACGAGGAGACTCATTTTAATATGAGCATAGTTTTGTAGCTAAAATAAGAGAGGAGTTAGAAAAAGCTCACGAGATAGCCCGTGAAAAATTGAAAAGGACTGCAATCCGCCAAAAGGATTATTATGACAGAAATGTGAAATAAATAAATTATGCTTATGGCGATTTGGTAAGGAGATGGCAGCCTCAAGTAGTGAAAGGTGGAAAGAAAAAGTTGTACAGAAACTGGACTGGCCCATGCGTAATTATCGAAAAGTTAACGGATGTCCTGTTTAAAATTAAACATTCAAATAATTCGCCTAATGTGGTTGTGCATGCAGACAATTTAAAAAAAGTATACATGAGGGAAGTCTGTTTCGTGGTTTAAACCAGAGAAGACAATCTTACACGCCCAACCACCATTAATAAATTATTTCGACAGTGACCATGAACTACGGAGTAATGGTGCATCGGAAAATACGCAAGACACCAAGCCGACCCTCATACAATCCGATGAATATCAAACAGATGATACATTGGAACCGCCGGAAAATTGTGTGTATAAAACATTGGAACCGTCGGACAGTTACCCAAATATGATATTGGAACCCCAAAACGGTTCTTTAAATAAAACATTGGAACCCCCGGAAACCCTCATACATCCGAAACCCCCGGTACCCTCGGAACCCCCAGACGGTACCGGGAACCGTTCAAAACCAGTGACACCATCTATAATAACGACAAAGCGCGGTAGAATGCTAAGAATACCTTTGCGCTATCGATAAGACAATACGCCAAGTTTATATTCACAAATATTTTATAAACAATGGATAGAAAGGTGACAGAAAAAAGGATTATGTGTGAACATTGTTTCAAATTGTACTGTAGTAGCAAATCATACAAGAGACACATTAAAGAAGTACACTCCGCAAATTATAACACAGAAAGAATTCAGTGTTTGATATGTCATAAAACTTTTAGCAGAAAGAGCCATTTGAGAAGACATAATAGGAAATTTCACAAGGAAACTCAAAACAGTGACACTTTAAAAGTGACCACACAGAACGAAAGCAGCTTTAATGTTCATGAACACTTGTCAGAAGAAGGATCAGCGTTTAATGATACACCAACCGTGGAGGGACCGACATTCGGTGAAATGCCCGATTTCTTGGAGGATATTTCATTGGATGAGTTTATAACTGAACAGAAATATAAAGATTCGGAACATGTTGAAAATGGCAGTGACAAAAAGAGTGAAACAGTTAAACCGGAACGGGATGAGAACAATAATAGCAATAATATCATTGACAGTAATAAACAAACAATAATTCTAAAACTGGAAACAACAACAGTAAATTTAACGGATGGCCGTACAGTAATAAACAGAGATACTTCGATCGAATATTCTAACAATTGGTCAGTTAAATCTATTTTTAAACCGATTGATAATTGTGTTTTTGGATATATATGTAATTCTACAGTGAGTAGACTAGTTTTGTTTACTACATTGAAATAGGAATTTCAATTGCTAGTTGGGGGAATTGTAGCGATTTTAGTTTGACTGTATAATTTATTATTATGTAAGATGTCTTTCTTTTAAATACGTTTGGGTTAAATTACATTTCTGTAGGGCAATGCCCGGTATTTTTATGTATTTGAACGGTTTCTATATTATTTAAATTCACCGCCCGGTATCTTAAGAACCGCCCGGTATCCCACCATTAGAACCGTCGGGGCACCGCCTGTAATTATGTATATAAGGGGATGCTAGAGAGAATATGTATAGAGTGAGAGATTTGAGATTGTTAGTAAGAAGTGTTGAAAGTAATATTGTGTTAGTGAATTAGGATTATTGTTCAACTGTTTTATTATGTCAAACTGATGTACATTTAACAGATTACATACTGGTGTTGTGATTTGTTTTCTTTGTGCCATTTGAATATGGATTTCACGTAATTTACGCTTCCAAAATAACACTTGGACAAACACGAATCCATACAAAAACGACAACGCTACAATAGACACTTTGGAAAAGTTGCATCTTTTAACCTGCGATTTTTTTATTTCATTTGTTAAATAGACAGATTTGCAATCCATACAAATATGACACTTAAATCCACAATGCATCTGAAGAAAACATTATGTTTAAAAATGAAAATAATCTTCCCGATAAAAGAAATAGCATAACTAATCATTGTAAGCCATTGATGTTCCCCTAAAAGACACAGTACTTATAGTTTACAGTCATCAAAATGACAGGAACTATATTTATAGACAACCGAAATACGAGCGACCAAACAGGTCATTTTTGTTTTAAATAAAAAAAAAAATTCTTTTTTCTCTTGTGTCCTTTTATCTTCTCTTCATCCTGTGTGAGATATGAATTTACACTTTAATTGCATCTTTTAAAATTTACAATGTCTATCAAAAACAAGTGTGGCGTAAACGTCAATAAGCCACAACCTAGCGATACCAATAACCAAAAGACATGTGCAAGTTGGACGTTAAAAAGAGATGTGCGTTTCCCTCAATGCGACAGCATCCCAGCTACAAAATATATGTGTGAATGAACTATTCACTTGGCTCATGCTACCAAATATTTATGTTTTCTCGATTTCTGGGGTATTTCCCGATAATAAACATTACTGTTCGCATGCAATAGTTAATACATATGAAAGTGGCATTAAACACTAAAAATTGATAAATCCATCATTGTATATTTAAGACGTGTTTTGCATCAATCATTTGTTTTGTAAGCGAGAATGAATTAACTTGAATCGTTATTTCACTAGAGCAATGTTTTGTATCACAAACTTGTTGCTATCAATTTTGTATTATGACTGTAATAGTTGCCGCTGGTATTGAAACAGTTTCAGAGAAATTAATGATTTCTTCGATTCCTCTTAGAAAAGAGACTTTAAATCCCAAATTTTGATGAAAACGACAACCAAGTTAGTTAATAGGGAAAAAAACAGGCTTTAAAAAAGAGGATTAAAAGGTTGGAAGGACTAAACAATATAGGTAGGACCTGCTTTTTAAGGTTCTTGTGTCCATTACATTTTATGTGTGGTGACCTTTTGATTTTAGTCTATACTAAGTCAAACTGTTCAAAGTTAAAGTAACACTCGTCTCGCAACTTTAGGTCGACACCATTAGTTATAGAAATTTTATTTTCAAAATGAAAGGGTGTTTTATATGTAGAAAATTTCAAACATTCTGTAAATATATCGCGCAGTCTCTATTTCAATGCATCATTCTGTAGTTTATACTACATGTCTTCGTTAAGCACAACTGTTTTACACTTACTGTTTCTGCAAAGTTTCTATGTGCAAAATGACCAAAAACTAGCTTTAGAGTTACGTCCCTGCTAAACTGAAGTCTTCATGTTTCAGCTCTGGAGTTCCCAGTGAAGACATATTTTTTGGCTTCACACTTTTAAGGAATACAGTTGCTGCATGAAAAAAAATGGTTGAAATTCTATAAAATATCTTGACATATACTCGATTGTTAAAATATTGGAACTGCTTAGATATTTAAATGAAGTCAATAGACACATTGGAAAAGTTGCATCTTTTAACCTGCGATTTTTTATTTCATTTGTTTAATAGACAGATTTGCAATCCATACAAATATGACACTTAAATCCACAAAGCATCTGAAGAAAACATTATGTTTAAAAATGAAAATAATCTTCCCGATAAAAGAAATAGCATAACTAATTATTGTAAGCCATTGATGTCCCCCTAAAAGACACAGTACTTATAGTTTACAGTCATCAAAATGACAGGAACTATATTTATAGACAACCGATATACGAGCGACCAAACAGGTCATTTTTGTTTTAAATAAAATTATTTCTTCTTTTTTCTCTTGGGTCCTTTTATCTTCTCTTCATCCTGTGTGAGATATGAAATTACACTTTAATTGCATCTTTTAGAATTTACAATGTCTATCAAAAACAAGTGTGGCGTAAACGTCAATAAGCCACAACCTAGCGATACCAATAACCAAAAGACATGTGCAAGTTGGACGTTAAAAAGAGATGTGAGTTTCCCTCAATGCGACAGCATCCCAGCTACAAAATATATGTGTGAATGAACTATTCACTTGGCTCATGCTACCAAATAGTTATGTTTTCTCGATTTCTGGGGTATTTCCCGATAATAAACATTACTGTTCGCATGCAATAGTTAATACATATGAAAGTGGCATTAAACACTAAAAATTGATAAATCCATCATTGTATATTTAAGACGTGTTCTACATCAATCATTTGTTTTGTAAGCAAGAATGAATTAACTTGAATCGTTATTTCACTAGAGCAATGTTTTGTATCACAAACATGTTGCTATCAATTTTGTATTATGACTGTAATAGTTGCCGCTGGTATTGAAACAGTTTCAGAGAAATTAATGATTTCTTCGATTCCTCTTAGAAAAGAGACTTTAAATCCCAAATTTTGATGAAAACGACCACCAAGTTAGGTAAAAGGGAAAAAAACAGGACTTAAAAAAGAGGAATAAAAGGTTGGAAGGACTAAACAATATAGGTAGGACCTGCTTTTTAAGGTTCTTGTGTCCATCACAATTTATGTGTAGTGACCTTTTGATTTTAGTCTATACTAAGTCAAACTGTTCAAAGTTAAAGTAACACTCGTCTTGCAACTTTAGGTCGACACCATTAGTTATAGAATTTTTATTTTCAAAATGAAAGGGTGTTTTATATGTAGAAAATTTCAAACATTCTGTAAATATATCGCGCAGTCTCTATTTCAATGCATCATTCTGTAGTTTATACTACATGTCTTCGTTAAGCACAACTGTTTTACACTTACTGTTTCTGCAAAGTTTCTATGTGCAAAATGACCAAAAACTAGCTTTAAAGTTACGTCCCCGCTTAACTGAAGTCTTCATGTTTCAGCTCTGGAGTTCCCAGTGAAGACATATTTTTTGGCTTCACACTTTTAAGGTATACAGTTGCTGCATGAAGAAAAAGGTTGAAATTCTATAGAATATCTTGACATATACTCGATTGTTAAAATATTGGAACTGCTTAGATATTTAAATGAAGTCAATAGACACATTGGAAAAGTTGCATCTTTTAACCTGCGATTTTTTATTTCATTTGTTAAATAGACAGATTTGCAATCCATACAAATATGACACTTAAATCCACAATGCATCTGAAGAAAATATTATGTTTAAAAATGAAAATAATCTTCCCGATAAAAGAAATAGCATAACTAATCATTGTAAGCCATTGATGTCCCCCTAAAAGACACAGTACCTATAGTTTACAGTCATCAAAATGACAGGAACTATATTTATAGACAACCGATATACGAGCGACCAAACAGGTCATTTTTGTTTTAAATAAAATTATTTCTTCTTTTTTCTCTTGGGTCCTTTTATCTTCTCTTCATCCTGTGTGAGATATGAATTTACACTTTAATTGCATCGTTTAGAATTTACAATGTCTATCAAAAACAAGTGTGGCGTAAACGTCAATAAGCCACAACCTAGCGGATACCAATAACCAAAAGACATGTGCAAGTTGGACGTTAAAAAGAGATGTGAGTTTCCCTCAATGCGACAGCATCCCAGCTACAAAATATATGTGTGAATGAACTATTCACTTTGCTCATGCTACCAAATAGTTATGTTTTCTCGATTTCTGGGGTATTTCCCGATAATAAACATTACTGTTCGCATGCAATAGTTAATACATATGAAAGTGGCATTAAACACTAAACATTGATAAATCCATCATTGTATATTTAAGACGTGTTCTACATCAATCATTTGTTTTGTAAGCAAGAATGAATTAACTTGAATCTTTATTTCACAAGAGCAATGTTTTGTATCACAAACTTGTTGCTATCAATTTTGTATTATGATTGTAATAGTTGCCGCTGGTATTGAAACAGTTTCAGAGAAATTAATGATTTCTTCGATTCCTCTTAGAAAAGAGACTTTAAATCCCAAATTTTGATGAAAACGACAACCAAGTTAGTTAAAAGGGAAAAAAACAGGACTTAAAAAAGAGGAATAAAAGGTAGGAAGGAATCAACAATATAGGTAGGACCTGCTTTTTAAGGTTCTTGTGTCCATCACATGTTATGTGAGGTGACCTTTTGATTTTAGTCTATACTAAGTCAAACTGTTCAAAGTTAAAGTAACACTCCTCTTGCAACTTTAGGTCGACACCATTAGTTATAGAATTTTTATTTTCGAAATGAAAGGGTGTTTTATATGTAGAAAATTTCAAACATTCTGTAAATATATCGCGTAGTCTCTATTTCAATGCATTATTCTGTAGTTTATACTACATGTCTTCGTTAAGCACAACTGTTTTAAACTTACTGTTTCTGCAAAGTTTCTATGTGCAAAATGACCAAAACCTAGCTTTAGAGTTACGTCCCCGCTAAACTGAAGTCTTCATGTTTCAGCTCTGGAGTTCCCAGTGAAGACATATTTTTTGGCTTCACACTTTTAAGGAATACAGTTGCTGCATGAAAAAAAATGGTTGAAATTCTATAAAATATCTTGACATATACTCGATTGTTAAAATATTGGAACTGCTTAGATATGTAAATGAAGTCAATAGACACATTGGAAAAGTTGCATCTTTTAACCTGCGATTTTTTATTTCATTTGTTAAATAGACAGATTTGCAATCCATACAAATATGACACTTAAATCCACAATGCATCTGAAGAAAACATTATGTTTAAAAATGAAAATAATCTTCCCGATAAAAGAAATAGCATAACTAATTATTGTAAGCCATTGATGTCCCCCTAAAAGACACAGTACTTATAGTTTACAGTCATCAAAATGACAGGAACTATATTTATAGACAACCGATATACGAGCGACCAAACAGGTCATTTTTGTTTTAAATAAAATTATTTCTTCTTTTTTCTCCTGGGTCCTTTTATCTTCTCTTCATCCTGTGTGAGATATGAATTTACACTTTAATTGCATCTTTTAAAATTTACAATGTCTATCAAAAACAAGTGTGGCGTAAACGTCAATAAGCCACAACCTAGCGATACCAATAACCAAAAGACATGTGTAAGTTGGACGTTAAAAAGAGATGTGAGTTTCCCTCAATGCGACAGCATCCCAGCTACAAAATATATGTGTGAATGAACTATTCACTTGGCTCATGCTACCAAATATTTATGTTTTCTCGATTTCTGGGGTATTTCCCGATACTAAACATTACTGTTCGCATGCAATAGTTAATACATATGAAAGTGGCATTAAACAATAAAAATGGATAAATCCATCATTGTATATTTAAGACGTGCTCTACATCAATCATTTGTTTTGTAAGCAAGAATGCATTAACTTGAATCGTTATTTCACTAGAGCAATGTTTTGTATCACAAACTTGTTGCTATCAATTTTGTATTATGACTGTAATAGTTGCCGCTGGTATTGAAACAGTTTCAGAGAAATTAATGATTTCTTCGATTCCTCTTAGAAAAGAGACTTTAAATCCCAAATTTTGATGAAAACGACAACCAAGTTAGTTAAAAGGGAAAAAAACAGGACTTAAAAAAGAGGAATAAAAGGTTGGAAGGACTAAACAATATAGGTAGGACCTGCTTTTTAAGGTTCTTGTGTCCATCACATGTTATGTGTGGTGACCTTTTGATTTTAGTCTATACTAAGTCAAACTGTTCAAAGTTAAAGTAATACTCGTCTTGCAACTTTAGGTCGACACCATTAGTTATAGAATTTTTATTTTCAAAATGAAAGGGTGTTTTATATGTAGAAAATTTCAAACATTCTGTAAATATATCGCGTAGTCTCTATTTCAATGCATCATTCTGTAGTTTATACTACATGTCTTCGTTAAGCACAAATGTTTTACACTTACTGTTTCTGCAAAGTTTCTATGGGCAAAATGATCAAAAACTAGCTTTAGAGTTACGTCCCCGCTAAACTGAAGTCTTCATGTTTCAGCTCTGGAGTTCCCAGTGAAGACATATTTTTTGGCTTCACACTTTTAAGGTATACAGTTGCTGCATGAAGAAAAAGGTTGAAATCCTATAGAATATCTTGACATATACTCGATTGTTAAAATATTTGAACTGCTTAGATATTTAAATGAAGTCAATAGACACATTGGAAAAGTTGCATCTTTTAACCTGCGATTGTTTATTTCATTTGTTAAATAGACAGATTTGCAATCCATACAAATATGACACTTAAATCCACAATGCATCTGAAGAAAACATTATGTTTAAAAATGAAAATAATCTTCCCGATAAAAGAAATAGCATAACTAATCCTTGTAAGCCATTGATGTCCCCCTAAAAGACACAGTACTTATAGTTTACAGTCATCAAAATGACAGGAACTATATTTATAGACAACCGATATACGAGCGACCAAACAGGTCATTTTTGTTTTAAATAAAATTATTTCTTCTTTTTTCTCTTGGGTCCTTTTATCTTCTCTTCATCCTGTGTGAGATATGAATTTACACTTTACTTGCATCTTTTAAAATTTACAATGTCTATCAAAAACAAGTGTGGCGTAAACGTCAATAAGCCACAACCTAGCGATACCAATAACCAAAAGACATGTGCAAGTTGGACGTTAAAAAGAGATGTGAGTTTCCCTCAATGCGACAGCATCCCAGCTACAAAATATATGTGTGAATGAACTATTCACTTTGCTCATGCTACCAAATAGTTATGTTTTCTCGATTTCTGGGGTATTTCCCGATAATAAACATTACTGTTCGCATGCAATAGTTAATACATATGAAAGTGGCATTAAACACTAAACATTGATAAATCCATCATTGTATATTTAAGACGTGTTCTACATCAATCATTTGTTTTGTAAGCAAGAATGAATTAACTTGAATCTTTATTTCACTAGAGCAATGTTTTGTATCACAAACTTGTTGCTATCAATTTTGTATTATGATTGTAATAGTTGCCGCTGGTATTGAAACAGTTTCAGAGAAATTAATGATTTCTTCGATTCCTCTTAGAAAAGAGACTTTAAATCCCAAATTTTGATGAAAACGACAACCAAGTTAGGTAAAAGGGAAAAAACAGGACTTAAAAAAGAGGAATAAAAGGTTGGAAGGACTAAACAATATAGGTAGGACCTGCTTTTTAAGGTTCTTGTGTCCATCACATTTTATGTGTGGTGACCTTTTGATTTTAGTCTATACTAAGTCAAACTGTTCAAAGTTAAAGTAACACTCGTCTTGCAACTTTAGGTCGACACCATTAGTTATAGAAATTTTATTTTCAAAATGAAAGGGTGTTTTATATGTAGAAAATTTCAAACATTCTGTAAATATATCGCGCAGTCTCTATTTCAATGCATCATTCTGTAGTTTATACTACATGTCTTCGTTAAGCACAACTGTTTTACACTTACTGTTTCTGCAAAGTTTCTATGTGCAAAATGACCAAAAACTAGCTTTAGAGTTACGTCCCCGCTAAACTGAAGTCTTCATGTTTCAGCTCTGGAGTTCCCAGTGAAGACATATTTTTTGGCTTCACACTTTTAAGGAATACAGTTGCTGCATGAAAAAAAATGGTTGAAATTCTATAAAATATCTTGACATATACTCGATTGTTAAAATATTGGAACTGCTTAGATATGTAAATGAAGTCAATAGACACATTGGAAAAGTTGCATCTTTTAACCTGCGATTTTTTATTTCATTTGTTAAATAGACAGATTTGCAATCCATACAAATATGACACTTAAATCCACAATGCATCTGAAGAAAACATTATGTTTAAAAATGAAAATAATCTTCCCGATAAAAGAAATAGCATAACTAATTATTGTAAGCCATTGATGTCCCCCTAAAAGACACAGTACTTATAGTTTACAGTCATCAAAATGACAGGAACTATATTTATAGACAACCGATATACGAGCGACCAAACAGGTCATTTTTGTTTTAAATAAAATTATTTCTTCTTTTTTCTCTTGGGTCCTTTTATCTTCTCTTCATCCTGTGTGAGATATGAAATTACACTTTAATTGCATCTTTTAGAATTTACAATGTCTACCAAAAACAAGTGTGGCGTAAACGTCAATAAGCCACAACCTAGCGATACCAATAACCAAAAGACATGTGCAAGTTGGACGTTAAAAAGAGATGTGAGTTTCCCTCAATGCGACAGCATCCCAGCTACAAAATATATGTGTTAATGAACTATTCACTTGGCTCATGCTACCAAATAGTTATGTTTTCTCGATTTCTGGGGTATTTCCCGATAATAAACATTACTGTTCGCATGCAATAGTTAATACACATGAAAGTGGCATTAAACACTAAAAATTGATAAATCCATCATTGTATATTTAAGACGTGTTCTACATCAATCATTTGTTTTGTAAGCAAGAATGAATTAACTTGAATCGTTATTTCACTAGAGCAATGTTTTGTATCACAAACTTGTTGCTATCAATTTTGTATTATGACTGTAATAGTTGCCGCTGGTATTGAAACAGTTTCAGAGAAATTAATGATTTCTTCGATTCCTCTTAGAAAAGAGACTTTAAATCCCAAATTTTGATGAAAACGACAACCAAGTTAGGTAAAAGGGAAAAAACAGGACTTAAAAAAGAGGAATAAAAGGTTGGAAGGACTAAACAATATAGGTAGGACCTGCTTTTTAAGGTTCTTGTGTCCATCACATTTTATGTGTGGTGACCTTTTGATTTTAGTCTATACTAAGTCAAACTGTTCAAAGTTAAAGTAACACTCGTCTTGCAACTTTAGGTCGACACCATTAGTTATAGAAATTTTATTTTCAAAATGAAAGGGTGTTTTATATGTAGAAAATTTCAAACATTCTGTAAATATATCGCGCAGTCTCTATTTCAATGCATCATTCTGTAGTTTATACTACATGTCTTCGTTAAGCACAACTGTTTTACACTTACTGTTTCCGCAAAGTTTCTATGTGCAAAATGACCAAAAACTAGCTTTAGAGTTACGTCCCCGCTAAACTGAAGTCTTCATGTTTCAGCTCTGGAGTTCCCAGTGAAGACATATTTTTTGGCTTCACACTTTTAAGGAATACAGTTGCTGCATGAAAAAAAATGGTTGAAATTCTATAAAATATCTTGACATATACTCGATTGTTAAAATATTGGAACTGCTTAGATATGTAAATGAAGTCAATAGACACATTGGAAAAGTTGCATCTTTTAACCTGCGATTTTTTATTTCATTTGTTAAATAGACAGATTTGCAATCCATACAAATATGACACTTAAATCCACAATGCATCTGAAGAAAACATTATGTTTAAAAATGAAAATAATCTTCCCGATAAAAGAAATAGCATAACTAATTATTGTAAGCCATTGATGTCCCCCTAAAAGACACAGTACTTATAGTTTACAGTCATCAAAATGACAGGAACTATATTTATAGACAACCGATATACGAGCGACCAAACAGGTCATTTTTGTTTTAAATAAAATTATTTCTTCTTTTTTCTCTTGGGTCCTTTTATCTTCTCTTCATCCTGTGTGAGATATGAAATTACACTTTAATTGCATCTTTTAGAATTTACAATATCTACCAAAAACAAGTGTGGCGTAAACGTCAATAAGCCACAACCTAGCGATACCAATAACCAAAAGACATGTGCAAGTTGGACGTTAAAAAGAGATGTGAGTTTCCCTCAATGCGACAGCATCCCAGCTACAAAATATATGTGTTAATGAACTATTCACTTGGCTCATGCTACCAAATAGTTATGTTTTCTCGATTTCTGGGGTATTTCCCGATAATAAACATTACTGTTCGCATGCAATAGTTAATACACATGAAAGTGGCATTAAACACTAAAAATTGATAAATCCATCATTGTATATTTAAGACGTGTTCTACATCAATCATTTGTTTTGTAAGCAAGAATGAATTAACTTGAATCGTTATTTCACTAGAGCAATGTTTTGTATCACAAACTTGTTGCTATCAATTTTGTATTATGACTGTAATAGTTGCCGCTGGTATTGAAACAGTTTCAGAGAAATTAATGATTTCTTCGATTCCTCTTAGAAAAGAGACTTTAAATCCCAAATTTTGATGAAAACGACAACCAAGTTAGGTAAAAGGGAAAAAACAGGACTTAAAAAAGAGGAATAAAAGGTTGGAAGGACTAAACAATATAGGTAGGACCTGCTTTTTAAGGTTCTTGTGTCCATCACATTTTATGTGTGGTGACCTTTTGATTTTAGTCTATACTAAGTCAAACTGTTCAAAGTTAAAGTAACACTCGTCTTGCAACTTTAGGTCGACACCATTAGTTATAGAAATTTTATTTTCAAAATGAAAGGGTGTTTTATATGTAGAAAATTTCAAACATTCTGTAAATATATCGCGCAGTCTCTATTTCAATGCATCATTCTGTAGTTTATACTACATGTCTTCGTTAAGCACAACTGTTTTACACTTACTGTTTCTGCAAAGTTTCTATGTGCAAAATGACCAAAAACTAGCTTTAGAGTTACGTCCCCGCTAAACTGAAGTCTTCATGTTTCAGCTCTGGAGTTCCCAGTGAAGACATATTTTTTGGCTTCACACTTTTAAGGAATACAGTTGCTGCATGAAAAAAAATGGTTGAAATTCTATAAAATATCTTGACATATACTCGATTGTTAAAATATTGGAACTGCTTAGATATGTAAATGAAGTCAATAGACACATTGGAAAAGTTGCATCTTTTAACCTGCGATTTTTTATTTCATTTGTTAAATAGAGAGATTTGCAATCCATACAAATATGACACTTAAATCCACAATGCATCTGAAGAAAACATTATGTTTAAAAATGAAAATAATCTTCCCGATAAAAGAAATAGCATAACTAATTATTGTAAGCCATTGATGTCCCCCTAAAAGACACAGTACTTATAGTTTACAGTCATCAAAATGACAGGAACTATATTTATAGACAACCGATATACGAGCGACCAAACAGGTCATTTTTGTTTTAAATAAAATTATTTCTTCTTTTTTCTCCTGGGTCCTTTTATCTTCTCTTCATCCTGTGTGAGATATGAATTTACACTTTAATTGCATCTTTTAAAATTTACAATGTCTATCAAAAACAAGTGTGGCGTAAACGTCAATAAGCCACAACCTAGCGATACCAATAACCAAAAGACATGTGTAAGTTGGACGTTAAAAAGAGATGTGAGTTTCCCTCAATGCGACAGCATCCCAGCTACAAAATATATGTGTGAATGAACTATTCACTTGGCTCATGCTACCAAATATTTATGTTTTCTCGATTTCTGGGGTATTTCCCGATACTAAACATTACTGTTCGCATGCAATAGTTAATACATATGAAAGTGGCATTAAACAATAAAAATGGATAAATCCATCATTGTATATTTAAGACGTGCTCTACATCAATCATTTGTTTTGTAAGCAAGAATGAATTAACTTGAATCGTTATTTCACTAGAGCAATGTTTTGTATCACAAACTTGTTGCTATCAATTTTGTATTATGACTGTAATAGTTGCCGCTGGTATTGAAACAGTTTCAGAGAAATTAATGATTTCTTCGATTCCTCTTAGAAAAGACTCTTTAAATCCCAAATTTTGATGAAAACGACAACCAAGTTAGTTAAAAGGGAAAAAAACAGGACTTAAAAAAGAGGAATAAAAGGTTGGAAGGACTAAACAATATAGGTAGGACCTGCTTTTTAAGGTTCTTGTGTCCATCACATGTTATGTGTGGTGACCTTTTGATTTTAGTCTATACTAAGTCAAACTGTTCAAAGTTAAAGTAATACTCGTCTTGCAACTTTAGGTCGACACCATTAGTTATAGAATTTTTATTTTCAAAATGAAAGGGTGTTTTATATGTAGAAAATTTCAAACATTCTGTAAATATATCGCGTAGTCTCTATTTCAATGCATCATTCTGTAGTTTATACTACATGTCTTCGTTAAGCACAACTGTTTTACACTTACTGTTTCTGCAAAGTTTCTATGGGCAAAATGATCAAAAACTAGCTTTAGAGTTACGTCCCCGCTAAACTGAAGTCTTCATGTTTCAGCTCTGGAGTTCCCAGTGGAGACATATTTTTTGGCTTCACACTTTTAAGGTATACAGTTGCTGCATGAAGAGAAAGGTTGAAATCCTATAGAATATCTTGACATATACTCGATTGTTAAAATATTGGAACTGCTTAGATATTTAAATGAAGTCAATAGACACATTGGAAAAGTTGCATCTTTTAACCTGCGATTTTTTATTTCATTTGTTAAATAGACAGATTTGCAATCCATACAAATATGACACTTAAATCCACAATGCATCTGAAGAAAACATTATGTTTAAAAATGAAAATAATCTTCCCGATAAAAGAAATAGCATAACTAATCCTTGTAAGCCATTGATGTCCCCCTAAAAGACACAGTACTTATAGTTTACAGTCATCAAAATGACAGGAACTATATTTATAGACAACCGATATACGAGCGACCAAACAGGTCATTTTTGTTTTAAATAAAATTATTTCTTCTTTTTTCTCTTGGGTCCTTTTATCTTCTCTTCATCCTGTGTGAGATATGAATTTACACTTTAATTGCATCTTTTAAAATTTACAATGTCTATCAAAAACAAGTGTGGCGTAAACGTCAATAAGCCACAACCTACTAGCGATACCAATAACCAAAAGACATGTGCAAGTTGGACGTTAAAAAGAGATGTGAGTTTCCCTCAATGCGACAGCATCCCAGCTACAAAATATATGTGTGAATGAACTATTCACTTTGCTCATGCTACCAAATAGTTATGTTTTCTCGATTTCTGGGGTATTTCCCGATAATAAACATTACTGTTCGCATGCAATAGTTAATACATATGAAAGTGGCTTTAAACACTAAACATTGATAAATCCATCATTGTATATTTAAGACGTGTTCTACATCAATCATTTGTTTTGTAAGCAAGAATGAATTAACTTGAATCGTTATTTCACTAGAGCAATGTTTTGTATCACAAACTTGTTGCTATCAATTTTGTATTGTGACTGTAATAGTTGCCGCTGGTATTGAAACAGTTTCAGAGAAATTAATGATTTCTTCGATTCCTCTTAGAAAAGAGACTTTAAATCCCAAATTTTGATGAAAACGACAACCAAGTTAGGTAAAAGGGAAAAAAACAGGACTTAAAAAAGAGGAATAAAAGGTTGGAAGGACTAAACAATATAGGTAGGACCTGCTTTTTAAGGTTCTTGTGTCCATCACATTTTATGTGTGTTGACCTTTTGATTTTAGTCTATACTAAGTCAAACTGTTCAAAGTTAAAGTAACACTCGTCTTGCAACTTTAGGTCGACACCATTAGTTATAGAATTTTTATTTTCAAAATGAAAGGGTGTTTTATATGTAGAAAATTTCAAACATTCTGTAAATATATCGCGCAGTCTCTATTTCAATGCATCATTCTGTAGTTTATACTACATGTCTTCGTTAAGCACAACTGTTTTACACTTACTGGTTCTGCAAAGTTTCTATGTGCAAAATGACCAAAAACTAGCTTTAGAGTTACGTCCCCGCTAAACTGAAGTCTTCATGTTTCAGCTCTGGAGTTCCCAGTGAAGACATATTTTTTGGCTTCACACTTTTAAGGTATACAGTTGCTGCATGAAGAAAATGGTTGAAATTCTATAGAATATCTTGACATATACTCGATTGTTAAAATATTGGAACTGCTTAGATATTTAAATGAAGTCAATAGACACATTGGAAAAGTTGCATCTTTTAACCTGCGATTTTTTATTTCATTTGTTAAATAGATAGATTTGCAATCCATACAAATATGACACTTAAATCCACAATGCATCTGAAGAAAATATTATGTTTAAAAAAGAAAATAATCTTCCCGATAAAAGAAATAGCATAACTAATCATTGTAAGCCATTGATGTCCCCCTAAAAGACACAGTACTTATAGTTTACAGTCATCAAAATGACAGGAACTATATTTATAGACAACCGATATACGAGCGACCAAACAGGTCATTTTTGTTTTAAATAAAATTATTTCTTCTTTTTTCTCTTGGGTCCTTTTATCTTCTCTTCATCCTGTGTGAGATATGAAATTACACTTTAATTGCATCTTTTAGAATTTACAATGTCTACCAAAAACAAGTGTGGCGTAAACGTCAATAAGCCACAACCTAGCGATACCAATAACCAAAAGACATGTGCAAGTTGGACGTTAAAAAGAGATGTGAGTTTCCCTCAATGCGACAGCATCCCAGCTACAAAATATATGTGTTAATGAACTATTCACTTGGCTCATGCTACCAAATAGTTATGTTTTCTCGATTTCTGGGGTATTTCCCGATAATAAACATTACTGTTCGCATGCAATAGTTAATACACATGAAAGTGGCATTAAACACTAAAAATTGATTAATCCATCATTGTATATTTAAGACGTGTTCTACATCAATCATTTGTTTTGTAAGCAAGAATGAATTAACTTGAATCGTTATTTCACTAGAGCAATGTTTTGTATCACAAACTTGTTGCTATCAATTTTGTATTATGACTGTAATAGTTGCCGCTGGTATTGAAACAGTTTCAGAGAAATTAATGATTTCTTCGATTCCTCTTAGAAAAGAGACTTTAAATCCCAAATTTTGATGAAAACGACAACCAAGTTAGGTAAAAGGGAAAAAAACAGGACTTAAAAAAGAGGAATAAAAGGTTGGAAGGACTAAACAATATAGGTAGGACCTGCTTTTTAAGGTTCTTGTGTCCATCACATTTTATGTGTGGTGACCTTTTGATTTTAGTCTATACTAAGTCAAACTGTTCAAAGTTAAAGTAACACTCGTCTTGCAACTTTAGGTCGACACCATTAGTTATAGAAATTTTATTTTCAAAATGAAAGGGTGTTTTATATGTAGAAAATTTCAAACATTCTGTAAATATATCGCGCAGTCTCTATTTCAATGCATCATTCTGTAGTTTATACTACATGTCTTCGTTAAGCACAACTGTTTTACACTTACTGTTTCTGCAAAGTTTCTATGTGCAAAATGACCAAAAACTAGCTTTAGAGTTACGTCCCCGCTAAACTGAAGTCTTCATGTTTCAGCTCTGGAGTTCCCAGTGAAGACATATTTTTTGGCTTCACACTTTTAAGGAATACAGTTGCTGCATGAAAAAAAATGGTTGAAATTCTATAAAATATCTTGACATATACTCGATTGTTAAAATATTGGAACTGCTTAGATATGTAAATGAAGTCAATAGACACATTGGAAAAGTTGCATCTTTTAACCTGCGATTTTTTATTTCATTTGTTAAATAGACAGATTTGCAATCCATACAAATATGACACTTAAATCCACAATGCATCTGAAGAAAACATTATGTTTAAAAATGAAAATAATCTTCCCGATAAAAGAAATAGCATAACTAATTATTGTAAGCCATTGATGTCCCCCTAAAAGACACAGTACTTATAGTTTACAGTCATCAAAATGACAGGAACTATATTTATAGACAACCGATATACGAGCGACCAAACAGGTCATTTTTGTTTTAAATAAAATTATTTCTTCTTTTTTCTCTTGGGTCCTTTTATCTTCTCTTCATCCTGTGTGAGATATGAAATTACACTTTAATTGCATCTTTTAGAATTTACAATGTCTATCAAAAACAAGTGTGGCGTAAACGTCAATAAGCCACAACCTAGCGATACCAATAACCAAAAGACATGTGCAAGTTGGACGTTAAAAAGAGATGTGAGTTTCCCTCAATGCGACAGCATCCCAGCTACAAAATATATGTGTTAATGAACTATTCACTTGGCTCATGCTACCAAATAGTTATGTTTCTCGATTTCTGGGGTATTTCCCGATAATAAACATTACTGTTCGCATGCAATAGTTAATACACATGAAAGTGGCATTAAACACTAAAAATTGATAAATCCATCATTGTATATTTAAGACGTGTTCTACATCAATCATTTGTTTTGTAAGCAAGAATGAATTAACTTGAATCGTTATTTCACTAGAGCAATGTTTTGTATCACAAACTTGTTGCTATCAATTTTGTATTGTGACTGTAATAGTTGCCGCTGGTATTGAAACAGTTTCAGAGAAATTAATGATTTCTTCGATTCCTCTTAGAAAAGAGACTTTAAATCCCAAATTTTGATGAAAACGACAACCAAGTTAGGTAAAAGGGAAAAAAACAGGACTTAAAAAAGAGGAATAAAAGGTTGGAAGGACTAAACAATATAGGTAGGACCTGCTTTTTAAGGTTCTTGTGTCCATCACATGTTATGTGTGGTGACCTTTTGATTTTAGTCTATACTAAGTCAAACTTTTTTTTTTATTATTAAAATTATTTATTTACTATTTACATAAAAACACCAAGAGACAAACCTCTTTGGTGCCATCTTTGGTATGTACAGAGTTGTTAGTATTAACCTTTTTGTTAGTAATGATTTCCATCTAGATATATTTTTTAAAAGACAAGTGTTTGTAAAACAATGGCAATTAATTCAACGTATACCCAAAGAGAGATAACTCTAATATTTTCTCAAAAGTCAAACACACCTATTTGACAGTGATTTTTCGGACAATTTTCCTTTTTTCCTTGTTTTTCCAAAATTATAATGTTCTCTTAACGGTTCTAAATGAAATGTTCAAAAACTGCTAGTTAACAATTGTAATCAGTTTGATATAGATTTCATGTGTTTAAAAAAATAAAATTATTTTCTCGTCTTCAATACGTAGTAAGGAATTATTGCGTAGAAAATATTTATCGAAGATCTGTTGTTGATGTTTTATTTTGTAATAAGTGTATGCATATTCTATGTATTTTCTAATTGTAAATTTGAATAGTCTCACTGTGTCTATTTCTTTGTCATGAAACACTTTAAGATTGCGTGTTTTAAAGATGCATAATCTTGCTATACTCAGAAAAAAGTTCAAAAAATATGTGTTCACAATCTTTGAACTACCAAGGTATCCAAATATCATCAGTTCCTCATAATTTATCAAATTCACGATATCAGGGGGGTAATCAATAAAAATGTTATGTAACATATCTTTCAGAAAGTTATGTATCGGGGTCAACTTCGGACATAAGGCGAACAGGTGGAACAAGTTTTCTGTATATAGGCCGCACGCTTTGCATGTCTTGCTGACCACTTGACCAAATTTAAACAACTTTTCTAAGGTAAAAATAGCCCTGTGAACCAACCTAAAGTTCAGACAATGACAGTCAGGAGGTAGACCATTCTGATTGGCTACTGAATATAATATAGTAAAATTGATCGACGGATAATTCTCCTCCCAATGCTTTTCAGCTGTGGGCGTTTCAAACATTTCTGACAGTAAGAGTTTGTAAAATAATTGTGTAACTGCCCCTAAAAACGGAACTTCTCTGCCGTTTTCTAAACAAATAAGTAACTTCGGAATACTCTCGGTATTTAACGGGTTTATGGATTTCAGTAAAATTTTCCACATTTCAGGAATACATCTTAAAATCTTGTCGTATGCAGCTTTTATTTCATGTGGTTTTTCGTCAGGAAAATTTTGTTGAATTATTTCTACTATCGAACCGGAAGTAAAAAATCCGGGAATTACTTCATAACACAAGTCTTTTATCTGGATCAAACCTGAGTGAATGAATTTTTCGAAAAGAAGCATTTTGCCGTTTAGCTTTATATTTGGATTACAAAAAATAGGATTATTGTACACATGTTGAATTTCAATTTCAAATTCTATCTTGGATTTTATTCTATAATAGGCATTAAACATTTCTTGATAATAAAGCGGTAAGTGTTTCAAATGCTTGGAATTCAAATACGTGAACACAATGTTTTGTTTTAAATCCATATTTTCAACTTTTGTAATGAAATAATCAAGCGCACTTTTCCAAATTGATTGACAATTCGGGTCAAGATATTTTCTAAGGAATTTTAATCTAAAAGCTTGTATTTTTAGAAAAATATCTGGAATCTTTAAACCTCCTACTAATTTTTCGCCAATTATTGTTTGATACTTTACCAAATGGGACTTATGTTGCCAAAGAAATTTTAAAACTATTAATCGAATTTCGTTTTTTATGTTCTCTGGTAACGGACATACTGTTAAAGTATAATAAAATCTAGACATTATAAGCGAAGTAAGAACAACTGCTCTACCAGGTAGTGTTAGATCTCTTTTATTCCAAAAAAATAAAATTGTTTTTATTTTTTTAATTTTATCTTTCCAATTCAATAATTCACATAACTGTTTATCTTTACCAACATAAATTCCTAGAACTTTAGTTACAGTTTCACAACGCTGAATTTGCAATGTATTTAGTTCTTGATCATTTATGCTACCAGAACCTAAGCATAAAATTTCAGATTTTTGTTTATTAATTTTAGCACCTGATGCCTCACTATATAAATTCAAAATTTTAAATGTTTCTTTTATAGAATTTTTGTCGGCAGTAAAAATATTAGTATCATCTGCATGTTGAAAAATTTTTGCCTCTTTATTTGAATTAGGAATAACAACACCTTTAATATTTTTATTCTTTATTATTGCCTGCCCTAATGGTTCCGCAACTAGAACGTAAAGAAGAGCAGACACGGGACATCCTTGTTTTATTGAATTATTTAGTTTGACATATTTTGTTAAAAAGCCATTACATTTTACGCTACTGTTTACATTTTTATAAAATATTTTTATCCACTGAATAAATTTAGGACCAAAGCCAAATTTTTCTAAAACTAAATATAAATAATCATGATCAACTTTGTCAAAAGCCTTTTCCTGGTCAACTTTTATAAGAAAAGCTTCTACATCATCGTTTTCAATGATTTCAATTAAATCTCTAATACTTGCAGTTGTATCTGCAATATCTCGTCCAGGGATACAAAACGTTTGATAAATAGAAATCAATTTCGGCAAAACAAATTTTAGTCTGTTAGACATTATTCTAGCCATTATTTTATAATCCACACATAACAATGAAATGGGTCTAAAGTTTTTTAACATATTTTTGTCTCCTTTATTTTTATAGACCAAAGTAATTATGCCATGTCTCATAGATCTTGTCATAAGTTTTTCTTCTTCAATGGCTTTAAAAATTTTCAAAAATATTTCCCCGAACGAATGGAAGAAATGACAAAAGAATTCCACAGTTAGTCCATCGGGACCCGGGGATTTATTTTTAGACATACTAAATAAAGCGGTTTTTATGTCATCTAAACTAAATTCCGCTTCTAAATTTTCCATATCATCTTCAGAAACTTTTTCCGAAATAAAATTTAAAATTTCATTTGCTTTATCTTTGTTTATTGATGTACAAGAATATAAATCTTTATAAAATTTATGAACTTCATCAAGAATTGCCTCCGTAGATGTGACTATATTATTATCACTATTTTTTAATTCTTTTATAACATTACAGTTTTGTTTATATTTTTCAAGTTGTAAAAATATTTAGAATTTTTGTCACCATCTATTGCCCAATGGGCTTTAGAACGCAAAATTGCGCCTTTACAAATGTTTTCTTCGTGACATTTTAATTTCAATTTAACTTCCTCAAATTTATTTAGGTCAACAATTTCATTATTAGCTACGGCTAATGAAATTTTTTCAAATTCTCTTTGAATTTTAAAATATTCCGATTTTTCGGCACGGGATTTATCTTGCGCAATAACTTTTGCTAGTTGCTTTATTTTATATTTTAAATTATCATACCAAACCAAAGGTTCGTCGTCATAAAGAGGACATTGTTTTTCGGTTTCAATTAATTTATTTATTTTGTTTACAAACTCTTCGTCATCTAACAATTTGTTGTTGAATATCCATAAGCCCAGGCCTCTTTCAATTTCACTAAAATCTATATTCAGATTTACAAAAGAATGATCGCTGAACGCATTATGTTTATAATAAACGTTCTTCACAAATACAGAAAAGGACTTTGGAATAAATATATAATCCAATCTACTCTGGATTAAATTATTTTGTACAACTCGACGCCAAGAGAATATTCGTGATGTTGGATTTCTTGCTCGCCATATATCATAAATATTAAAATTTTCGCACAACTGATTTATTGTTTTGTATGATTTGTCTTCTGTGTGTTGTGTTTTTCCGCACCTGTCAAGTTTTGACATAGATGTGTTCATATCACCCAACAAAATAATATTTTCTGTATTTATCAATTTTCCGCTCAAATTTTCGAAAAAAGTAGTTCTTTCAAGAACAGAATTAGGTGCGTAACAATTAACAATATTTATTAATTTGTCATCTTGTTGTAATTGAATATGTACACATCTAACGTCAAAACTTTGTATATAATTTACTTCTTGTTCAACCTTTTTACTTATCAAGAAAGCAACACCTTGTCTATGTGTTTCAGCACACGAGTAAAATATTTTACCGTTCCAAAACTTAGCAAAACTAGTAACTAAATCATCTGACCAAAAAGTTTCTTGGATAGCTACAACATCATAATAATTTTCCGAACAAAAAGAACAAAACTTTTGGAATTTTGACTGATCCCTCAAACCATTAGCATTAATAGATACAATATTAACCATCAGTACAAAAAGTAAGAAAGAAAGTAATTTTATACCTATGAACTTGAATTTGATTTTTTACTCTTGGGTTCCCTCCTTAATTTTTTAAGCTCATCTGAAGTAACTTTCTGAGATGAAACTAAACGTTTCCTCATAACTTTACTCATATTCGCAGCCAATTCCTCGTCGGTCATTTCAATATCAGCTTCCTTAGATACATTTACTTTTGTTTTTTTACCAGCAGTATCGGTCAAATTAGGCCCACGAGGAACTGGCTGTGGTTCTAATTTTGATGGGCTAGACCCCCCTTTTTTATGCATTTTATTATCAACATTTACTGTCTCTTGTTTGTTTGAATGTTCATCATCAGTCATCAAATCTAGTTCATCATTATCAACACCAGACATTTGTTTTTCATCGGAAACTGTTACATCATTGTCTTTTTTAGCGTTTTCATCAAATTGTTCATCTTTGGCATCGTCGTCAGCATTACTTTCCTCCATGGTATCATCATCGTCTTCACCGTCACTTTTCGCCGTGTTATCATCGTCATCATCACTCTGCTCCATGTTATCAACATCACCATTAGCTCCATCCGTGTGTTCGTCTCCAGCTTCATTCTCTTTCATACCATCATTTTCTTGTTGTTCAGTGTTTGTTTCACGTTCAGGAATGTCGGAATTTGTTTCGTTTCTCGAGTTGTTAGCATTGATATCGTTTTCTGTGTCATTATTAGTTGTTTCATTTTCATTTTCACCCCTGTTCCATACCGGCTCACACCGACAGTATGATAACACTTTATGACATGTTTCACACGGCGGAGTTTCACAAGCTCTTGCTAGATGTCCGAAGCGTTTACACTTGTAGCAAATGTTATCAGGACAGTTTGCATAAACATGACTTGTCTCAAAACACTGGGTACAGACTCTCTTCTGTTCGTCATGAACCTCTCTTATATATTCGAAAGAACTCACGCCAGTTGAAAGTTTCAAAGTATATGGTAGACTTTGTCGTTCAGGGGGAAATCGAACTACTACATACCTCGTACCATTTGCGACGTCCGTACCAAGGTGCATTTTCCGCTTTATAGGCGACTTAAGTATAACACCAAACTCCAGTAATTTCTCACGTATTTCTGTATCAGGCACATAATGTGACACGTTGAAAAAACTGACAACTTTATCACGCGAAAAAATAGCTCTGGGTATAAAATTTGAGTCATTCACCTTGAAACCTGTGTCTACAATCAAATCCAAAGCATCTTTATCAGTCAACGTCAGCTCATAACTATTACCGCTTTTTGGAACACATGCAAGGACAGTTCCCTCACCAACTTCTTTTTCCACATTAGCGATGACATCGGCAGCTTTTATATTCCGGTTATCACCTACATCCACTAATACAGTTTTCTCTTTAATGGAACGACCATCCCCCCTTCCACCAGACATGGTGAAGGGAGGTGAGAAAGTCTTAATAAGTGTCAAAAAAGCACAAAATATGGCCACAAATAGTTCTACTTAAACAATATAAGGAATAATATTGACTAATCATCAACGGATGGCTAGTTATACAACACAAACTTATCAGATTTTCCTCTGGTTTAGAAGGCACGTCTTCGTCATCCAAATCCAAAACCGGAAGTCCAGTTTAATTGCATCTTTTAAAATTTACAATGTCTATCAAAAACAAGTGTGGCGTAAACGTCAATAAGCCACAACCTAGTGATACCAATAACCAAAAGACATGTGTAAGTTGGACGTTAAAAAGAGATGTGAGTTTCCCTCAGTGCGACAGCATCCCAGCTACAAAATATATGTGTGAATGAACTATTCACTTGGCTCATGCTACCAAATATTTATGTTTTCTCGATTTCTGGGGTATTTCCCGATACTAAACATTACTGTTCGCATGCAATAGTTAATACATATGAAAGTGGCATTAAACACTAAAAATGGATAAATCCATCATTGTTTATTTAAGACGTGCTCTACATCAATCATTTGTTTTGTAAGCAAGAATGAATTAACTTGAATCGTTATTTCACTAGAGCAATGTTTTGTATCACAAACTTGTTGCTATCAATTTTGTATTATGACTGTAATAGTTGCCGCTGGTATTGAAACAGTTTCAGAGAAATTAATGATTTCTTCGATTCCTCTTAGAAAAGAGACTTTAAATCCCAAATTTTGATGAAAACGACAACCAAGTTAGTTAAAAGGGAAAAAAACAGGACTTAAAAAAGAGGAATAAAAGGTAGGAAGGACTAAACAATATAGGTAGGACCTGCTTTTTAAGGTTCTTGTGTCCATCACATGTTATGTGTGGTGACCTTTTGATTTTAGTCTATACTAAGTCAAACTGTTCAAAGTTAAAGTAACACTCCTCTTGCAACTTTAGGTCGACACCATTAGTTATAGAATTTTTATTTTCGAAATGAAAGGGTGTTTTATATGTAGAAAATTTCAAACATTCTGTAAATATATCGCGTAGTCTCTATTTCAATGCATCATTCTGTAGTTTATACTACATGTCTTCGTTAAACACAACTGTTTTAAACTTACTGTTTCTGCAAAGTTTCTATGTGCAAAATGACCAAAACCTAGCTTTAGAGTTACGTCCCCGCTAAACTGAAGTCTTCATGTTTCAGCTCTGGAGTTCCCAGTGAAGACATATTTTTTGGCTTCACACTTTTAAGGTATACAGTTGCTGCTTGAAGAAAAAGGTTGAAATTCTATAGAATATCTTGACATATACTCGATTGTTAAAATATTGGAACTGCTTAGATATTTAAATGAAGTCAATAGACACATTGGAAAAGTTGCATCTTTTAACCTGCGATTTTTTATTTCATTTGTTAAATAGACAGATTTGCAATCCATACAAATATGACACTTAAATCCACAATGCATCTGAAGAAAACATTATATTTAAAAATGAAAATAATCTTCCCGATAAAAGAAATAGCATAACTAATCATTGTAAGCCATTGATGTCCATCTAAAAGACACAGTACTTATAGTTTACAGTCATCAAAATGACAGGAACTATATTTATAGACAACCGATATACGAGCGACCAAACAGGTCATTTTTGTTTTAAATATATTATTTCTTCTTTTTTCTCCTGGGTCCTTTTATCTTCTCTTCATCCTGTGTGAGATATGAATTTACACTTTAATTGCATCTTTTAAAATTTAAAATGTCTATCAAAAACAAGTGTGGCGTAAACGTCAATAAGCCACAACCTAGCGATACCAATAACCAAAAGACATGTGTAAGTTGGACGTTAAAAAGAGATGTGAGTTTCCCTCAATGCGACAGCATCCCAGCTACAAAATATATGTGTGAATGAACTATTCACTTGGCTCATGCTACCAAATATTTATGTTTTCTCGATTTCTGGGGTATTTCCCGATACTAAACATTACTGTTCGCATGCAATAGTTAATACATATGAAAGTGGCATTAAACAATAAAAATGGATAAATCCATCATTGTATATTTAAGACGTGCTCTACATCAATCATTTGTTTTGTAAGCAAGAATGAATTAACTTGAATCGTTATTTCACTAGAGCAATGTTTTGTATCACAAACTTGTTGCTATCAATTTTGTATTATGACTGTAATAGTTGCCGCTGGTATTGAAACAGTTTCAGAGAAATTAATGATTTCTTCGATTCCTCTTAGAAAAGAGACTTTAAATCCCAAATTTTGATGAAAACGACAACCAAGTTAGTTAAAAGGGAAAAAAACAGGACTTAAAAAAGAGGAATAAAAGGTTGGAAGGACTAAACAATATAGGTAGGACCTGCTTTTTAAGGTTCTTGTGTCCATCACATGTTATGTGTGGTGACCTTTTGATTTTAGTCTATACTAAGTCAAACTGTTCAAAGTTAAAGTAATACTCGTCTTGCAACTTTAGGTCGACACCATTAGTTATAGAATTTTTATTTTCAAAATGAAAGGGTGTTTTATATGTAGAAAATTTCAAACATTCTGTAAATATATCGCGTAGTCTCTATTTCAATGCATCATTCTGTAGTTTATACTACATGTCTTCGTTAAGCACAACTGTTTTACACTTACTGTTTCTGCAAAGTTTCTATGGGCAAAATGATCAAAAACTAGCTTTAGAGTTACGTCCCCGCTAAACTGAAGTCTTCATGTTTCAGCTCTGGAGTTCCCAGTGAAGACATATTTTTTGGCTTCACACTTTTAAGGTATACAGTTGCTGCATGAAGAAAAAGGTTGAAATCCTATAGAATATCTTGACATATACTCGATTGTTAAAATATTGGAACTGCTTAGATATTAAAATGAAGTCAATAGACACATTGGAAAAGTTGCATCTTTTAACCTGCGATTTATTATTTCATTTGTTAAATAGACAGATTTGCAATCCATACAAATATGACACTTAAATCCACAATGCATCTGAAGAAAACATTATGTTTAAAAATGAAAATAATCTTCCCGATAAAAGAAATAGCATAACTAATCCTTGTAAGCCATTGATGTCCCCCTAAAAGACACAGTACTTATAGTTTACAGTCATCAAAATGACAGGAACTATATTTATAGACAACCGATATACGAGCGACCAAACAGGTCATTTTTGTTTTAAATAAAATTATTTCTTCTTTTTTCTCTTGGGTCCTTTTATCTTCTCTTCATCCTGTGTGAGATATGAATTTACACTTTAATTGCATCTTTTAAAATTTACAATGTCTATCAAAAACAAGTGTGGCGTAAACGTCAATAAGCCACAACCTAGCGATACCAATAACCAAAAGACATGTGTAAGTTGGACGTTAAAAAGAGATGTGAGTTTCCCTCAATGCGACAGCATCCCAGCTACAAAATATATGTGTGAATGAACTATTCACTTGGCTCATGCTACCAAATATTTATGTTTTCTCGATTTCTGGGGTATTTCCCGATAATAAACATTACTGTTCGCATGCAATAGTTAATACATATGAAAGTGGCATTAAACACTAAAAATGGATAAATCCATCATTGTATATTTAAGACGTGCTCTACATCAATCATTTGTTTTGTAAGCAAGAATGAATTAACTTGAATCGTTATTTCACTAGAGCAATGTTTTGTATCACAAACTTGTTGCTATCAATTTTGTATTATGACTGTAATAGTTGCCGCTGGTATTGAAACAGTTTCAGAGAAATTAATGATTTCTTCGATTCCTCTTAGAAAAGAGACTTTAAATCCCAAATTTTGATGACAACGACAACCAAGTTAGTTAAAAGGGAAAAAAAAGGACTTAAAAAAGAGGAATAAAAGGTTGGAAGGACTAAACAATATAGTTAGGACCTGCTTTTTAAGGTTCTTGTGTCCATCACATGTTATGTGTGGTGACCTTTTGATTTTAGTCTATACTAAGTCAAACTGTTCAAAGTTAAAGTAATACTCGTCTTGCAACTTTAGGTCGACACCATTAGTTATAGAATTTTTATTTTCAAAATGAAAGGGTGTTTCATATGTAGAAAATTTCAAACATTCTGTAAATATATCGCGTAGTCTCTATTTCAATGCATCATTCTGTAGTTTATACTACATGTCTTCGTTAAGCACAACTGTTTTTCACTTACTGTTTCTGCAAAGTTTCTATGTGCAAAATGATCAAAAACTAGCTTTAGAGTTACGTCCCCGCTAAACTGAAGTCTTCATGTTTCAGCTCTGGAGTTCCCAGTGAAGACATATTTTTTGGCTTCACACTTTTAAGGTATACAGTTGCTGCATGAAGAAAAAGGTTGAAATTCTATAGAATATCTTGACATATACTCGATTGTTAAAATATTGGAACTGCTTAGATATTTAAATGAAGTCAATAGACACATTGGAAAAGTTGCATCTTTTAACCTGCGATTTTTTATTTCATTTGTTAAATAGATAGATTTGCAATCCATACAAATATGACACTTAAATCCACAATGCATCTGAAGAAAACATTATGTTTAAAAATGGAAATAATCTTCCCGATAAAAGAAATAGCATAACTAATCATTGTAAGCCATTGATGTCCCCCTAAAAGACACAGTACTTATAGTTTACAGTCATCAAAATGACAGGAACTATATTTATAGACAACCGATATACGAGCGACCAAACAGGTCATTTTTGTTTTAAATAAGATTATTTCTTCTTTTTTCTCTTGGGTCCTTTTATCTTCTCTTCATCCTGTGTGAGATATGAATTTACACTTTAATTGCATCTTTTAAAATTTACAATGTCTATCAAAAACAAGTGTGGCGTAAACGTCAATAAGCCACAACCTAGCGATACCAATAACCAAAAGACATGTGTAAGTTGGACGTTAAAAAGAGATGTGAGTTTCCCTCAATGCGACAGCATCCCAGCTACAAAATATATGTGTGAATGAACTATTCACTTGGCTCATGCTACCAAATATTTATGTTTTCTAGATTTCTGGGGTATTTCCCGATAATAAACATTACTGTTCGCATGCAATAGTTAATACATATGAAAGTGGCATTAAACACTAAAAATTGATAAATCCATCATTGTATATTTAAGACGTGCTCTACATCAATCATTTGTTTTGTAAGCAAGAATGAATTAACTTGAATCGTTATTTCACTAGAGCAATGTTTTGTATCACAAACTTGTTGCTATCAATTTTGTATTATGACTGTAATAGTTGCCGCTGGTATTGAAACAGTTTCAGAGAAATTAATGATTTCTTCGATTCCTCTTAGAAAAGAGACTTTAAATCCCAAATTTTGATGAAAACGACAACCAAGTTAGTTAAAAGGGAAAAAAACAGGACTTAAAAAAGAGGAATAAAAGGTTGGAAGGACTAAACAATATAGGTAGGACCTGCTTTTTAAGGTTCTTGTGTCCATCACATGTTATGTGTGGTGACCTTTTGATTGTAGTCTATACTAAGTCAAACTGTTCAATGTTAAAGTAATACTCGTCTTGCAACTTTAGGTCGACACCATTAGTTATAGAATTTTTATTTTCAAAATGAAAGGGTGTTTTATATGTAGAAAATTTCAAACATTCTGTAAATATATCGCGTAGTCTCTATTTCAATGCATCATTCTGTAGTTTATACTACATGTCTTCGTTAAGCACAACTGTTTTACACTTACTGTTTCTGCAAAGTTTCTATGGGCAAAATGATCAAAAACTAGCTTTAGAGTTACGTCCCCGCTAAACTGAAGTCTTCATGTTTCAGCTCTGGAGTTCCCATTGAAGACATATTTTTTGGCTTCACACTTTTAAGGTATACAGTTGCTGCATGAAGAAAAAGGTTGAAATCCTATAGAATATCTTGACATATACTCGATTGTTAAAATATTGGAACTGCTTAGATATTTAAATGAAGTCAATAGACACATTGGAAAACTTGCATCTTTTAACCTGCGATTTTTTATTTCATTTGTTAAATAGACAGATTTGCAATCCATACAAATATGACACTTAAATCCACAATGCATCTGAAGAAAACATTATGTTTAAAAATGAAAATAATCTTCCCGATAAAAGAAATAGCATAACTAATCCTTGTAAGTCATTGATGTCCCCCTAAAAGACACAGTACTTATAGTTTACAGTCATCAAAATGACAGGAACTATATTTATAGACAACCGATATACGAGCGACCAAACAGGTCATTTTTGTTTTAAATAAAATTATTTCTTCTTTTTTCTCTTGGGTCCTTTTATCTTCTCTTCATCCTGTGTGAGATATGAATTTACACTTTAATTGCATCTTTTAAAATTTACAATGTTTATCAAAAACAAGTGTGGCGTAAACGTCAATAAGCCACAACCTAGCGATACCAATAACCAAAAGACATGTGTAAGTTGGACGTTAAAAAGAGATGTGAGTTTCCCTCAATGCGACAGCATCCCAGCTACAAAATTTATGTGTGAATGAACTATTCACTTGGCTCATGCTACAAAATATTTATGTTTTCTCGATTTCTGGGGTATTTCCCGATAATAAACATTACTGTTCGCATGCAATAGTTAATACATATGAAAGTGGCATTAAACACTAAAAATGGATAAATCCATCATTGTATATTTAAGACGTGCTCTACATCAATCATTTGTTTTGTAAGCAAGAATGAATTAACTTGAATCGTTATTTCACTAGAGCAATGTTTTGTATCACAAACTTGTTGCTATCAATTTTGTATTATGACTGTAATAGTTGCCGCTGGTATTGAAACAGTTTCAGAGAAATTAATGATTTCTTCGATTCCTCTTAGAAAAGAGACTTTAAATCCCAAATTTTGATGAAAACGACAACCAAGTTAGTTAAAAGGGAAAAAAACAGGACTTAAAAAAGAGGAATAAAAGGTTGGAAGGACTAAACAATATAGGTAGGACCTGCTTTTTAAGGTTCTTGTGTCCATCACATGTTATGTGTGGTGACCTTTTGATTGTAGTCTATACTAAGTCAAACTGTTCAATGTTAAAGTAATACTCGTCTTGCAACTTTAGGTCGACACCATTAGTTATAGAATTTTTATTTTCAAAATGAAAGGGTGTTTTATATGTAGAAAATTTCAAACATTCTGTAAATATATCGCGTAGTCTCTATTTCAATGCATCATTCTGTAGTTTATACTACATGTCTTCGTTAAGCACAACTGTTTTACACTTACTGTTTCTGCAAAGTTTCTATGGGCAAAATGATCAAAAACTAGGTTTAGAGTTACGTCCCCGCTAAACTGAAGTCTTCATGTTTCAGCTCTGGAGTTCCCAGTGAAGACATATCTTTTGGCTTCACACTTTTAAGGTATACAGTTGCTGTATGAAGAAAAAGGTTGAAATTCTATAGAATATCTTGACATATACTCGATTGTTAAAATATTGGAACTGCTTAGATATTTAAATGAAGTCAATAGACACATTGGAAAAGTTGCATCTTTTAACCTGCGATTTTTTATTTCATTTGTTAAATAGACAGATTTGCAATCCATACAAATATGACACTTAAATCCACAATGCATCTGAAGAAAACATTATGTTTAAAAATGAAAATAATCTTCCCGATAAAAGAAATAGCATAACTAATCATTGTAAGCCATTGATGTCCCCCTAAAAGACACAGTACTTATAGTTTACAGTCATCAAAATGACAGGAACTATATTTATAGACATCCGATATACGAGCGACCAAACAGGTCATTTTTGTTTTAAATAAAATTATTTCTTCTTTTTTCTCTTGGGTCCTTTTATCTTCTCTTCATCCTGTGTGAGATATGAATTTACACTTTAATTGCATCTTTTAAAATTTACAATGTCTATCAAAAACAAGTGTAGGTAAACGTCAATAAGCCACAACCTAGCGATACCAATAACCAAAAGACATGTGTAAGTTGGACGTTAAAAAGAGATGTGAGTTTCCCTCAATGCGACAGCATCCCAGCTACAAAATATATGTGTGAATGAACTATTCACTTGGCTCATGCTACCAAATATTTATGTTTTCTCGATTTCTGGGGTATTTTCCGATAATAAACATTACTGTTCGCATGCAATAGTTAATACATATGAAAGTGGCATTAAACACTAAAAATTGATAAATCCATCATTGTATATTTAAGACGTGTTCTACATCAATCATTTGTTTTGTAAGCAAGAATGAATTAACTTGAATCGTTATTTCACTAGAGCAATGTTTTGTATCACAAACTTGTTGCTATCAATTTTGTATTATGACTGTAATAGTTGCCGCTTGTATTGAAACAGTTTCAGAGAAATTAATGATTTCTTCGATTCCTCTTAGAAAAGAGACTTTAAATCCCAAATTTTGATGAAAACGACAACCAAGTTAGTTAAAAGGGAAAAAAAACAGGACTTAAAAAAGAGGAATAAAAGGTTGGAAGGACTAACCAATATAGGTAGGACCTGCTTTTTAAGATTCGTGTGTCCATCACATGTTATGTGTGGTGACCTTTTGATTTTAGTCTATACTAAGTCAAACTGTTCAAAGTTAAAGTAACACTCGTCTTGCAACTTTAGGTCGACACCATTAGTTATAGAATTTTTATTTTCAAAATGAAAGGGTGTTTTATATGTAGAAAATTTCAAACATTCTGTAAATATATCGCGTAGTCTCTATTTCAATGCATCATTCTGTAGTTTATACTACATGTCTTCGTTAAGCACAACTGTTTTACACTTACTGTTTCTGCAAAGTTTCTATGGGCAAAATGATCAAAAACTAGCTTAAGAGTTACGTCCCCGCTAAACTGAAGTCTTCATGTTTCAGCTCTGGAGTTCCCAGTGAAGACATATTTTTTGGCTTCACACTTTTAAGGTATACAGTTGCTGCATGAAGAAAAAGGTTGAAATTCTATAGAATATCTTGACATATACTCGATTGTTAAAATATTGGAACTGCTTAGATATTTAAATGAAGTCAATAGACACATTGGAAAAGTTGCATCTTTTAACCTGCGATTTTTTATTTCATTTGTTAAATAGACAGATTTGCAATCCATACAAATATGACACTTAAATCCACAATGCATCTGAAGAAAACATTATGTTTAAAAATGAAAATAATCTTCCCGATAAAAGAAATAGCATAACTAATCATTGTAAGCCATTGATGTCCCCCTAAAAGACACAGTACTTATAGTTTACAGTCATCAAAATGACAGGAACTATATTTATAGACATCCGATATACGAGCGACCAAACAGGTCATTTTTGTTTTAAATAAAATTATTTCTTCTTTTTTCTCTTGGGTCCTTTTATCTTCTCTTCATCCTGTGTGAGATATGAATTTACACTTTAATTGCATCTTTTAAAATTTACAATGTCTATCAAAAACAAGTGTGGGTAAACGTCAATAAGCCACAACCTAGCGATACCAACAACCAAAAGACATGTGCAAGTTGGACGTTAAAAAGAGATGTGAGTTTCCCTCAATGTGACAGCATCCCAGCTACAAAAAAATATGTGTGAATGAACTATTCACTTGGCTCATGCTACCAAATATTTATGTTTTCTCGATTTCTGGGGTATTTCCCGATAATAAACATTACTGTTCGCATGCAATAGTTAATACATATGAAAGTGGCATTAAACACTAAAAATTGATAAATCCATCATTGTATATTTAAGACGTGTTCTACATCAATCATTTGTTTTGTAAGCAAGAATGAATTAACTTGAATCGTTATTTCACTAGAGCAATGTTTTGCATCACAAACTTGTTGCTATCAATTTTGTATTATGACTGTAATAGTTGCCGCTGGTATTGAAACAGTTTCAGAGAAATTAATGATTTCTTCGATTCCTCTTAGAAAAGAGACTTTAAATCCCAAATTTTGATGAAAACGACAACCAAGTTAGTTAAAAGGAAAAAAAAACAGGACTTAAAAAAGAGGAATAAAAGGTTGGAAGGACTAAACAATATAGGTAGGACCTGCTTTTTAAGGTTCTTGTGTCCATCACATGTTATGTGTGGTGACCTTTTGATTTTAGTCTATACTAAGTCAAACTGTTCAAAGTTAAAGTAACACTCGTCTTGCAACTTTAGGTCGACACCATTAGTTATAGAATTTTTATTTTCAAAATGAAAGGGTGTTTTATATGTAGAAAATTTCAAACATTCTGTAAATATATCGCGTAGTCTCTATTTCAATGCATCATTCTGTAGTTTATACTACATGTCTTCGTTAAGCACAACTGTTTTACACTTACTGTTTCTGCAAAGTTTCTATGTGCAAAATGACCAAAAACTAGCTTTAGAGTTACGTCCCCGCTAAACTGAAGTCTTCATGTTTCAGCTCTGGAGTTCCCAGTGAAGACATATTTTTTGGCTTCACACTTTTAAGGTATACAGTTGCTGCATGAAGAAAAAGGTTGAAATTCTATAGAATATCTTGACATATACTCGATTGTTAAAATATTGGAACTGCTTAGATATTTAAATGAAGTCAATAGACACATTGGAAAAGTTGCATCTTTTAACCTGCGATTTTTTATTTCATTTGTTAAATAGACAGATTTGCAATCCATACAAATATGACACTTAAATCCACAATGCATCTGAAGAAAACATTATGTTTAAAAATGAAAATAATCTTCCCGATAAAAGAAATAGCATAACTAATCATTGTAAGCCATTGATGTCCCCCTAAAAGACACAGTACTTATAGTTTACAGTCATCAAAATGACAGGAACTATATTTATAGACATCCGATATACGAGCGACCAAACAGGTCATTTTTGTTTTAAATAAAATTATTTCTTCTTTTTTCTCTTGGGTCCTTTTATCTTCTCTTCATCCTGTTTGAGATATGAATTTACACTTTAATTGCATCTTTTAAAATTTACAATGTCTATCAAAAACAAGTGTGGGTAAACGTCAATAAGCCACAACCTAGCGATACCAACAACCAAAAGACATGTGCAAGTTGGACGTTAAAAAGAGATGTGAGTTTCCCTCAATGTGACAGCATCCCAGCTACAAAAAATATGTGTGAATGAACTATTCACTTGGCTCATGCTACCAAATATTTATGTTTTCTCGATTTCTGGGGTATTTCCCAATAATAAACATTACTGTTCGCATGCAATAGTTAATACAGATGAAAGTGGCATTAAACACTAAAAATTGATAAATCCATCATTGTATATTTAAGACGTGTTCTACATCAATCATTTGTTTTGTAAGCAAGAATGAATTAACTTGAATCGTTATTTCACTAGAGCAATGTTTTGCATCACAAACTTGTTGCTATCAATTTTGTATTATGACTGTAATAGTTGCCGCTGGTATTGAAACAGTTTCAGAGAAATTAATGATTTCTTCGATTCCTCTTAGAAAAGAGACTTTAAATCCCAAATTTTGATGAAAACGACAACCAAGTTAGTTAAAAGGAAAAAAAACAGGACTTAAAAAAGAGGAATAAAAGGTTGGAAGGACTAAACAATATAGGTAGGACCTGCTTTTTATGGTTCTTGTGTCCATCACATGTTATGTGTGGTGACCTTTTGATTTTAGTCTATACTAAGTCAAACTGTTCAAAGTTAAAGTAACACTCGTCTTGCAACTTTAGGTCGACACCATTAGTTATAGAATTTTTATTTTCAAAATGAAAGGGTGTTTTATATGTAGAAAATTTCAAACATTCTGTAAATATATCGCGTAGTCTCTATTTCAATGCATCATTCTGTAGTTTATACTACATGTCTTCGTTAAGCACAACTGTTTTACACTTACTGTTTCTGCAAAGTTTCTATGTGCAAAATGACCAAAAACTAGCTTTAGAGTTACGTCCCCGCTAAACTGAAGTCTTCATGTTTCAGCTCTGGAGTTCCCAGTGAAGACATATTTTTTGGCTTCACACTTTTAAGGTATACAGTTGCTGCATGAAGAAAAAGGTTGAAATTCTATAGAATATCTTGACATATACTCGATTGTTAAAATATTGGAACTGCTTAGATATTTAAATGAAGTCAATAGACACATTGGAAAAGTTGCATCTTTTAACCTGCGATTTTTTATTTCATTTGTTAAATAGACAGATTTGCAATCCATACAAATATGACACTTAAATCCACAATGCATCTGAAGAAAACATTATGTTTAAAAATGAAAATAATCTTCCCGATAAAAGAAATAGCATAACTAATCATTGTAAGCCATTGATGTCCCCCTAAAAGACACAGTACTTATAGTTTACAGTCATCAAAATGACAGGAACTATAATTATAGACATCCGATATACGAGCGACCAAACAGGTCATTTTTGTTTTAAATAAAATTATTTCTTCTTTTTTCTCTTGGGTCCTTTTATCTTCTCTTCATCCTGTGTGAGATATGAATTTACACTTTAATTGCATCTTTTAAAATTTACAATGTCTATCAAAAACAAGTGTGGGTAAACGTCAATAAGCCACAACCTAGCGATACCAACAACCAAAAGACATGTGCAAGTTGGACGTTAAAAAGAGATGTGAGTTTCCCTCAATGTGACAGCATCCCAGCTACAAAAAATATGTGTGAATGAACTATTCACTTGGCTCATGCTACCAAATATTTATGTTTTCTCGATTTCTGGGGTATTTCCCAATAATAAACATTACTGTTCGCATGCAATAGTTAATACAGATGAAAGTGGCATTAAACACTAAAAATTGATAAATCCATCATTGTATATGTAAGACGTGTTCTACATCAATCATTTGTTTTGTAAGCAAGAATGAATTAACTTGAATCGTTTTTTCACTAGAGCAATGTTTTGTATCACAAACTTGTTGCTATCGATTTTGTATTATGACTGTAATAGTTGCCGCTGGTATTGAAACAGTTTCAGAGAAATTAATGATTTCTTCGATTCCTCTTAGAAAAGAGACTTTAAATCCCAAATTTTGATGACAACGACAACCAAGTTAGTTAAATGGAAAAAAAACAGGACTTAAAAAAGAGGAATAAAAGGTTGGAAGGACTAAACAATATAGGTAGGACCTGCTTTTTAAGGTTCTTGTGTCCATCACATGTTATGTGTGGTGACCTTTTGATTTTAGTCTATACTAAGTCAAACTGTTCAAAGTTAAAGTAACACTCGTCTTTCAACTTTAGGTCGACACCATTAGTTATAGAATTTTTATTTTCAAAATGAAAGGGTGTTTTATATGTAGAAAATTTCAAACATTCTGTAAATATATCGCGTAGTCTCTATTTCAATGCATCATTCTGTAGTTTATACTACATGTCTTCGTTAAGCACAACTGTTTTACACTTACTGTTTCTGCAAAGTTTCTATGTGCAAAATGACCAAAAACTAGCTTTAGAGTTACGTCCCCGCTAAACTGAAGTCTTCATGTTTCAGCTCTGGAGTTCCCAGTGAAGACATATTTTTTGGCTTCACACTTTTAAGGTATACAGTTGCTGCATGAAGAAAAAGGTTGAAATTCTATAGAATATCTTGACATATACTCGATTGTTAAAATATTGGAACTGCTTAGATATTTAAATGAAGTCAATAGACACATTGGAAAAGTTGCATCTTTTAACCTGCGATTTTTTATTTCATTTGTTAAATAGACAGATTTGCAATCCATACAAATATGACACTTAAATCCACAATGCATCTGAAGAAAACATTATGTTTAAAAATGAAAATAATCTTCCCGATAAAAGAAATAGCATAACTAATCATTGTAAGCCATTGATGTCCCCCTAAAAGACACAGTACTCATAGTATACAGTCATCAAAATGACAGGAACTATATTTATAGACAACCGATATACGAGCGACCAAACAGGTCATTTTTGTTTTAAATAAAATTATTTCTTCTTTTTTCTCTTGGGTCCTTTTATCTTCTCTTCATCCTGTGTGAGATATGAATTTACACTTTAATTGCATCTTTTAAAATTTACAATGTCTATCAAAAACAAGTGTGGGTAAACGTCAATAAGCCACAACCTAGCGATACCAACAACCAAAAGACATGTGCAAGTTGGACGTTAAAAAGAGATGTGAGTTTCCCTCAATGTGACAGCATCCCAGCTACAAAAAATAT
This sequence comes from Mytilus galloprovincialis, assembly GCA_037788925.1. Lineage (NCBI taxonomy): Eukaryota > Metazoa > Mollusca > Bivalvia > Mytilida > Mytilidae > Mytilus > Mytilus galloprovincialis. Next base: position 84,646,818 of record CM075339.1, read on the forward strand.
GTGTGAATGAACTATTCACTTGGCTCATGCTACCAAATATTTATGTTTTCTCGATTTCTGGGGTATTTCCCAATAATAAACATTACTGTTCGCATGCAATAGTTAATACAGATGAAAGTGGCATTAAACACTAAAAATTGATAAATCCATCATTGTATATTTAAGACGTGTTCTACATCAATCATTTGTTTTGTAAGCAAGAATGAATTAACTTGAATCGTTTTTTCACTAGAGCAATGTTTTGTATCACAAACTTGTTGCTATCAATTTTGTATTATGACTGTAATAGTTGCCGCTGGTATTGAAACAGTTTCAGAGAAATTAATGATTTCTTCGATTCCTCTTAGAAAAGAGACTTTAAATCCCAAATGTTGATGACAACGACAACCAAGTTAGTTAAAAGGGAAAAAAACAGGACTTAAAAAAGAGGAATAAAAGGTTGGAAGGACTAAACAATATAGTTAGGACCTGCTTTTTAAGGTTCTTGTGTCCATCACATGTTATGTGTGGTGACCTTTTGATTTTAGTCTATACTAAGTCAAACTGTTCAAAGTTAAAGTAACACTCGTCTTGCAACTTTAGGTCGACACCATTAGTTATAGAATTTTTATTTTCAAAATGAAAGGGTGTTTTATATGTAGAAAATTTCAAACATTCTGTAAATATATCGCGTAGTCTCTATTTCAATGCATCATTCTGTAGTTTATACTACATGTCTTCGTTAAGCACAACTGTTTTACACTTACTGTTTCTGCAAAGTTTCTATGTGCAAAATGACCAAAAACTAGCTTTAGAGTTACGTCCCCGCTAAACTGAAGTCTTCATGTTTCAGCTCTGGAGTTCCCAGTGAAGACATATTTTTTGGCTTCACACTTTTAAGGTATACAGTTGCTGCATGAAGAAAAAGGTTGAAATTCTATAGAATATCTTGACATATACTCGATTGTTAAAATATTGGAACTGCTTAGATATTTAAATGAAGTCAATAGACACATTGGAAAAGTTGCATCTTTTAACCTGCGATTTTTTATTTCATTTGTTAAATAGACAGATTTGCAATCCATACAAATATGACACTTAAATCCACAATGCATCTGAAGAAAACATTATGTTTAAAAATGAAAATAATCTTCCCGATAAAAGAAATAGCATAACTAATCATTGTAAGCCATTGATGTCCCCCTAAAAGACACAGTACTTATAGTTTACAGTCATCAAAATGACAGGAACTATATTTATAGACAACCGATATACGAGCGACCAAACAGGTCATTTTTGTTTTAAATAAAATTATTTCTTCTTTTTTCTCTTGGGTCCTTTTATCTTCTCTTCATCCTGTGTGAGATATGAATTTACACTTTAATTGCATCTTTTAAAATTTACAATGTCTATCAAAAACACGTGTGGGTAAACGTCAATAAGCCACAACCTAGCGATACCAACAACCAAAAGACATGTGCAAGTTGGACGTTAAAAAGAGATGTGAGTTTCCCTCAATGTTACAGCATCCCAGCTACAAAAAATATGTGTGAATGAACTATTCACTTGGCTCATGCTACCAAATATTTATGTTTTCTCGATTTCTGGGGTATTTCCCAATAATAAACATTACTGTTCGCATGCAATAGTTAATACAGATGAAAGTGGCATTAAACACTAAAAATTGATAAATCCATCATTGTATATTTAAGACGTGTTCTACATCAATCATTTGTTTTGTAAGCAAGAATGAATTAACTTGAATCGTTTTTCACTAGAGCAATGTTTTGTATCACAAACTTGTTGCTATCAATTTTGTATTATGACTGTAATAGTTGCCGCTGGTATTGAAACAGTTTCAGAGAAATTAATGATTTCTTCGATTCCTCTTAGAAAAGAGACTTTAAATCCCAAATTTTGATGACAACGACAACCAAGTTAGTTAAAAGGGAAAAAAACAGGACTTAAAAAAGAGGAATAAAAGGTTGGAAGGACTAAACAATATAGGTAGGACCTGCTTTTTAAGGTTCTTGTGTCCATCACATGTTATGTGTGGTGACCTTTTGATTTTAGTCTATACTAAGTCAAACTGTTCAAAGTTAAAGTAACACTCGTCTTTCAACTTTAGGTCGACACCATTAGTTATAGAATTTTTATTTTCAAAATGAAAGGGTGTTTTATATGTAGAAAATTTCAAACATTCTGTAAATATATCGCGTAGTCTCTATTTCAATGCATCATTCTGTAGTTTATACTACATGTCTTCGTTAAGCACAACTGTTTTACACTTACTGTTTCTGCAAAGTTTCTATGTGCAAAATGACCAAAAACTAGCTTTAGAGTTACGTCCCCGCTAAACTGAAGTCTTCATGTTTCAGCTCTGGAGTTCCCAGTGAAGACATATTTTTTGGCTTCACACTTTTAAGGTATACAGTTGCTGCATGAAGAAAAAGGTTGAAATTCTATAGAATATCTTGACATATACTCGATTGTTAAAATATTGGAACTGCTTAGATATTTAAATGAAGTCAATAGACACATTGGAAAAGTTGCATCTTTTAACCTGCGATTTTTTATTTCATTTGTTAAATAGACAGATTTGCAATCCATACAAATATGACACTTAAATCCACAATGCATCTGAAGAAAACATTATGTTTAAAAATGAAAATAATCTTCCCGATAAAAGAAATAGCATAACTAATCATTGTAAGCCATTGATGTCCCCCTAAAAGACACAGTACTTATAGTTTACAGTCATCAAAATGACAGGAACTATATTTATAGACAACCGATATACGAGCGACCAAACAGGTCATTTTTGTTTTAAATAAAATGATATCTTCTTTTTTCTCTTGGGTCCTTTTATCTTCTCTTCATCCTGTGTGAGATATGAATTTACACTTTAATTGCATCTTTTAAAATTTACAATGTCTATCAAAAACACGTGTGGGTAAACGTCAATAAGCCACAACCTAGCGATACCAACAACCAAAAGACATGTGCAAGTTGGACGTTAAAAAGAGATGTGAGTTTCCCTCAATGTGACAGCATCCCAGCTACAAAAAATATGTGTGAATGAACTATTCACTTGGCTCATGCTACCAAATATTTATGTTTTCTCGATTTCTGGGGTATTTCCCAATAATAAACATTACTGTTCGCATGCAATAGTTAATACAGATGAAAGTTGCATTAAACACTAAAAATTGATCAATCCATCATTGTATATTTAAGACGTGTTCTACATCAATCATTTGTTTTGTAAGCAAGAATGAATTAACTGAATCGTTTTTTCACTAGAGCAATGTTTTGTATCACAAACTTGTTGCTATCAATTTTGTATTATGACTGTAATAGTTGCCGCTGGTATTGAAACAGTTTCAGAGAAATTAATGATTTCTTCGATTCCTCTTAGAAAAGAGACTTTAAATCCCAAATTTTGATGACAACGACAACCAAGTTAGTTAAAAGGGAAAAAAAACAGGACTTAAAAAAGAGGAATAAAAGGTTGGAAGGACTAAACAATATAATTAGGACCTGCTTTTTAAGGTTCTTGTGTCCATCACATGTTATGTGTGGTGACCTTTTGATTTTAGTCTATACTAAGTCAAACTGTTCAAAGTTAAAGTAACACTCGTCTTGCAACTTTAGGTCGACACCATTAGTTATAGAATTTTTATTTTCAAAATGAAAGGGTGTTTTATATGTAGAAAATTTCAAACATTCTGTAAATATATCGCGTAGTCACTATTTCAATGCATCATTCTGTAGTTTATACTACATGTCTTCGTTAAGCACAACTGTTTTACACTTACTGTTTCTGCAAAGTTTCTATGTGCAAAATGACCAAAAACTAGCTTTAGAGTTACGTCCCCGCTAAACTGAAGTCTTCATGTTTCAGCTCTGGAGTTCCCAGTGAAGACATATTTTTTGGCTTCACACTTTTAAGGTATACAGTTGCTGCATGAAGAAAAAGGTTGAAATTCTATAGGATATCTTGACATATACTCGATTGTTAAAATATTGGAACTGCTTAGATATTTAAATGAAGTCAATAGACACATTGGAAAAGTTGCATCTTTTAACCTGCGATTTTTTATTTCATTTGTTAAATAGACAGATTTGCAATCCATACAAATATGACACTTAAATCCACAATGCATCTGAAGAAAACATAATGTTTAAAAATGAAAATAATCTTCCCGATAAAAGAAATAGCATAACTAATCATTGTAAGCCATTGATGTCCCCCTAAAAGACACAGTACTTATAGTTTACAGTCATCAAAATGACAGGAACTATATTTATAGACAACCGATATACGAGCGACCAAACAGGTCATTTTTGTTTTAAATAAAATTATTTCTTCTTTTTTCTCTTGGGTCCTTTTATCTTCTCTTCATCCTGTGTGAGATATGAATTTACACTTTAATTGCATCTTTTAAAATTTACAATGTCTATCAAAAACAAGTGTGGGTAAACGTCAATAAGCCACAACCTAGCGATACCAACAACCAAAAGACATGTGCAAGTTGGACGTTAAAAAGAGATGTGAGTTTCCCTCAATGTGACAGCATCCCAGCTACAAAAAAATATGTGTGAATGAACTATTCACTTGGCTCATGCTACCAAATATTTATGTTTTCTCGATTTCTGGGGTATTTCCCAATAATAAACATTACTGTTCGCATGCAATAGTTAATACAGATGAAAGTTGCATTAAACACTAAAAATTGATAAATCCATCATTGTATATTTAAGACGTGTTCTACATCAATCATTTGTTTTGTAAGCAAGAATGAATTAACTGAATCGTTTTTTCACTAGAGCAATGTTTTGTATCACAAACTTGTTGCTATCAATTTTGTATTATGACTGTAATAGTTGCCGCTGGTATTGAAACAGTTTCAGAGAAATTAATGATTTCTTCGATTCCTCTTAGAAAAGAGACTTTAAATCCCAAATTTTGATGACAACGACAACCAAGTTAGTTAAAAGGGACAAAAACAGGACTTAAAAAAGAGGAATAAAAGGTTGGAAGGACTAAACAATATAGTTAGGACCTGCTTTTTAAGGTTCTTGTGTCCATCACATGTTATGTGTGGTGACCTTTTGATTTTAGTCTATACTAAGTCAAACTGTTCAAAGTTAAAGTAACACTCGTCTTGCAACTTGAGGTCGACACCATTAGTTATAGAATTTTTATTTTCAAAATGAAAGGGTGTTTTATATGTAGAAAGTTTCAAACATTCTGTAAATATATCGCGTAGTCACTATTTCAATGCATCATTCTGTAGTTTATACTACATGTCTTCGTTAAGCACAACTGTTTTACACTTACTGTTTCTGCAAAGTTTCTATGTGCAAAATGACCAAAAACTAGCTTTAGAGTTACGTCCCCGCTAAACTGAAGTCTTCATGTTTCAGCTCTGGAGTTCCCAGTGAAGACATATTTTTTGGCTTCACACTTTTAAGGTATACAGTTGCTGCATGAAGAAAAAGGTTGAAATTCTATAGAATATCTTGACATATACTCGATTGTTAAAATATTGGAACTGCTTAGATATTTAAATGAAGTCAATAGACACATTGGAAAAGTTGCATCTTTTAACCTGCGATTTTTTATTTCATTTGTTAAATAGACAGATTTGCAATCCATACAAATATGACACTTAAATCCAAAATACATCTGAAGAAAACATTATGTTTAAAAATGAAAATAATCTTCCCGATAAAAGAAATAGCATAACTAATCATTGTAAGCCATTGATGTCCCCCTAAAAGACACAGTACTTATAGTTTACAGTCATCAAAATGACAGGAACTATATTTATAGACAACCGATATACGAGCGACCAAACAGGTCATTTTTGTTTTAAATAAAATTATTTCTTCTTTTTTCTCTTGGGTCCTTTTATCTTCTCTTCATCCTGTGTGAGATATGAATTTACACTTTAATTGCATCTTTTAAAATTTACAATGTCTATCAAAAACAAGTGTGGGTAAACGTCAATAAGCCACAACCTAGCGATACCAACAACCAAAAGACATGTGCAAGTTGGACGTTAAAAAGAGATGTGAGTTTCCCTCAATGTGACAGCATCCCAGCTACAAAAAATATGTGTGAATGAACTATTCACTTGGCTCATGCTACCAAATATTTATGTTTTCTCGATTTCTGGGGTATTTCCCAATAATAAACATTACTGTTCGCATGCAATAGTTAATACAGATGAAAGTGGCATTAAACACTAAAAATTGATAAATCCATCATTGTATATTTAAGACGTGTTCTACATCAATCATTTGTTTTGTAAGCAAGAATGAATTAACTGAATCGTTTTTTCACTAGAGCAATGTTTTGTATCACAAACTTGTTGCTATCAATTTTGTATTATGACTGTAATAGTTGCCGCTGGTATTGAAACAGTTTCAGAGAAATTAATGATTTCTTCGATTCCTCTTAGAAAAGAGACTTTAAATCCCAAATTTTGATGACAACGACAACCAAGTTAGTTAAAAGGGACAAATACAGGACTTAAAAAAGAGGAATAAAAGGTTGGAAGGACTAAACAATATAGTTAGGACCTGCTTTTTAAGGTTCTTGTGTCCATCACATGTTATGTGTGGTGACCTTTTGATTTTAGTCTATACTAAGTCAAACTGTTCAAAGTTAAAGTAACACTCGTCTTGCAACTTTAGGTCGACACCATTAGTTATAGAATTTTTATTTTCAAAATGAAAGGGTGTTTTATATGTAGAAAATTTCAAACATTCTGTAAATATATCGCGTAGTCACTATTTCAATGCATCATTCTGTAGTTTATACTACATGTCTTTGTTAAGCACAACTGTTTTACACTTACTGTTTCTGCAAAGTTTCTATGTGCAAAATGACCAAAAACTAGCTTTAGAGTTACGTCCCCGCTAAACTGAAGGCTCTGGAGTTCCCAGTGAAGACATATTTTTTGGCTTCACACTTTTAAGGTATACAGTTGCTGCATGAAGAAAAGGGTTGAAATTCTATAGAATATCTTGACATATACTCGATTGTTAAAATATTGGAACTGCTTAGATATTTAAATGAAGTCAATAGACACATTGGAAAAGTTGCATCTTTTAACCTGCGATTTTTTATTTCATTTGTTAAATAGACAGATTTGCAATCCATACAAATATGACACTTAAATCCACAATGCATCTGAAGAAAACATTATGTTTAAAAATGAAAATAATCTTCCCGATAAAAGAAATAGCATAACTAATCATTGTAAGCCATTGATGTCCCCCTAAAAGACACAGTACTTATAGTTTACAGTCATCAAAATGACAGGAACTATATTTATAGACAACCGATATACGAGCGACCAAACAGGTCATTTTTGTTTTAAATAAAATGATTTCTTCTTTTTTCTCTTGGGTCCTTTTATCCTCTCTTCATCCTGTGTGAGATATGAATTTACACTTTAATTGCATCTTTTAAAATTTACAATGTCTATCAAAAACAAGTGTGGGTAAACGTCAACAAGCCACAACCTAGCGATACCAACAACCAAAAGACATGTGCAAGTTGGACGTTAAAAAGAGATGTGAGTTTCCCTCAATGTGACAGCATCCCAGCTACAAAAAATATGTGTGAATGAACTATTCACTTGGCTCATGCTACCAAATATTTATGTTTTCTCGATTTCTGGGGTATTTCCCAATAATAAACATTACTGTTCGCATGCAATAGTTAATACAGATGAAAGTGGCATTAAACACTAAAAATTGATAAATCCATCATTGTATATTTAAGACGTGTTCTACATCAATCATTTGTTTTGTAAGCAAGAATGAATTAACTTGAATCGTTTTTTCACTAGAGCAATGTTTTGTATCACAAACTTGTTGCTATCAATTTTGTATTATGACTGTAATAGTTGCCGCTGGTATTGAAACAGTTTCAGAGAAATTAATGATTTCTTCGATTCCTCTTAGAAAAGAGACTTTAAATCCCAAATTTTGATGACAACGACAACCAAGTTAGTTAAAAGGGAAAAAAACAGGACTTAAAAAAGAGGAATAAAAGGTTGGAAGGACTAAACAATATAGGTAGGACCTGCTTTTTAAGGTTCTTGTGTCCATCACATGTTATGTGTGGTGACCTTTTGATTTTAGTCTATACTAAGTCAAACTGTTCAAAGTTAAAGTAACACTCGTCTTGCAACTTTAGGTCGACACCATTAGTTATAGAATTTTTATTTTCAAAATGAAAGGGTGTTTTATATGTAGAAAATTTCAAACATTCTGTAAATATATCGCGTAGTCTCTATTTCAATGCATCATTCTGTAGTTTATACTACATGTCTTCGTTAAGCACAACTGTTTTACACTTACTGTTTCTGCAAAGTTTCTATGTGCAAAATGACCAAAAACTAGCTTTAGAGTTACGTCCCCGCTAAACTGAAGTCTTCATGTTTCAGCTCTGGAGTTCCCAGTGAAGACATATTTTTTGGCTTCACACTTTTAAGGTATACAGTTGCTGCATGAAGAAAAAGGTTGAAATTCTATAGAATATCTTGACATATACTCGATTGTTAAAATATTGGAACTGCTTAGATATTTAAATGAAGTCAATAGACACATTGGAAAAGTTGCATCTTTTAACCTGCGATTTTTTATTTCATTTGTTAAATAGACAGATTTGCAATCCATACAAATATGACACTTAAATCCACAATGCATCTGAAGAAAACATTATGTTTAAAAATGAAAATAATCTTCCCGATAAAAGAAATAGCATAACTAATCATTGTAAGCCATTGATGTCCCCCTAAAAGACACAGTACTTATAGTTTACAGTCATCAAAATGACAGGAACTATATTTATAGACAACCGATATACGAGCGACCAAACAGGTCATTTTTGTTTTAAATAAAATTATTTCTTCTTTTTTCTCTTGGGTCCTTTTATCTTCTCTTCATCCTGTGTGAGATATGAATTTACACTTTAATTGCATCTTTTAAAATTTACAATGTCTATCAAAAACAAGTGTGGGTAAACGTCAATAAGCCACAACCTAGCGATACCAACAACCAAAAGACATGTGCAAGTTGGACGTTAAAAAGAGATGTGAGTTTCCCTCAATGTGACAGCATCCCAGCTACAAAAAATATGTGTGAATGAACTATTCACTTGGCTCATGCTACCAAATATTTATGTTTTCTCGATTTCTGGGGTATTTCCCAATAATAAACATTACTGTTCGCATGCAATAGTTAATACAGATGAAAGTGGCATTAAACACTAAAAATTGATAAATCCATCATTGTATATTTAAGACGTGTTCTACATCAATCATTTGTTTTGTAAGCAAGAATGAATTAACTTAAATCGTTTTTCACTAGAGCAATGTTTTGTATCACAAACTTGTTGCTATCAATTTTGTATTATGACTGTAATAGTTGCCGCTGGTATTGAAACAGTTTCAGAGAAATTAATGATTTCTTCGATTCCTCTTAGAAAAGAGACTTTAAATCCCAAATTTGGATGACAACGACAACCAAGTTAGTTAAAAGGGAAAAAAACAGGACTTAAAAAAGAGGAATAAAAGGTTGGAAGGACTAAACAATATAGGTAGGACCTGCTTTTTAAGGTTCTTGTGTCCATCACATGTTATGTGTGGTGACCTTTTGATTTTAGTCTATACTAAGTCAAACTGTTCAAAGTTAAAGTAACACTCGTCTTTCAATTTTAGGTCGACACCATTAGTTATAGAATTTTTATTTTCAAAATGAAAGGGTGTTTTATATGTAGAAAATTTCAAACATTCTGTAAATATATCGCGTAGTCTCTATTTCAATGCATCATTCTGTAGTTTATACTACATGTCTTCGTTAAGCACAACTGTTTTACACTTACTGTTTCTGCAAAGTTTCTATGTGCAAAATGACCAAAAACTAGCTTTAGAGTTACGTCCCCGCTAAACTGAAGTCTTCATGTTTCAGCTCTGGAGTTCCCAGTGAAGACATATTTTTTGGCTTCACACTTTTAAGGTATACAGTTGCTGCATGAAGAAAAAGGTTGAAATTCTATAGAATATCTTGACATATACTCGATTGTTAAAATATTGGAACTGCTTAGATATTTAAATGAAGTCAATAGACACATTGGAAAAGTTGCATCTTTTAACCTGCGATTTTTTATTTCATTTGTTAAATAGACAGATTTGCAATCCATACAAATATGACACTTAAATCCACAATGCATCTGAAGAAAACATAATGTTTAAAAATGAAAATAATCTTCCCGATAAAAGAAATAGCATAACTAATCATTGTAAGCCATTGATGTCCCCCTAAAAGACACAGTACTTATAGTTTACAGTCATCAAAATGACAGGAACTATATTTATAGACAACCGATATACGAGCGACCAAACATGTCATTTTTGTTTTAAATAAAATTATTTCTTCTTTTTTCTCTTGGGTCCTTTTATCTTCTCTTCATCCTGTGTGAGATATGAATTTACACTTTAATTGCATCTTTTAAAATTTACAATGTCTATCAAAAACAAGTGTGGGTAAACGTCAATAAGCCACAACCTAGCGATACCAACAACCAAAAGACATGTGCAAGTTGGACGTTAAAAAGAGATGTGAGTTTCCCTCAATGTGACAGCATCCCAGCTACAAAAAATATGTGTGAATGAACTATTCACTTGGCTCATGCTACCAAATATTTATGTTTTCTCGATTTCTGGGGTATTTCCCAATAATAAACATTACTGTTCGCATGCAATAGTTAATACAGATGAAAGTGGCATTAAACACTAAAAATTGATAAATCCATCATTGTATATTTAAGACGCGTTCTACATCAATCATTTGTTTTGTAAGCAAGAATGAATTAACTTGAATCGTTTTTTCACTAGAGCAATGTTTTGTATCACAAACTTGTTGCTATCAATTTTGTATTATGACTGTAATAGTTGCCGCTGGTATTGAAACAGTTTCAGAGAAATTAATGATTTCTTCGATTCCTCTTAGAAAAGAGACTTTAAATCCCAAATTTTGATGACAACGACAACCAAGTTAGTTAAAAGGGAAAAAACAGGACTTAAAAAAGAGGAATAAAAGGTTGGAAGGACTAAACAATATAGTTAGGACCTGCTTTTTAAGGTTCTTGTGTCCATCACATGTTATGTGTGGTGACCTTTTGATTTTAGTCTATACTAAGTCAAACTGTTCAAAGTTAAAGTAACACTCGTCTTGCAACTTTAGGTCGACACCATTAGTTATAGAATTTTTATTTTCAAAATGAAAGGGTGTTTTATATGTAGAAAATTTCAAACATTCTGTAAATATATCGCGTAGTCTCTATATTTCAATGCATCGTTCTGTAGTTTATACTACATGTCTTCGTTAAGCACAACTGTTTTACACTTACTGTTTCTGCAAAGTTTCTATGTGCAAAATGACCAAAAACTAGCTTTAGAGTTACGTCCCCGCTAAACTGAAGTCTTCATGTTTCAGCTCTGGAGTTCCCAGTGAAGACATATTTTTTGGCTTCACACTTTTAAGGTATACAGTTGCTGCATGAAGAAAAAGGTTGAAATTCTATAGAATATCTTGACATATACTCGATTGTTAAAATATTGGAACTGCTTAGATATTTAAATGAAGTCAATAGACACATTGGAAAAGTTGCATCTTTTAACCTGCGATTTTTTATTTCATTTGTTAAATAGACAGATTTGCAATCCATACAAATATGACACTTAAATCCACAATGCATCTGAAGAAAACATAATGTTTAAAAATGAAAATAATCTTCCCGATAAAAGAAATAGCATAACTAATCATTGTAAGCCATTGATGTCCCCCTAAAAGACACAGTACTTATAGTTTACAGTCATCAAAATGACAGGAACTATATTTATAGACAACCGATATACGAGCGACCAAACATGTCATTTTTGTTTTAAATAAAATTATTTCTTCTTTTTTCTCTTGGGTCCTTTTATCTTCTCTTCATCCTGTGTGAGATATGAATTTACACTTTAATTGCATCTTTTAAAATTTACAATGTCTATCAAAAACAAGTGTGGGTAAACGTCAATAAGCCACAACCTAGCGATACCAACAACCAAAAGACATGTGCAAGTTGGACGTTAAAAAGAGATGTGAGTTTCCCTCAATGTGACAGCATCCCAGCTACAAAAAATATGTGTGAATGAACTATTCACTTGGCTCATGCTACCAAATATTTATGTTTTCTCGATTTCTGGGGTATTTCCCAATAATAAACATTACTGTTCGCATGCAATAGTTAATACAGATGAAAGTGGCATTAAACACTAAAAATTGATAAATCCATCATTGTATATTTAAGACGCGTTCTACATCAATCATTTGTTTTGTAAGCAAGAATGAATTAACTTGAATCGTTTTTTCACTAGAGCAATGTTTTGTATCACAAACTTGTTGCTATCAATTTTGTATTATGACTGTAATAGTTGCCGCTGGTATTGAAACAGTTTCAGAGAAATTAATGATTTCTTCGATTCCTCTTAGAAAAGAGACTTTAAATCCCAAATTTTGATGACAACGACAACCAAGTTAGTTAAAAGGGAAAAAACAGGACTTAAAAAAGAGGAATAAAAGGTTGGAAGGACTAAACAATATAGTTAGGACCTGCTTTTTAAGGTTCTTGTGTCCATCACATGTTATGTGTGGTGACCTTTTGATTTTAGTCTATACTAAGTCAAACTGTTCAAAGTTAAAGTAACACTCGTCTTGCAACTTTAGGTCGACACCATTAGTTATAGAATTTTTATTTTCAAAATGAAAGGGTGTTTTATATGTAGAAAATTTCAAACATTCTGTAAATATATCGCGTAGTCTCTATATTTCAATGCATCGTTCTGTAGTTTATACTACATGTCTTCGTTAAGCACAACTGTTTTACACTTACTGTTTCTGCAAAGTTTCTATGTGCAAAATGACCAAAAACTAGCTTTAGAGTTACGTCCCCGCTAAACTGAAGTCTTCATGTTTCAGCTCTGGAGTTCCCAGTGAAGACATATTTTTTGGCTTCACACTTTTAAGGTATACAGTTGCTGCATGAAGAAAAAGGTTGAAATTCTATAGAATATCTTGACATATACTCGATTGTTAAAATATTGGAACTGCTTAGATATTTAAATGAAGTCAATAGACACATTGGAAAAGTTGCATCTTTTAACCTGCGATTTTTTATTTCATTTGTTAAATAGACAGATTTGCAATCCATACAAATATGACACTTAAATCCACAATGCATCTGAAGAAAACATTATGTTTAAAAATGAAAATAATCTTCCCGATAAAAGAAATAGCATAACTAATCATTGTAAGCCATTGATGTCCCCCTAAAAGACACAGTACTTATAGTTTACAGTCATCAAAATGACAGGAACTATATTTATAGACAACCGATATACGAGCGACCAAACAGGTCATTTTTGTTTTAAATAAAATTATTTCTTCTTTTTTCTCTTGGGTCCTTTTATCTTCTCTTCATCCTGTGTGAGATATGAATTTACACTTTAATTGCATCTTTTAAAATTAACAATGTCTATCAAAAACAAGTGTGGGTAAACGTCAATAAGCCACAACCTAGCGATACCAACAACCAAAAGACATGTGCAAGTTGGACGTTAAAAAGAGATGTGAGTTTCCCTCAATGTGACAGCATCCCAGCTACACAAAATATGTGTGAATGAACTATTCACTTGGCTCATGCTACCAAATATTTATGTTTTCTCGATTTCTGGGGTATTTCCCAATAATAAACATTACTGTTCGCATGCAATAGTTAATACAGATGAAAGTGACATTAAACACTAAAAATTGATAAATCCATCATTGTATATTTAAGACGTGTTCTACATCAATCATTTGTTTTTTAAGCAAGAATGAATTAACTTGAATCGTTTTTTCACTAGAGCAATGTTTTGTATCACAAACTTGTTGCTATCAATTTTGTATTATGACTGTAATAGTTGCCGCTGGTATTGAAACAGTTTCAGAGAAATTAATGATTTCTTCGATTCCTCTTAGAAAAGAGACTTTAAATCCCAAATGTTGATGACAATGACAACCAAGTTAGTTAAAAGGGAAAAAAACAGGACTTAAAAAAGAGGAATAAAAGGTTGGAAGGACTAAACAATATAGTTAGGACCTGCTTTTTAAGGTTCGTGTGTCCATCACATGTTATGTGTGGTGACCTTTCGATTTTAGTCTATACTAAGTCAAACTGTTCAAAGTTAAAGTAACACTCGTCTTGCAACTTTAGGTCGACACCATTAGTTATAGAATTTTTATTTTCAAAATGAAAGGGTGTTTTATATGTAGAAAATTTCAAACATTCTGTAAATATATCGCGTAGTCTCTATTTCAATGCATCATTCTGTAGTTTATACTACATGTCTTCGTTAAGCACAACTGTTTTACACTTACTGTTTCTGCAAAGTTTCTATGTGCAAAATGACCAAAAACTAGCTTTAGAGTTACGTCCCCGCTAAACTGAAGTCTTCATGTTTCAGCTCTGGAGTTCCCAGTGAAGACATATTTTTTGGCTTCACACTTTTAAGGTATACAGTTGCTGCATGAAGAAAAAGGTTGAAATTCTATAGAATATCTTGACATATACTCGATTGTTAAAATATTGGAACTGCTTAGATATTTAAATGAAGTCAATAGACACATTGGAAAAGTTGCATCTTTTAACCTGCGATTTTTTATTTCATTTGTTAAATAGACAGATTTGCAATCCATACAAATATGACACTTAAATCCACAATGCATCTGAAGAAAACATTATGTTTAAAAATGAAAATAATCTTCCCGATAAAAGAAATAGCATAACTAATCATTGTAAGCCTTTGATGTCCCCCTAAAAGACACAGTACTTATAGTTTACAGTCATCAAAATGACAGGAACTATATTTATAGACAACCGATATACGAGCGACCAAACAGGTCATTTTTGTTTTAAATAAAATGATTTCTTCTTTTTTCTCTTGGGTCCTTTTATCTTCTCTTCATCCTGTGTGAGATATGAATTTACACTTTAATTGCATCTTTTAAAATTTACAATGTCTATCAAAAACAAGTGTGGGTAAACGTCAATAAGCCACAACCTAGCGATACCAACAACCAAAAGACATGTGCAAGTTGGACGTTAAAAAGAGATGTGAGTTTCCCTCAATGTGACAGCATCCCAGCTACAAAAAATATGTGTGAATGAACTATTCACTTGGCTCATGCTACCAAATATTTATGTTTTCTCGATTTCTGGGGTATTTCCCAATAATAAACATTACTGTTCGCATGCAATAGTTAATACAGATGAAAGTGGCATTAAACACTAAAAATTGATAAATCCATCATTGTATATTTAAGACGTGTTCTACATCAATCATTTGTTTTGTAAGCAAGAATGAATTAACTTGAATCGTTTTTTCACTAGAGCAATGTTTTGTATCACAAACTTGTTGCTATCAATTTTGTATTATGACTGTAATAGTTGCCGCTGGTATTGAAACAGTTTCAGAGAAATTAATGATTTCTTCGATTCCTCTTAGAAAAGAGACTTTAAATCCCAAATTTTGATGACAACGACAACCAAGTTAGTTAAAAGGGAAAAAACAGGACTTAAAAAAGAGGAATAAAAGGTTGGAAGGACTAAACAATATAGTTAGGACCTGCTTTTTAAGGTTCTTGTGTCCATCACATGTTATGTGTGGTGACCTTTTGATTTTAGTCTATACTAAGTCAAACTGTTCAAAGTTAAAGTAACACTCGTCTTGCAACTTTAGGTCGACACCATTATTTATAGAATTTTTATTTTCAAAATGAAAGGGTGTTTTATATGTAGAAAATTTCAAACATTCTGTAAATATATCGCGTAGTCTCTATATTTCAATGCATCATTCTGTAGTTTATACTACATGTCTTCGTTAAACACAACTGTTTTACACTTACTGTTTCTGCAAAGTTTCTATGTGCAAAATGACCAAAAACTAGCTTTAGAGTTACGTCCCCGCTAAACTGAAGTCTTCATGTTTCAGCTCTGGAGTTCCCAGTGAAGACATATTTTTTGGCTTCACACTTTTAAGGTATACAGTTGCTGCATGAAGAAAAAGGTTGAAATTCTATAGAATATCTTGACATATACTCGATTGTTAAAATATTGGAACTGCTTAGATATTTAAATGAAGTCAATAGACACATTGGAAAAGTTGCATCTTTTAACCTGCGATTTTTTATTTCATTTGTTAAATAGACAGATTTGCAATCCATACAAATATGACACTTAAATCCACAATGCATCTGAAGAAAACATTATGTTTAAAAATGAAAATAATCTTCCCGATAAAAGAAATAGCATAACTAATCATTGTAAGCCATTGATGTCCCCCTAAAAGACACAGTACTTATAGTTTACAGTCATCAAAATGACAGGAACTATACTTATAGACAACCGATATACGAGCGACCAAACAGGTCATTTTTGTTTTAAATAAAATAATTTCTTCTTTTTTCTCTTGGGTCCTTTTATCTTCTCTTCATCCTGTGTGAGATATGAATTTACACTTTAATTGCATCTTTTAAAATTTACAATGTCTATCAAAAACAAGTGTGGGTAAACGTCAATAAGCCACAACCTAGCGATACCAACAACCAAAAGACATGTGCAAGTTGGACGTTAAAAAGAGATGTGAGTTTCCCTCAATGTGACAGCATCCCAGCTACACAAAATATGTGTGAATGAACTATTCACTTGGCTCATGCTACCAAATATTTATGTTTTCTCGATTTCTGGGGTTTTTCCCAATAATAAACATTACTGTTCGCATGCAATAGTTAATACAGATGAAAGTGGCATTAAACACTAAAAATTGATAAATCCATCATTGTATATTTAAGACGTGTTCTACATCAATCATTTGTTTTTTAAGCAAGAATGAATTAACTTGAATCGTTTTTTCACTAGAGCAATGTTTTGTATCACAAACTTGTTGCTATCAATTTTGTATTATGACTGTAATAGTTGCCGCTGGTATTGAAACAGTTTCAGAGAAATTAATGATTTCTTCGATTCCTCTTAGAAAAGAGACTTTAAATCCCAAATTTTGATGACAATGACAACCAAGTTAGTTAAAAGGGAAAAAAACAGGACTTAAAAAAGAGGAATAAAAGGTTGGAAGGACTAAACAATATAGTTAGGACCTGCTTTTTAAGGTTCGTGTGTCCATCACATGTTATGTGTGGTGACCTTTTGATTTTAGTCTATACTAAGTCAAACTGTTCAAAGTTAAAGTAACACTCGTCTTGCAACTTTAGGTCGACACCATTATTTATAGAATTTTTATTTTCAAAATGAAAGGGTGTTTTATATGTAGAAAATTTCAAACATTCTGTAAATATATCGCGTAGTCTCTATATTTCAATGCATCATTCTGTAGTTTATACTACATGTCTTCGTTAAACACAACTGTTTTACACTTACTGTTTCTGCAAAGTTTCTATGTGCAAAATGACCAAAAACTAGCTTTAGAGTTACGTCCCCGCTAAACTGAAGTCTTCATGTTTCAGCTCTGGAGTTCCCAGTGAAGACATATTTTTTGGCTTCACACTTTTAAGGTATACAGTTGCTGCATGAAGAAAAAGGTTGAAATTCTATAGAATATCTTGACATATACTCGATTGTTAAAATATTGGAACTGCTTAGATATTTAAATGAAGTCAATAGACACATTGGAAAAGTTGCATCTTTTAACCTGCGATTTTTTATTTCATTTGTTAAATAGACAGATTTGCAATCCATACAAATATGACACTTAAATCCACAATGCATCTGAAGAAAACATTATGTTTAAAAATGAAAATAATCTTCCCGATAAAAGAAATAGCATAACTAATCATTGTAAGCCATTGATGTCCCCCTAAAAGACACAGTACTTATAGTTTACAGTCATCAAAATGACAGGAACTATATTTATAGACAACCGATATACGAGCGACCAAACAGGTCATTTTTGTTTTAAATAAAATAATTTCTTCTTTTTTCTCTTGGGTCCTTTTATCTTCTCTTCATCCTGTGTGAGATATGAATTTACACTTTAATTGCATCTTTTAAAATTTACAATGTCTATCAAAAACAAGTGTGGGTAAACGTCAATAAGCCACAACCTAGCGATACCAACAACCAAAAGACATGTGCAAGTTGGACGTTAAAAAGAGATGTGAGTTTCCCTCAATGTGACAGCATCCCAGCTACACAAAATATGTGTGAATGAACTATTCACTTGGCTCATGCTACCAAATATTTATGTTTTCTCGATTTCTGGGGTTTTTCCCAATAATAAACATTACTGTTCGCATGCAATAGTTAATACAGATGAAAGTGGCATTAAACACTAAAAATTGATAAATCCATCATTGTATATTTAAGACGTGTTCTACATCAATCATTTGTTTTTTAAGCAAGAATGAATTAACTTGAATCGTTTTTTCACTAGAGCAATGTTTTGTATCACAAACTTGTTGCTATCAATTTTGTATTATGACTGTAATAGTTGCCGCTGGTATTGAAACAGTTTCAGAGAAATTAATGATTTCTTCGATTCCTCTTAGAAAAGAGACTTTAAATCCCAAATTTTGATGACAATGACAACCAAGTTAGTTAAAAGGGAAAAAAACAGGACTTAAAAAAGAGGAATAAAAGGTTGGAAGGACTAAACAATATAGTTAGGACCTGCTTTTTAAGGTTCGTGTGTCCATCACATGTTATGTGTGGTGACCTTTTGATTTTAGTCTATACTAAGTCAAACTGTTCAAAGTTAAAGTAACACTCGTCTTGCAACTTTAGGTCGACACCATTAGTTATAGAATTTTTATTTTCAAAATGAAAGGGTGTTTTATATGTAGAAAATTTCAAACATTCTGTAAATATATCGCGTAGTCTCTATTTCAATGCATCATTCTGTAGTTTATACTACATGTCTTCGTTAAGCACAACTGTTTTACACTTACTGTTTCTGCAAAGTTTCTATGTGCAAAATGACCAAAAACTAGCTTTAGAGTTACGTCCCCGCTAAACTGAAGTCTTCATGTTTCAGCTCTGGAGTTCCCAGTGAAGACATATTTTTTGGCTTCACACTTTTAAGGTATACAGTTGCTGCATGAAGAAAAAGGTTGAAATTCTATAGAATATCTTGACATATACTCGATTGTCAAAATATTGGAACTGCTTAGATATTTAAATGAAGTCAATAGACACATTGGAAAAGTTGCATCTTTTAACCTGCGATTTTTTATTTCATTTGTTAAATAGACAGATTTGCAATCCATACAAATATGACACTTAAATCCACAATGCATCTGAAGAAAACATTATGTTTAAAAATGAAAATATTCTTCCCGATAAAAGAAATAGCATAACTAATCATTGTAAGCCATTGATGTCCCCCTAAAAGACACAGTACTTATAGTTTACAGTCATCAAAATGACAGGAACTATATTTATAGACAACCGATATACGAGCGACCAAACAGGTCATTTTTGTTTTAAATAAAATGATTTCTTCTTTTTTCTCTTGGGTCCTTTTATCTTCTCTTCATCCTGTGTGAGATATGAATTTACACTTTAATTGCATCTTTTAAAATTTACAATGTCTATCAAAAACAAGTGTGGGTAAACGTCAACAAGCCACAACCTAGCGATACCAACAACCAAAAGACATGTGCAAGTTGGACGTTAAAAAGAGATGTGAGTTTCCCTCAATGTGACAGCATCCCAGCTACAAAAAATATGTGTGAATGAACTATTCACTTGGCTCATGCTACCAAATATTTATGTTTTCTCGATTTCTGGGGTATTTCCCAATAATAAACATTACTGTTCGCATGCAATAGTTAATACAGATGAAAGTGGCATTAAACACTAAAAATTGATAAATCCATCATTGTATATTTAAGACGTGTTCTACATCAATCATTTGTTTTGTAAGCAAGAATGAATTAACTTGAATCGTTTTTTTCACTAGAGCAATGTTTTGTATCACAAACTTGTTGCTATCAATTTTGTATTATGACTGTAATAGTTGCCGCTGGTATTGAAACAGTTTCAGAGAAATTAATGATTTCTTCGATTCCTCTTAGAAAAGAGACTTTAAATCCCAAATTTTGATGACAATGACAACCAAGTTAGTTAAAAGGGAAAAAAACAGGACTTAAAAAAGAGGAATAAAAGGTTGGAAGGACTAAACAATATAGTTAGGACCTGCTTTTTAAGGTTCGTGTGTCCATCACATGTTATGTGTGGTGACCTTTTGATTTTAGTCTATACTAAGTCAAACTGTTCAAAGTTAAAGTAACACTCGTCTTGCAACTTTAGGTCGACACCATTAGTTATAGAATTTTTATTTTCAAAATGAAAGGGTGTTTTATATGTAGAAAATTTCAAACATTCTGTAAATATATCGCGTAGTCTCTATTTCAATGCATCATTCTGTAGTTTATACTACATGTCTTCGTTAAGGGCATACGATACAGTTTTGATCCTGTATTTACAAGTTCATGAAAATTTGCATGTAGTCTATTTTTTATCTAATTAAATCAAATATGTAATAAAAAATATACCTTCATGTGCTACTTTTTGAGTAAAATGAGGTCGAAATTTTGTATATTTACTCAAAATTCAGATTTGTGGCCGTAATTTCTTTTTCAAAAGAAAGAAATAACTTTTTTGTTATAAAAGATAAACACAAATTGTTTTTTGTTAAATAATCGGTAATATCTGTATTTTATAAATATCATAAAAAAGTATGCAATTTTTTATTCAGATATAACTCATATTTATCAAATGTTCATGCATTGAGGAAAAAACGTAATTTTTTACTGCATCTTTATCAAAATAAAAAAAATCCTCTATTTACAGTTTTATAAAATTTGGGTCACATAATCTCCCTGCAAAATGAAACAAAATGCCGTTTTGAAAAATAGGGGTCCATGAACTCGTTTTCAAATTAAATCAGTTTGAATGATAAAAATCAGTCGAAAAATGCATTTTTTCCCGATATGTCACAGTTTGACGTCGCGAAAATAACAAATTACGTTAGCAACGTCATTACCTTCCCTGTAACTGTATCGTATGCCCTTAAGCACAACTGTTTTACACTTACTGTTTCTGCAAAGTTTCTATGTTCAAAATGACCAAAAACTAGCTTTAGAGTTACGTCCCCGCTAAACTGAAGTCTTCATGTTTCAGCTCTGGAGTTCCCAGTGAAGACATATTTTTTGGCTTCACACTTTTAAGGTATACAGTTGCTGCATGAAGAAAAAGGTTGAAATTCTATAGAATATCTTGACATATACTCGATTGTTAAAATATTGGAACTGCTTAGATATTTAAATGAAGTCAATAGACACATTGGAAAAGTTGCATCTTTTAACCTGCGATTTTTTATTTCATTTGTTAAATAGACAGATTTGCAATCCATACAAATATGACACTTAAATCCACAATGCATCTGAAGAAAACATTATGTTTAAAAATGAAAATAATCTTCCCGATAAAAGAAATAGCATAACTAATCATTGTAAGCCATTGATGTCCCCCTAAAAGACACAGTACTTATAGTTTACAGTCATCAAAATGACAGGAACTATATTTATAGACAACCGATATACGAGCGACCAAACAGGTCATTTTTGTTTTAAATAAAATGATTTCTTCTTTTTTCTCTTGGGTCCTTTTATCTTCTCTTCATCCTGTGTGAGATATGAATTTACACTTTAATTGCATCTTTTAAAATTTACAATGTCTATCAAAAACAAGTGTGGGTAAACGTCAATAAGCCACAACCTAGCGATACCAACAACCAAAAGACATGTGCAAGTTGGACGTTAAAAAGAGATGTGAGTTTCCCTCAATGTGACAGCATCCCAGCTACAAAAAATATGTGTGAATGAACTATTCACTTGGCTCATGCTACCAAATATTTATGTTTTCTCGATTTCTGGGGTATTTCCCAATAATAAACATTACTGTTTGCATGCAATAGTTAATACAGATGAAAGTGGCATTAAACACTAAAAATTGATAAATCCATCATTGTATATTTAAGACGTGTTCTACATCAATCATTTGTTTTGTAAGCAAGAATGAATTAACTTGAATCGTTTTTTCACTAGAGCAATGTTTTGTATCACAAACTTGTTGCTATCAATTTTGTATTATGACTGTAATAGTTGCCGCTGGTATTGAAACAGTTTCAGAGAAATTAATGATTTCTTCGATTCCTCTTAGAAAAGAGACTTTAAATCCCAAATGTTGATGACAACGACAACCAAGTTAGTTAAAAGGAAAAAAAACAGGACTTAAAAAAGAGGAATAAAAGGTTGGAAGGACTAAACAATATAGTTAGGACCTGCTTTTTAAGGTTCGTGTGTCCATCACATGTTATATGTGGTGACCTTTTGATTTTAGTCTATACTAAGTCAAACTGTTCAAAGTTAAAGTAACACTCGTCTTGCAACTTTAGGTCGACACCATTAGTTATAGAATTTTTATTTTCAAAATGAAAGGGTGTTTTATATGTAGAAAATTTCAAACATTCTGTAAATATATCGCGTAGTCTCTATTTCAATGCATCATTCTGTAGTGTATACTACATGTCTTCGTTAAGCACAACTGTTTTACACTTACTGTTTCTGCAAAGTTTCTATGTGCAAAATGACCAAAAACTAGCTTTAGAGTTACGTCCCCGCTAAACTGAAGTCTTCATGTTTCAGCTCTGGAGTTCCCAGTGAAGACATATTTTTTGGCTTCACACTTTTAAGGTATACAGTTGCTGCATGAAGAAAAAGGTTGAAATTCTATAGAATATCTTGACATATACTCGATTGTTAAAATATTGGAACTGCTTAGATATTTAAATGAAGTCAATAGACACATTGGAAAAGTTGCATCTTTTAACCTGCGATTTTTTATTTCATTTGTTAAATAGACAGATTTGCAATCCATACAAATATGACACTTAAATCCACAATGCATCTGAAGAAAACATTATGTTTAAAAATGAAAATAATCTTCCCGATAAAAGAAATAGCATAACTAATCATTGTAAGCCTTTGATGTCCCCCTAAAAGACACAGTACTTATAGTTTACAGTCATCAAAATGACAGGAACTATATTTATAGACAACCGATATACGAGCGACCAAACAGGTCATTTTTGTTTTAAATAAAATGATTTCTTCTTTTTTCTCTTGGGTCCTTTTATCTTCTCTTCATCCTGTGTGAGATATGAATTTACACTTTAATTGCATCTTTTAAAATTTACAATGTCTATCAAAAACAAGTGTGGGTAAACGTCAATAAGCCACAACCTAGCGATACCAACAACCAAAAGACATGTGCAAGTTGGACGTTAAAAAGAGATGTGAGTTTACCTCAATGTGACAGCATCCCAGCTACAAAAAATATGTGTGAATGAACTATTCACTTGGCTCATGCTACCAAATATTTATGTTTTCTCGATTTCTGGGGTATTTCCCAATAATAAACATTACTGTTTGCATGCAATAGTTAATACAGATGAAAGTGGCATTAAACACTAAAAATTGATAAATCCATCATTGTATATTTAAGACGTGTTCTACATCAATCATTTGTTTTGTAAGCAAGAATGAATTAACTTGAATCGTTTTTTCACTAGAGCAATGTTTTGTATCACAAACTTGTTGCTATCAATTTTGTATTATGACTGTAATAGTTGCCGCTGGTATTGAAACAGTTTCAGAGAAATTAATGATTTCTTCGATTCCTCTTAGAAAAGAGACTTTAAATCCCAAATTTTGATGACAACGACAACCAAGTTAGTTAAAAGGGAAAAAACAGGACTTAAAAAAGAGGAATAAAAGGTTGGAAGGACTAAACAATATAGGTAGGACCTGCTTTTTAAGGTTCTTGTGTCCATCACATGTTATGTGTGGTGACCTTTTGATTTTAGTCTATACTAAGTCAAACTGTTCAAAGTTAAAGTAACACTCGTCTTGCAACTTTAGGTCGACACCATTAGTTATAGAATTTTTATTTTCAAAATGAAAGGGTGTTTTATATGTAGAAAATTTCAAACATTCTGTAAATATATCGCGTAGTCTCTATTTCAATGCATCATTCTGTAGTTTATACTACATGTCTTCGTTAAGCACAACTGTTTTACACTTACTGTTTCTGCAAAGTTTCTATGTGCAAAATGACCAAAAACTAGCTTTAGAGTTACGTCCCCGCTAAACTGAAGTCTTCATGTTTCAGCTCTGGAGTTCCCAGTGAAGACATATTTTTTGGCCTCACACTTTTAAGGTATACAGTTGCTGCATGAAGAAAAAGGTTGAAATTCTATAGAATATCTTGACATATACTCGATTGTTAAAATATTGGAACTGCTTAGATATTTAAATGAAGTCAATAGACACATTGGAAAAGTTGCATCTTTTAACCTGCGATTTTTTATTTCATTTGTTAAATAGACAGATTTGCAATCCATACAAATATGACACTTAAATCCACAATGCATCTGAAGAAAACATTATGTTTAAAAATGAAAATAATCTTCCCGATAAAAGAAATAGCATAACTAATCATTGTAAGCCATTGATGTCCCCCTAAAAGACACAGTACTTATAGTTTACAGTCATCAAAATGACAGGAACTATATTTATAGACAACCGATATACGAGCGACCAAACAGGTCATTTTTGTTTTAAATAAAATGATTTCTTCTTTTTTCTCTTGGGTCCTTTTATCTTCTCTTCATCATGTGTGAGATATGAATTTACACTTTAATTGCATCTTTTAAAATTTACAATGTCTATCAAAAACAAGTGTGGGTAAACGTCAATAAGCCACAACCTAGCGATACCAACAACCAAAAGACATGTGCAAGTTGGACGTTAAAAAGAGATGTGAGTTTCCCTCAATGTGACAGCATCCCAGCTACAAAAAATATGTGTGAATGAACTATTCACTTGGCTCATGCTACCAAATATTTATGTTTTCTCGATTTCTGGGGTATTTCCCAATAATAAACATTACTGTTCGCATGCAATAGTTAATACAGATGAAAGTGGCATTAAACACTAAAAATTGATAAATCCATCATTGTATATTTAAGACGTGTTCTACATCAATCATTTGTTTAGTAAGCAAGAATGAATTAACTTGAATCGTTTTTTCACTAGAGCAATGTTTTGTATCACAAACTTGTTGCTATCAATTTTGTATTATGACTGTAATAGTTGCCGCTGGTATTGAAACAGTTTCAGAGAAATTAATGATTTCTTCGATTCCTCTTAGAAAAGAGACTTTAAATCCCAAATTTTGATGACAACGACAACCAAGTTAGTTAAAAGGGAAAAAAACAGGACTTAAAAAAGAGGAATAAAAGGTTGGAAGGACTAAACAATATAGTTACGACCTGCTTTTTAAGGTTTGTGTGTCCATCACATGTTATGTGTAGTGACCTTTTGATTTTAGTCTATACTAAGTCAAACTGTTCAAAGTTAAAGTAACACTCGTCTTGCAACTTTAGGTCGACACCATTAGTTATAGAATTTTTATTTTCAAAATGAAAGGGTGTTTTATATGTAGAAAATTTCAAACATTCTGTAAATATATCGCGTAGTCTCTATTTCAATGCATCATTCTGTAGTTTATACTACATGTCTTCGTTAAGCACAACTGTTTTACACTTACTGTTTCTGCAAAGTTTCTATGTGCAAAATGACCAAAAACTAGCTTTAGAGTTACGTCCCCGCTAAACTGAAGTCTTCATGTTTCAGCTCTGGAGTTCCCAGTGAAGACATATTTTTTGGCTACACACTTTTAAGGTATACAGTTGCTGCATGAAGAAAAAGGTTGAAATTCTATAGAATATCTTGACATATACTCGATTGTTAAAATATTGGAACTGCTTAGATATTTAAATGAAGTCAATAGACACATTGGAAAAGTTGCATCTTTTAACCTGCGATTTTTTATTTCATTTGTTAAATAGACAGATTTGCAATCCATACAAATATGACACTTAAATCCACAATGCATCTGAAGAAAACATTATGTTTAAAAATGAAAATAATCTTCCCGATAAAAGAAATAGCATAACTAATCATTGTAAGCCATTGATGTCCCCCTAAAAGACACAGTACTTATAGTTTACAGTCATCAAAATGACAGGAACTATATTTATAGACAACCGATATACGAGCGACCAAACAGGTCATTTTTGTTTTAAATAAAATGATTTCTTCTTTTTTCTCTTGGGTCCTTTTATCTTCTCTTCATCCTGTGTGAGATATGAATTTACACTTTAATTGCATCTTTTAAAATTTACAATGTCTATCAAAAACAAGTGTGGGTAAACGTCAATAAGCCACAACCTAGCGATACCAACAACCAAAAGACATGTGCAAGTTGGACGTTAAAAAGAGATGTGAGTTTCCCTCAATGTGACAGCATCCCAGCTACAAAAAATATGTGTGAATGAACTATTCACTTGGCTCATGCTACCAAATATTTATGTTTTCTCGATTTCTGGGGTATTTCCCAATAATAAACATTACTGTTCGCATGCAATAGTTAATACAGATGAAAGTGGCATTAAACACTAAAAATTGATAAATCCATCATTGTATATTTAAGACGTGTTCTACATCAATCATTTGTTTTGTAAGCAAGAATGAATTAACTTGAATCGTTTTTTCACTAGAGCAATGTTTTGTATCACAAACTTGTTGCTATCAATTTTGTATTATGACTGTAATAGTTGCCGCTGGTATTGAAACAGTTTCAGAGAAATTAATGATTTCTTCGATTCCTCTTAGAAAAGAGACTTTAAATCCCAAATTTTGATGACAACGACAACCAAGTTAGTTAAAAGGGAAAAAAACAGGACTTAAAAAAGAGGAATAAAAGGTTGGAAGGACTAAACAATATAGTTAGGACCTGCTTTTTAAGGTTCGTGTGTCCATCAAATGTTATGTGTGGTGACCTTTTGATTTTAGTCTATACTAAGTCAAACTGTTCAAAGTTAAAGTAACACTCGTCTTGCAACTTTAGGTCGACACCATTAGTTATAGAATTTTTATTTTCAAAATGAAAGGGTGTTTTATATGTAGAAAATTTCAAACATTCTGTAAATATATCGCGTAGTCTCTATTTCAATGCATCATTCTGTAGTTTATACTACATGTCTTCGTTAAGCACAACTGTTTTACACTTACTGTTTCTGCAAAGTTTCTATGTGCAAAATGACCAAAAACTAGCTTTAGAGTTACGTCCCCGCTTAACTGAAGTCTTCATGTTTCAGCTCTGGAGTTCCCAGTGAAGACATATTTTTTGGCTTCACACTTTTAAGGTATACAGTTGCTGCATGAAGAAAAAGGTTGAAATTCTATAGAATATCTTGACATATACTCGATTGTTAAAATATTGGAACTGCTTAGATATTTAAATGAAGTCAATAGACACATTGGAAAAGTTGCATCTTTTAACCTGCGATTTTTTATTTCATTTGTTAAATAGACAGATTTGCAATCCATACAAATATGACACTTAAATCCACAATGCATCTGAAGAAAACATTATGTTTAAAAATGAAAATAATCTTCCCGATAAAAGAAATAGCATAACTAATCATTGTAAGCCATTGATGTCCCCCTAAAAGACACAGTACTTATAGTTTACAGTCATCAAAATGACAGGAACTATATTTATAGACAACCGATATACGAGCGACCAAACAGGTCATTTTTGTTTTAAATAAAATGATTTCTTCTTTTTTCTCTTGGGTCCTTTTATCTTCTCTTCATCCTGTGTGAGATATGAATTTACACTTTAATTGCATCTTTTAAAATTTACAATGTCTATCAAAAACAAGTGTGGGTAAACGTCAATAAGCCACAACCTAGCGATACCAACAACCAAAAGACATGTGCAAGTTGGACGTTAAAAAGAGATGTGAGTTTCCCTCAATGTGACAGCATCCCAGCTACAACAAATATGTGTGAATGAACTATTCACTTGGCTCATGCTACCAAATATTTATGTTTTCTCGACTTCTGGGGTATTTCCCAATAATAAACATTACTGTTCGCATGCAATAGTTAATACAGATGAAAGTAGCATTCAACACTAAAAATTGATAAATCCATCATTGTATATTTAAGACGTGTTCTACATCAATCATTTGTTTTGTAAGCAAGAATTAATTAACTTGAATCGTTTTTTCACTAGAGCAATGTTTTGTATCACAAACTTGTTGCTATCAATTTTGTATTATGACTGTAATAGTTGCCGCTGGTATTGAAACAGTTTCAGAGAAATTAATGATTTCTTCGATTCCTCTTAGAAAAGAGACTTTAAATCCCAAATTTTGATGACAACGACAACCAAGTTAGTTAAAAGGGAAAAAAACAGGACTTAAAAAAGAGGAATACAAGGTTGGAAGGACTAAACAATATAGTTAGGACCTGCTTTTTAAGGTTTGTGTGTCCATCACATGTTATGTGTGGTGACCTTTTGATTTTAGTCTATACTAAGTCAAACTGTTCAAAGTTAAAGTAACACTCGTCTTGCAACTTTAGGTCGACACCATTAGTTATAGAATTTTTATTTTCAAAATGAAAGGGTGTTTTATATGTAGAAAATTTCAAACATTCTGTAAATATATCGCGTAGTCTCTATTTCAATGCATCATTCTGTAGTTTATACTACATGTCTTCGTTAAGCACAACTGTTTTACACTTACTGTTTCTGCAAAGTTTCTATGTGCAAAATGACCAAAAACTAGCTTTAGAGTTACGTCCCCGCTAAACTGAAGTCTTCATGTTTCAGCTCTGGAGTTCCCAGTGAAGACATATTTTTTTGGCTTCACACTTTTAAGGTATACAGTTGCTGCATGAAGAAAAAGGTTGAAATTCTATAGAATATCTTGACATATACTCGATTGTTAAAATATTGGAACTGCTTAGATATTTAAATGAAGTCAATAGACACATTGGAAAAGTTGCATCTTTTAACCTGCGATTTTTTATTTCATTTGTTAAATAGACAGATTTGCAATCCATACAAATATGACACTTCAATCCACAATGCATCTGAAGAAAACATTATGTTTAAAAATGAAAATAATCTTCCCGATAAAAGAAATAGCATAACTAATCATTGTAAGCCATTGGTGTCCCCCTAAAAGACACAGTACTTATAGTTTACAGTCATCAAAATGACAGGAACTATATTTATAGACAACCGATATACGAGCGACCAAACAGGTCATTTTTGTTTTAAATAAAATGATTTCTTCTTTTTTCTCTTGGGTCCTTTTATCTTCTCTTCATCCTGTGTGAGATATGAATTTACACTTTAATTGCATCTTTTAAAATTTACAATGTCTATCAAAAACAAGTGTGGGTAAACGTCAATAAGCCACAACCTAGCGATACCAACAACCAAAAGACATGTGCAAGTTGGACGTTAAAAAGAGATGTGAGTTTCCCTCAATGTGACAGCATCCCAGCTACAAAAAATATGTGTGAATGAACTATTCACTTGGCTCATGCTACCAAATATTTATGTTTTCTCGATTTCTGGGGTATTTCCCAATAATAAACATTACTGTTCGCATGCAATAGTTAATACAGATGAAAGTGGCATTAAACACTAAAAATTGATAAATCCATCATTGTATATTTAAGACGTGTTCTACATCAATCATTTGTTTTGTAAGCAAGAATGAATTAACTTGAATCGTTTTTTCACTAGAGCAATGTTTTGTATCACAAACTTGTTGCTATCAATTTTGTATTATGACTGTAATAGTTGCCGCTGGTATTGAAACAGTTTCAGAGAAATTAATGATTTCTTCGATTCCTCTTAGAAAAGAGACTTTAAATCCCAAATGTTGATGACAACGACAACCAAGTTAGTTAAAAGGGAAAAAAACAGGACTTAAAAAAGAGGAATAAAAGGTTGGAAGGACTAAACAATATAGTTAGGACCTGCTTTTTAAGGTTCGTGTGTCCATCACATGTTATGTGTGGTGACCTTTTGATTTTAGTCTATACTAAGTCAAACTGTTCAAAGTTAAAGTAACACTCGTCTTGCAACTTTAGGTCGACACCATTAGTTATAGAATTTTTATTTTCAAAATGAAAGGGTGTTTTATATGTAGAAAATTTCAAACATTCTGTAAATATATCGCGTAGTCTCTATTTCAATGCATCATTCTGTAGTTTATACTACATGTCTTCGTTAAGCACAACTGTTTTACACTTACTGTTTCTGCAAAGTTTCTATGTGCAAAATGACCAAAAACTAGCTTTAGAGTTACGTCCCCGCTAAACTGAAGTCTTCATGTTTCAGCTCTGGAGTTCCCAGTGAAGACATATTTTTTGGCTTCACACTTTTAAGGTATACAGTTGCTGCATGAAGAAAAAGGTTGAAATTCTATAGAATATCTTGACATATACTCGATTGTTAAAATATTGGAACTGCTTAGATATTTAAATGAAGTCAATAGACACATTGGAAAAGTTGCATCTTTTAACCTGCGATTTTTTATTTCATTTGTTAAATAGACAGATTTGCAATCCTTACAAATATGACACTTAAATCCACAATGCATCTGAAGAAAACATTATGTTTAAAAATGAAAATAATCTTCCCGATAAAAGAAATAGCATAACTAATCATTGTAAGCCATTGATGTCCCCCTAAAAGACACAGTACTTATAGTTTACAGTCATCAAAATGACAGGAACTATATTTATAGACAACCGATATACGAGCGACCAAACAGGTCATTTTTGTTTTAAATAAAATGATTTCTTCTTTTTTCTCTTGGGTCCTTTTATCTTCTCTTCATCCTGTGTGAGATATGAATTTACACTTTAATTGCATCTTTTAAAATTTACAATGTCTATCAAAAACAAGTGTGGGTAAACGTCAATAAGCCACAACCTAGCGATACCAACAACCAAAAGACATGTGCAAGTTGGACGTTAAAAAGAGATGTGAGTTTCCCTCAATGTGACAGCATCCCAGCTACAAAAAATATGTGTGAATGAACTATTCACTTGGCTCATGCTACCAAATATTTATGTTTTCTCGATTTCTGGGGTATTTCCCAATAATAAACATTACTGTTCGCATGCAATAGTTAATACAGATGAAAGTGGCATTAAACACTAAAAATTGATAAATCCATCATTGTATATTTAAGACGTGTTCTACATCAATCATTTGTTTTGTAAGCAAGAATGAATTAACTTGAATCGTTTTTTCACTAGAGCAATGTTTTGTATCACAAACTTGTTGCTATCAATTTTGTATTATGACTGTAATAGTTGCCGCTGGTATTGAAACAGTTTCAGAGAAATTAATGATTTCTTCGATTCCTCTTAGAAAAGAGACTTTAAATCCCAAATGTTGATGACAACGACAACCAAGTTAGTTAAAAGGGAAAAAAACAGGACTTAAAAAAGAGGAATAAAAGGTTGGAAGGACTAAACAATATAGGTAGGACCTGCTTTTTAAGGTTCTTGTGTCCATCACATGTTATGTGTGGTGACCTTTTGATTTTAGTTTATACTAAATCAAACTGTTCAAAGTTAAAGTAATACTCGTCTTGCAACTTTAGGTCGACACCATTAGTTATAGAATTTTTATTTTCAAAATGAAAGGGTGTTTTATATGTAGAAAATTTCAAACATTCTGTAAATATATCGCGTAGTCTCTATTTCAATGCATCATTCTGTAGTTTATACTACATGTCTTCGTTAAGCACAACTGTTTTACACTTACTGTTTCTGCAAAGTTTCTATGTGCAAAATGACCAAAAATTAGCTTTAGAGTTACGTCCCGGCTAAACTGAAGTCTTCATGTTTCAGCTCTGGAGTTCCCAGTGAAGACATATTTTTTGGCCTCACACTTTTAAGGTATACAGTTGCTGCATGAAGAAAAAGGTTGAAATTCAATAGAATATCTTGACATTTACTCGATTGTTAAAATATTGGAACTGCTTAGATATTTAAATGAAGTCAATAGACACATTGGAAAAGTTGCATCTTTTAACCTGCGATTTTTTATTTCATTTGTTAAATAGACAGATTAGCAATCCATACAAATATGACACTTAAATCCACCATGCATCTGAAGAAAACATCCCAGCAGGCATCCGATGTTGTCCAGACGTCGATATTTGGTTGAAAATAGGTCGCAACGTCGGCGACCAAAATTCATCGTCGGCCAAACGTCAACTAGCAAACGTCTGTCGGACGTTATAGAATGACGTCTATATAACCTTGGTTTTTTGTCCTGACCTTATACAACGTCAACACAACGTCGGATGCCAAATACCAGTTAAACGTGTAAAATCAATCTAAAATATCGAAATCACACGTACACGGACACACATTTCCTGCAAGCACACATCTTTTTATTAATATTGATTTACTGAAATTTCAAAATGAATACAATAAGACACAAGTTTAGCAACTTAATTGTTACGCCTTCAAAAAAAATTCATCATTGCAGATACAGGGGGGATGGATTCATAAATTATCATGGAACATCGGATCGGGATGAAATAGAAAAATGTACTTGTCTGGTAAGTAATTATTTATAATACCTTACTAAAGTGTACCTATATATAATATCGGACGATACAAATTTGTTCTTACATTTTGATGTAATTAAAAGTCAAAAGATTTACAACGCATGAAATTCCTGAGATTGAAATACATTTAGAACAAACACATTCTTTTCTACACTAGCTGTCGCTCACAGCATGTATTCTAACATGTTTTCGGTGAAGTAATGTGCAGATAAGGAACACGTGTGACCAAAGCAAATTATTAAACAATCTGCCCAATTTCAAAGTGGTTTATATGATAACGTCGACATACATGATGTATTTGATACGGATGCTTTATCTATTGACCATACGTAATTATTATAGCACTAAAAACGCAAGGGAAAAGCAAATGTTCCTATAGTTTTGATATCTAAACAAAGACTAAACAAGTATCACAAAAGACTAGGATTTTATTACAGTTTGAAGAAAAATGTAAACAAAGTGTCATTGTATCTACTTAATGCTTATAGCAAGCATGCAAAAATGATATTTTGATGAAGAATTTAAATATTATAAAATATATCAATATAATAAATTATACATGAATAATATTTACTATGAATTATATCAAAATTATACGGGTCTATCTGGTAATGAAGGATACATTTTTATTCCCCATTTAACGGCAATATGTTTTCTGGTCTCTGCATTCGTCCGTTCGTTCGTCTATCTGTCCCGCTATTGGTTAACATATTTGGTCAAGTTAGTTGTTGATGAAGTTGAAGTCCTATCAACTTGAAACTTAGTACACATGATTCGTATGTTGTGATCTTTCTAAATTCAATGCCAAAAAATGTTTTGAACCCAATTTCACGGTCCGAACATAACAAATGATAGTGGGATCGGGGCATCCATGTACTATGGACATATTTTTGTTTAAGGGTGTTTTATTTTGAAAAATGAGTGTTTGTCAAGATGTCGGTGCTGGTGGTGCATTTTATAGTGCCTGTAAAGAGCTTGGTATTTGCAGTGCATAAATTATTGTTTCCAAAGATGAGTGAATACAAAGATATCGGTGCTTGTGGATCATTATTGTTTCTCAGGATGAGTGACTGTGAAGATCTTGGTGCTTGTGGTCCTTTATTGTATCTCAGGTTGAGTGACTGTGAAGATCTCGGTGCTTGTGGTGCATTATGTTTCCCAAGATGAGTGACTTCCAAGATCTCTGTGCTTCTAATGCATTATTGTTTCCAAAGATGAGTGACTTGCAAGATATCGATGATTTTGTTTTAGGGAGGGGACATTATTATTTCTAAAGATGAGTGGCTGTCAAAATCTATTGCGTGCAGTGATTTATTGTTTCCACAAGATGTGTGACTGTAAATATCCCGATGCTCGCAGTGCATTAATTTCTCTAGTTCAGTGAATGACTGTCAAGATCTCAGGGATATTTCAAGATAATTTCAATAAAAAATACTTCATATTTTCAATAATTGATCTGTATTTTCAAGATAGAATAGAAAGAATATTTTAGATAAACCTAGAACAATTTCTAAGGCTTTGAATTCATAGGTTTAACACGTTGTCTCATTACTGTTTGGTTTTCACATATAAAATTACATATTTTTTTAATTTTAGAAACGGAACATGACGACAGCTTACCTGATGTATCTACCGGACAGATAAGGAGAATTAGTCGGAAGAAAAAAGATGCGAAAAGAGCAAAAGAAATCAATAGAAATGGAGCAGAAAATTGACATTGATGTTTTAAAAAATATCACAATAAAATATGTAGATTCATTCAATTATTTATTGTTTTGTTTCAACACAATTTCAAGTGATCAAAGATAATAATGATTTACTTTCGTCTTTAATCAGCTCTAAAGACATCTACAGATATTTTGAGAGGTTTAATGTTGGTTATTAAAAAGTTGATTTGTCGTTGTACAGACATCTGAGGATATTTGAAGAGGGTTAATGTTGGTTGTTAGGACGTTGTACAGGCATTAGGGGATGTTTAAGGTAGTTCAGGGGTATAGAAAAAAAAACGACAGAATTTTCTTATACTTTGTGAAATTTAACTTTGAAGTATTGTAAATAAAAAAATGCAAAAAAAAATGGGGGTCACCGGCCATCTAAGAGATATTTTGACCTCTGAAAATGAGTGCAAATAGGTTATAGGGAATTATAGATAAACTGGACACAAATACACTTTGATTGAATTTTCAAAGCAAAATAAATGACAGAAGGGGCTCATGTTTTAATACTGTAAAGCTTGATGTCTCTATTTTACAAAATTGAAATAAAATTTTGGGGTCACCGGCCATCCAAGAGATTTTTTGACCTCTGAAAATGAGTGCAAATAGGCTAAATATAGGAAAAAACAGATCTAAAATCTCTTTGATTGAATTTTCAGAGCAAAATAAACGACAGAAGTGGCTCATTTTTTCAAACTGTATAGCTTGATGTCTATATTTTACAACATTAAAATAAAATTTAGGGGTCACCGGCTATCCAAGAGATTTTTTGACCTCTGAAAATGAGTGCAAATAGGCTAAATATAGGAAAAACAGACATAAAATCTCTTTGATTAAATTTTCAGAGCAAAATAAATGACAGAAGTGGCTCATTATTTCATAATGTATAGCTTGATGTCTCTATTTTACAAAATTGAAATAAAATTTAGGGGTCACCGTCCATCCTAGAAATTTATTTACCTCTGAAAATGAGTGCAAATAGGCTAAACATAGGAAAAACAGACATAAAATCTCTTTGATTGAATTTTCAGAGCAAAATAAATGACAGAAGTGGCTCATTTTTTCATACTGTCTAGCTTGATGTCTCTATTTTATAAAATTGAAATAAAATTTGGGGGTCACCGGCCATCCAATAGATTTTTTGACCTCTGAAAATGAGTGCAAATAGGCTAAATATAGGAAAAACAGACATAAAATTTCTTTGATTGAATTTTCAGAGCAAAATAAATGACAGAAGTGGCTCATAATTTCATACTGTAGAGCTTGATATCTCTATTTTATAAAATTAAAATAAAATTTGCAGGTCATTGGCCATCCAAGAGATTTATTTTAGCAAAATAAATGACAGAAGTTGTTCATTGTTCAAAGAGGGGTTGACCTCTGCGGTTGTATAAAGCTGCCTCATGCGGAGCATCTGGTTATTGTTGTGCTTTTAAAAACCATATTTGGGACAACATATGAAAAGTGTGAGCTGACAGTCTGCTTAGTTTTTATCCATTAGCTCTCATTCTGACTTTCTATCTAAAAGGTTTTTATGTGTCAATATTTGTGTTTCAATACAAAAGGAAGATGTGGTATAATAATGGATTTTTAATGAGGCAACTCTCCGCAATAGACCAAATGAAATAGAAGTTAACAGCTACAGGTCAAAAGCCGTTATCGCATAGTGAGATGTAAAAGGCCCTTCAATGACTAATGAAAAACAATTCAAATGAGAAAACTGAAGGCATATTTAATAATGTACAAAATGATGAACTAAA